>OX243839.2:13188928-13788928 GCA_945859575.2 Herminia tarsipennalis | reverse complement strand
ACAAAATAATAGGTCGTGAATTCAGCGCGATCATGGCATTGAATTTAGACGTGTCATTTTATTACACGACCTTATGAATATCCTAAAACGACAAGCACCATTTCATACCACTAAAATAATAAGTAGGTACTGTTGAGTCGTATTTTATAATATACATTAAATACTTATAGCATTATATAAATACAAAAGTAAGTCCCTATAAATATTTAGTAACATAGTTCTTGCAAACTTTGAATATTTTTGTGTAAGTACTGTATGTCATTTTATTATTCCATTTAATTGCGAATTTTGAAGTAAATGAGCTTCTGTAGGGTAAAGGGCTAAGTAAAGTTTTTATAGACAAATAACATAATTTAATATAATACTTAATTATATAAGTAATTTACATAATTGATGTTAAACATCTTGAGATTATATTTTGAGATTATGCTTTTTTACACAGAAAAGATATGGAATGGTCATTTTATGCATTTAGTAAACTTAATTTACCACGAAATGTATGCAATACAATTAATACATATATTGAATAGTAAATATACAAAAAATCAAATAGGTACCTATATGAAAACAAACACTACATGAATGTTGCTTATACGTAAACAATTATTTATGTATTTGCACACACGACTTAATTTGATGTGTTTAAAATATATTTTATAATTAACTAGCTGTCCATCTGTATCACAGGCGTACTTATTTTTTGGATATTTTTTAAATATTTTCTTTTATACAAACCTTGTTGTCACAAACACAACAAAAAAATATTTTCCAAATGGGTGTAGCCGTTTTAAGTAGTAGTAAGCTATACTTACATAATTCGATTGCAATCTCATCCTGATTAACAATAATTATTGTTAATAATATCAGAAAAATAAACAAATTAATGCTTACATGGCGATTAACCATTTTTAAAGCAATATAATGTCGTAATTTGCTGTTGTTTTGTTTATTTCATTTATATGCATTAAATACACGCTTCAAACATGTCAACAATAACATTTATAGATACGTATACGTACTTGCAACATTAACACTTTAGTGCAAGTTTAAGTTTTTTTTCAAAAAGGTTGTACATCCAAACATTGAACATTGAGTTAGAAAAGTCTAAAGCTTCTTACAGTTAGTCTCGATAGTTGCGTAGGTAAGTCGTTATATTTTATTCAGAGTATGTTTTATCTTACTGAACTACTCAGTAAAACGAGATTATTTTCAAAAAGAAAACCTTTCAAAAATAATAACTAACGCGTAACTATATTCAAACATAATATTTAATGAGTTCTGATCCCTGTTTATCTCTTACTTTTCATAATACTAAGCTGTGATAACTCGACGATAAATTATTTATTGAATAGTGTATCGAATAGAGAGATTTATTAAATCAGAAATTGCAGTAACATATTGATGGTAGATGGCAAATTAGATATTTGACGTAGACGAACAGTCACAGTTTGGACTTTCCCGCCCCTGGCGGTAGAATCTTACACTACGCCAGTGACGTGAGTAAACAAATAAGTACGCATTACAAAATTCATTTATCACCAAATTAAATAATATAAAATACCTTGTTAAATAAAGGTGGGACGCTCAAACCTCTGCGTTTCCATGAATTCTTGTGAATCTAAGGAATACTTGTTCAAGCGTTGTTTGCGAAACGGAGTAGTCTTCGATAGGGAACTTGGTGCGGGCTTCTTCCATCACGTGGAATACTCGCCACCAAGGTAAGCCCACGTCGTTGAGGTAGTAAGTGCTGATGCCGAGGTATGTTTCACTAAAAAATAAAACCAAAATAATGCAAAACGACACTCATATTTCCCTATACAAGATTTTGTAACATTATGCAGTTCTCAGCAAGAATAATATTGGTAGGTATCCTTGATTTGAGCTCCTTGTAATAATGTTTTATGTAAAAGTAAAACATAACAAATAAATGTAAGAATTTTACTCACATGAGTCTAACGTCGCCGAAATTCTGTTTTAAATAAGAACCTACATCCTCTCCCTCATTATCTCTTTGAGAATCAATACCAGATTTTATTATTAACGTGTAACCTGTGAACAAAACAAATATATTGTAAAATATATAAGACAAACTTTATAATATTGATAATGAATTCGTCTAATTATAAATAATAGAACTTATGTAGAAAATGCATTCATGTTTTCAGGCATACCATTAAGCTTGCTCTAACTTAACGAAAAATGACGTTTTTAGCCAGCAATATCAATTCAACCCAATTCGTGAAAACAGTCTACGGATCCGAGCTCCTTGTTCGCTTGCCTAAATGCTTTTTTTCATTTAAGCGATTGAATCATACACGGGAAAACTACATTGAATTATAAACAATTTTTTTAATTGTTTGATTTTCAAGTCCCCGCACAGGTTCTGTCCAATTGTGTGTTGGCCACTAAAATATAATTTCTTTTTGGTATAAAAGATAACTAGCAATTTGGGTATTTGAATCCCATATTACTAACAATGCTGTGAATCCCCGATAGGTAGAGATGCAGCGTCGATAGGTATAGGACCTATCGACGCTGCATCTCTACCGCGGGTTCGAATTCCAACCCATTATACTACCGATGTAAACCCACTTCTAACAAAAGTAATTTAGCTTAGCGGGGGGTTCAACAAATATATCAATATACAGTAGAATCCGTTTATAATTACATCGAAGGGAATTGACAAACACGTCATACTAAGCAGACGTCATACAAAGCATTTTTGTGAAATAAAAATAACCTTATTTTTTTAAGGTAAATACTTATTTTATTAGAAAAACAGCATATTAAATCAAAATCAAAATTGCGCGTAATACATGTATAGTATATTTTTCATTTTTTTACTTAAGAAATCAGATTATTATTTTTTTTACTTAGAATTATCACTAAAAACAATGCGTGACGTTCAACTGTCCATTGAGATTCAAAACCAAAAACAAGCCATGTGCCGAACGTCCGTCGTCGGGAATCAACGGCCATTGCCGAAGGTGTAAAGAATCATGTCAGTCACTATAAAAGGATAAAATGTAATAAAATTGGGTCATTATAAGCGACATGTCACTGTAAGCGAAGTCATTATATCCGACTTTGTTACAAAGAATTTTGTATGTAAACCAAACTTCGTTGTGTAATTACGTCATTATAGGCGGTTGGTCAATATAGGCGAAGTCATAATAAACGGATTCTACTGTATGTTCAATAAATATATTGGACTAGCAATAGTCCGATATATTTGTGTGCTAATCTGATATGATTGTGTGCTAAGTCCGATATGATTGTGTGCTAAGTTTAATATGTTTGTGTCCTAAGTCCGATATGATTGCATGGTAATTCCGATATAATTGTGTGCTAAGTTCAATAAGTTTGTATGTTTAGTCCTATATGTTTGTGTCCTAAGTCCGATATGATTGCGTGCTAATTCCGATATGATTGTGTGCTAAGTTCAATATGTTTGTGTGTTAAGTCCGATTTGATTGCGTGCTAAGTGTCATACCTTGTGAGAATTTGCTTTTCAAATGTTGCAAGGGTCCAAGGCAGTAAAGGTTTCCGCCGACCATGACGGTGAGCCGCGAGCACAGCGCCTCGCACTCTTCCATGCTGTGTGACGTCAGCACTACACTGCGACCCGATATCACCGCCTCGCTTATTGCTGACCATACCAGGCGTTTTGATGCTGGGTCCATGCCTGTTGAGAATACACACTAGTATTTACAAATACAATAATTGCATTTTTGAAAGATAGAAAAATTTGAATCCAGACTCAGGAATCGAACCCGAGACTTCCGTAGCCAAACCGGGGCCAGAAGCGAACCACCTATCTGGACTATGTTACTAGATATCAAATTTTTCTATCTCTTAATGCTTACGGGTTAGGCCCCCGTAGCGACATCTAGTCGAAATTTTTCTATTTTTCAAAAATGCAATTATTGTATTTGTAAAGTCTTTGGCAAGAAATGCCTATAACAATTACACACTAGTATTGTAACGTTCACGCTAATAACCGTGGTTTCACCCGTTCCACTTGCCTGAGAGAGTTAGATACAATCAAAAAGTCAAGTGGAACGCATTATGGAGCGTTTCGAAAAATTGCGGTGGCAAATGACGGCCCAGCTATTTAGATGGGTCGTTGTGAGCACAGCGTGAACAAAAATAATGACGTCATTAGTGACGTTTTAACCTCGACCATAACGACCGTAACGTCACAAGCCGCTTGTGACCGCGGCCGTTGCAACCTGGGGGTCAATTCACGTATTTAAAGCAGTGCAGTTGCAGCTAAGTTTCGATTAATACCGCCGTTTTTGTATTCTTATAACTTTGGGATCGATCTCAAATACGCTTGCGTCAAGTATGCGTCTCGAGAGCGCAATAAAGACATTCTAGTTAAAAGCATTTTCAATAATGGATTCTATAAAGCAGTATGCATTCTATTGTTTTTGTTTTTCAATAACGTTACCTGTAGTCGGTTCGTCTAGAAACACGAGCGGTGAATCGCCCAATAATGCGACGGCCGTACTGACTTTTCTTTTAGTTCCACCACTGCATTCGTGTACCTTATGAAAAATATTTATTATGTATTAAAAACTTTGACGCAATATTCAAATATTAACAGACTTCTTTTAGTAGCGTGCTTTTAAAATATTTTCTTTGTTGGAGATCGTAATCCAATGGTTGTTATGTATACCTACTCATGATATTGATTACTTTTAACATAATCTGAGAACCAGAAAATTGTATTCTAATAAATAAACTTCACATACGTCAGTAGGTATTCCGACATACTAATTTGAAATAGGTAGGTATAATTCATCATAGTCATTGTCACTACGTGTGGATAAAACATTATGAATTATGAATTTATATTACTTATAGTTTAAATTAAATTTAAAATAGTAAGAATTAAAATGTTTTATGTCATAAAAAGGCAATCGGGTATGGCTACGTGGTAGGTGCAATAGTTATGCCATTATAATAGGTAGGGGCAAAATATAAATATTGTTAGTTATCAAACCTCTTTGGTTGTACTGGCTGGTTTTAATACCATTAAATGTTGACATTCTAAAGATGCAATAAATTTAAAAAAAACTAAACCCGCCATTTTTCAATAGTTTTATTACAATAAAAAAATAAATTATAAAATGTTTTAAAAAAATATATATATATAATGAGCATGCAGTCGGAGGCACTTTACTAAGTTCATCGAGATTCATTAATGCCTCCGACTGCATAAAATTATTTAATTATGCAGGGGATCTTGTTTCCATCTTTTTTGAGCAGGCGGGTTTTTTTATTTTTTTATTTAATACTTTTTAGTGGTGTAATATGTAACCGATGTAACAACTAACTTTTATCACAGCTATTGTCAAGTATTGAAGATTGAAAAAAGAATGGTTGCTAACTAACTTTTTTAGTATTACAGTCATAATCAAGTTATATATTTTTGAAATACTTGAGATAAGCCCTTTAATTTGATACCCATATTGCAGTATACAAAACAATTTTTCACACCTCCTTATTTTGACATATCACAGCCGCCATGTTTGTTTTTTTTAAACGTCACATATCTAAGAACATTTGGTCAATCAAGACGAATCTAACGACGACTTAATTGTATAAATCCGTTCAGTGGATTGTAAGATATCAGGTAATAAATAATATTACATACATACATACCTTCTTTACAGTCGGGTAAATAAAAAATAAATTATAAAAATAAAAAACCCGCCTGCACAAAAAAGATGGAAACAAGATCCCCTACATAATTATACATTTTTATGCAGTCGGAGGCATTTTACTAAGTTCATCGAGATTCATTAATGCCTTTATTTTGACATCTCATAGCCGCCATGTTTGTTTTTTAAACCTTCTTTACAGTCGGGTAAATAAAAAATAAATTATAAAAATAAAAAACCCGCCTGCACAAAAAAGATGGAAACAAGATCCCCTACATAATTATACAATTTCATGCAGTCGGAGGCATTTTACTAAGTTCATCGAGATTCATTAATGCCTTTATTTTGACATCTCATAGCCGCCATGTTTGTTTTTTAAAAACGTCACCTATCTAAGAACACTTGGGCGATCAAGACAAATCTAACGACGTGTGAATTGTATAAATCCGTTCAGTGGATTATGAGATATCAGGTAATAAAGAATATTACATACATACATACATAAATACAAGATACGCGCGAAAAACATAACCCTTCTTTACAGTCGGGTAACAAGGTAAAAATGCGACGAACGCCGTGAATACAATTTGTGCGGTTTACGGACCTAATGCGTTATCAATACAAGTAGCACAAGTGTGGTTCAAGCGTTTCAAGGCTGGCTCTGGGCGCCCTGTCACGGATAAGAACAGTGCCATTTTTGGAAAATGGAACAAGATCGACATATTAGTAGTTACGATATTGCTGAAGACGTGGATGTTGATCACAAAACGTCGTCGTTTTACGTCATTTACAAAAGTCTACAAGAAAAAACTTGACATTTGGGTACCACATGATCTGACTGAGAGAAACTTCCTGCAACGTTCCATTTGCGATTCTTTGTTGAAACGTAACAATTCCGACCCATTTCTTATACGGTTGATTACGGGTGAAGAAAAATGGGTCACTTACGATAAGAATGTCCGAAAAACATCGAAAAAGCATAGAAAAGCATAGACAAGAAGGGATGCTGTGTGTATGGTGGGATTGCAAAAGAATCGTCCACTATGAGCTTTTGCCGCCGGGTAAAACTATCGATTCTAACCTCTACTGTCAGGAACTGATGAGGTTAAAAAAAGCCATTGAGCAAAACCGGCCGGAGCTGGTGAACAGGAAGGGCGTGGTGTTGCATCATGACCACGCCAGACCACACTCATCTATAGCCACTTAGCAAAAATTGAGAGAGCTTGGCTGGGATGTATTGAAACGATCCTCCGTATAGCTTTAATCTTGCTCCATCAGATTTCCACCTGTTTCGGTCACTTCATAACTCTTTAGGAAGCATAAAGTTAACCTCAAAAGAACACTGTGAAAACTACCTGTCAGATGTTTTTGATCAAAAATATCATTTTTTTTTACAGAAATGGGATCATGGCACTACCCACAAGATGGCAACAAGTCATCGATCGAAACGGCACATAGATATTATAAATAAATAAAGAATTATATCTAAACATTTTTTTTTGTATGAAAAATACGGAAATACTTTTGCCCCGACCTTACATACCTACTGTCCGCTGCTGCAATTTGATTACACATTTCTCTTACACGTTGTTTATGTAAAAAATAAGCTAAATACCTTCTTATCATAATGTCGAAGGAATCCCAGTTGCGATGCTAGGTGCAATGCGCGAGCGTTTCCCACACGAGACGGTATCCCGCGCAGCAAACAGAATATACGCAACGTTTCACGGCCAGTCAAATTGTCGAACAACGCATCGAACTGTGGACAATAACCTGCGCAAATATGCAAAATAATTAACAATTAAGAGGGTTATAATCAGTTTATTCGTATTCGGTTCTGGACGAGTAATTTTTTTTAGCTTAATAGTTTATATTTTGGATGTGTTATATATTTTTTTTATAATGTAACAACTAGTAAAAATGTTTAAAACTATAAAAAAATAGGTTCATATTCCGTATTGTGTTGTAAGTTTGTATGGAACTCCGTCAGTTTAAAAGTTAGATTTGTGAAATTTCGTATTTGGCTTTGGTTTAAAATAATACAATACAAGTCTCAGCGCTTTTATAAAATCAACCCCTAAGGGGGATAAAATAGGGGTTGCAAATTTTTATCGACAGTTTGATAGTAAGATCTGTGAAATTTATTATTTAACTTTTAGGTTTAAAATAATGAAATACGTATTTTAGTGTTTTTGGAAAATCAACCCGTAAAAAAGGGTTGCAAGTTTGTTTGAAACTTCGTAATTTTTTTTATTAAGATAACTAGCTATGTGGGATTGTGGTTCCACATTACTAGCAATCCTGTTAAACGTTCCAGCTAAGTGGCGGCTAGTGTTAGGAGTGGGTTCACGTCGGTAGTATAATGGGTAGGATTCGAACCTGCGACCTAACGATTGCGAGACCGATGCTTTATCTATGCGGAATTTGTGAATGGCTTTTTGGTTTTAAATGGAGAAACAAATTTATGTAAAATTAACCCCTAAGAGATAAAACAGGGATTGTAAGTTAGTCTATAACACCGTCAGTTTTGTAGTAAGATCTGTAAAAATATGTATTTGGCTTTGTGGTTGTAATTAAAGATCACCATCATCATAACACACGTTTCAGCATTTTGATTGTTGTATATTGTTTTAAAATGTATTACACGTAGGGCATTTTATAAATCTAAAAAGCAGTAATGAGAAAGTCTCTCTGTTGCGTTAAACCCCTCAATTGATTTAAATAAAACTTCATAAAGTCCCAGAGTAGGACATACGATAGCTTTTATCGAGATATCCGTCATCACGCGGGCGAAAGCTAGTTTATAATAAAATAATTTGTGTCAAAGCATTACCAATAAGCCTGTAGACATCTTGTATATGCGTCTTGATGGACAGTCCGTGCACGAAGGCATCGCCCGCGGAGATGTGCGCGTCTCCGGTCAACATACGGAACGTGCTCGTCTTGCCCGCCCCATTTATACCCAACAGGCCGAAGCACTCGCCTTTGCGCACACCTAAGTATAAAAAATACAAATAAATAAAAGCAATTCTGGAATAGGCTAGTTTCCTAGGCAAACAAAATAATATAAAAGACTAATTAGTAAATAAAACTAGCTGAAACTAAACTATAGTGAAATCATTACTAGAAAAAATAGTGCCGTCATAGGCCGGTATTTGTTTGAGATCTCCTTAAATCTGCGATTTGACATTTCTAGAGTTGTTGTTTTGACTAGTTGTAAACTAGCCTATTGTTTTTTTTTCTCTATACTAAATTGACGTCACACCTTACAGTGCTCTAGTGCATATCGGAACTTACACTTAGATAATACGGCGGTACACGAAAACTCCTAACAAGGAGGCTGTGCGCGTTTCAATCATATATTCTGATAATATTAGATATTAATATTTACTACTAGCGCTTTAAAATAATTGTTTTTATTTTCATATCTATATAATGAAATTGATTTAAAATAGTGTCAAAAAAAATTACGCAATATTATTTAATAAAAATGTGTTTGTGCTCGAACTACTCCGACAGCTTTTTTTTCAGGTTTTAATGTTTTTTGATTAGTATTTTATTTCCCGGTTTTAATATTTAATAGGTATGAGAATAGGCCGTAAAGTTTTTTTTTAAAGAAAGAAGAAAGAAAAAATATTTATTTGATGCAGATCAGGTTTTTGTATGAATTGCAAAAACGGAGAAAATATACGCAGACGAAGTTGCGAGGATCAGCTAGTATATTTCAGGAAAATGTGATGGAAAATGATATTCTGTACTAAGGAGAACCCTTACCGAATGTGAGTTTATTGACAGCGAGGAAGTCCTTGTAGAACTTAGTAAGATCTCGACACACGAGACTGTTTTGTGCAAGTTGAGCGCGCGTCAATGAATGAACGTTAGCCCTCTCTGCCGCTACGTCACTGTCCTCCTCTGATATATCTTTGGTGGCCTTTTGGCTGGATGAGTAGAACACCTGAGAAAAATATTATTAGTATTACCCGCCGCAACACCCCTAAACACAAAAAGTGTTCAATTATATTTCTATAGCTACTATACTCTTTCAAGAGGCAGAAAATGAATCAAATCGTGTAAGTTCTCTCCATTCTCTTCAGCGTCAGTGTAAAAAACATTATCAAACTATTTTAAAAGGTGTTGTTCTGCACTATTTCGTCGTATTATTAAAGTTCTAACTAAACAAGTAAAGAATGGTTTTATTATTCTAAACCTATAATTTTTATTTTATTTTTAAAGACGACTCCCGCTGTGGGGTACAAGCCCTGTATCGCGGGGGACTTTACAAACATACAAGTCACGGACACTAAGTACACCTAGACTCGAAACAACAATTTGTGGAATAATAAAATATAAATTAATATAAATTTATATTTTATTATTTCACAAATTGTTGTATATGTAAATATGATGTATATGTCTTTTAAAACTACAATATAGTATAGCCATATACAGCTCTGATTGAACATGTAGCCTAATGGCTGTGAAGTTATTAAAACGCAATTGTAAGAAACAGGTAAATGTAAAATAATGACATAAGTAATGATCATAACTCATACAAACAACAGAATATTTATATGTATGGAGGAAAAATTCGTCTCAGGCTGCCGCGACCTTGGGGGTACAGGCCCTAAGCCGTTACCAACTTTCTGACACTGAGACATGTCCGCCAAAGTCCTTTAAATTCAAATGTATAAAATTAAAATAAAATGCTTTAAAATTACAAAAAGTAACATAACATTTACCTTGTTCACTAACTCATATTCCTTAATGAGTAGAAAAGTAAACGTAATGATTCCAACGGCACTCATCATGAACAAATATCTGCCGATGCCGGGCTCGTTCCACAGAAAAAAAGGGTCGTCGTCGACTGAAATAATAAAAAATATTTTATTTTTAAACTGCCAGCTGTCCGGAAAAAAGTTAACTCGTGACCACGGCCGTTGCAATACGGTCGAAACGTGGGGCAATAAACAAGGTATTTTACCTTAAATTATTCACGCTATTAAGACCACGGGTAATGTAGTACCTATATATAATTTTAGTTTTTAGAGTAAGATTGCTATCAGGTATGTGTATGTATTTATGTTTTTTTAATCGCTTATTTTTCTTCTTTACTGTCGATTGTCATAACTCTCTTACCTTTAGTCGCTGAGTACCTAAAACGCAGTCTACCGATTTCGCGTTATGCCTAGACGTAACAAGAGATCGGCATATCGATATTTAGACCTAATGCGTATTAGTTCATGAGCGGAGTAGGCGAATTGAGATTTAGGTTTAGTGCGTATTAGCTCAAGGGCGAGGTAGGTATTTCGTGTGTAACCCAACAGTTTCAAAATTTTAATTTCCAAATTGACCCGCTAAAAATATTCGCTACCATGGTTAGAATCATGGGGTAAAATTGAAATATGAAATTATTATTTTATAAATTATATTACTATTCAATAACGCCCTATATTTATGCGCAACCCATATGCGTCTCACTGCTGGGCACAGGTCTCCTCTCCTTAATCAATATATTATGTATATATTAGTATATAATTATACATTTTTGTTTGGATTGTTAGTTATAATAAAGTTATTATCAGACTCAAAGAAACTCAAACTGTGTTTTAGAAAAAAAAAACAACTCCAATGAAATAGATTTAAATTTAATCATTATAGAGATACAGGAGTTCTTTTTTAATTTTGATAATGTTTTTCAAAAAATAAAAAGCTGAAATGTCGCCCTCCTGTAACTTGTTGAGCTCTTTTTTGTATCTTGAATTAAAAACGATATCATTTTTTTTTCTTTTATTGCCTTCAAATATATCTTGCTTGAGCTTTAAATTTTGCCATGCTGATTCCTTTTTCAATTTAAACAGAAAAGATATTAGTGTCGGCTTGCCCTTCATACGATTATTTATACGCCTGTGCCAGCCCTCCAAACTATTATTGGTTCTATGGCATTCATTGGCACAGCTTATAATTTCACTTAGTTGGCCCATCCATTGCTTTTCTATGTAGTTTGTAAATTTAGTCATGGCTTCCGAACGCTCATCAGGCTGTAACTGTTTAATATTTTGCCAAACTTCAGAAATATAGTTTGATGGCACAAGTGGTAGATTGGCACACAGTTTAGTAATTGTTCCTCCTGCGGCTGTGTCCAAAATACCGAAGTTTTCAGCTTTTTTCCATACTGCTCGTGAAAAATGGTAATAGCACCCCGTAATGACTATGCCCGGAAATACAGCCTTTAAGGCTTGAATTTGTGCTATTTCGTAGTCCGTTTTAAATTTTATAAAATCAATCTGCAATTCGCTTTTAATTAATTGAAAAAGCCTTACCGTACGTGTCTTGTTTGGTAACAAACAAAATATAATAGGTACTATATTTACAGAATCATTGTTGCTAGTGTCCAAATTTACATGAATTGTGTATAGTTGATAAAACAAGGGTACGCTTTTAAAGGTTCCATCACCATAAAAGTGTGTATCGCTGTTCGCTAATATTTTTAATGTTTTTCGGGCCAATTGACTTGAAAATACCGATATTTTATTCGCATCGTTACCATCATTGCATACCAGAAAATTCTGAGCAATAATATTTGGTACCTGTATTTCACTTAAAGAACAATTCGTTTTTTTAACTTCTAAAAATTTGTTCCTGGTACGATATAATGAATCCTTTTTAGTCTTAAAAAGGGCAGCCTCGTTTATATCTTCATCTATGAAAGAATCTGATGCAGTTAATACCACATTTTCTATAATCTCTGGCACAGATCCAAACGTTTTGCACACCGCCTGCTTACATTTATCAATTATTATTGATATTTTGTTCTTAGCATAATTTGCTACGCATACATGGTCACTTACTTTTAAAACCAGGTTTTCTCTGTTCAGTTTTAAAGAAGCACTGCATGTTGTCCTGTTAGCACACCGCCAGAGCGAGGACCCGTCATTATTTGACTTATTTTTTGTGTATGCAAAACCATTCAGCAATAAATTATTTGAACCTTTTTTATTTTTAATAAAAACAATTTTATCTTTAGCTTCCATTGTTACAACTGTTACTCGGAACTGTGTAAGAATTAAACAATGACACAAAGTTTTTGTCATTTATCACAAATAGAATAGTAGAAGGATTAGACACTTCAGTTACAAGTGGCCAGTAAGTATGCAAAAGAAAAAATACAATGACAAAGGAGTTTGTAAATGTCGACATAGTCGTATCGCTAAATGGGCAACGCGAGGATTAGACTTATTGCAACTTAGTCGTATCGCTAAATAGGCAACACGAGGATTAGACCTCTTGCGACATAGACAAAACCAGAATTAGTTGAAACGCTTTTTTTTTGGCATAAAGCGAAATTAGCAGACTGCGTTTTAGGTACTCAGCGACTAAGCGCTCTCTTATCTGTGTAGGCATCCACCTACTTACCAGTTGACCAATGATTCATTAAATATGATCATACTACGCTAAATATGTTTATATGTCGGGTTAGGTATATGATAATGACAGCCAGGATGCGATCAATGAACAGTCAGATCCCATCAGAATCTACAAAGATTTCATCAATGTCATTGTTACAATATTCTATACTTAATTTGGCTCAAGTATAGTAGTTAAACACTTTCTACTATAAGAAAATATCACGAAAATGGACCTGGATCTCTCCAAATGGGCTACACAAAAACGAGGTAGATTTCATTTTGTCCAACAACAGCAAAGTAGTTAATAATTTGTCAGTAATTAATCAACTTAATTTCAACTCTGACCATTGAATGGTTAGGGCAACCCTAACTGGAGCACATGTTAAGAAAAATAGAAGACTTCGGAGCAAAATTAACAGTCTATCCTGTCTCGGCAACAATGACAGGCTTTTAAACAACCTAAAAATAGCAATGGACAGAGTAGAACAAAACATTACGACACAAGAAAAATATGATAACCTATTAAATCTACTTAAAACAGAAACAACCAAACTAAATAAAGAAGTAAAAATGAAAGTACTCTCAAGTGAGTCTATACAACTGCTAGAGCAACGAAAAGAAATAATAAAGGAAGGGAAAGGTAGCAAAGTAAACAGACAAAAAATAAGCAGCCTAAGCAAACAAATAAACCTGAGTATAAGAAAAGATCGTAAGATAAGAAGGCAAAATACACTGCAAAAACATATAGAAAGAACAGGAGGGCTAAGGAAAGCTTTCAAAGAATTAAAGGAAAAACATAAATGGCTGCCTAACCTTAAGAATAGATATAACGAAAGTACTAGTAAGAGACATAAAATACTTCAAATTGCCACCGACTACTATAAAGATTTGTATAAAAGCAAAACAGAGAAGCAAATTGAATATAACATCGAACCGGAGGCTGGGCCTGATAAGGAACCAGTGCCACCTGTATTGAAGGAAGAAATAATAAAGGCTATAAACTCACAAAAACTAGACAAAGCTCCAGGATCAGACCAAGTGACAAATGAACTCCTAAAACTTACAGTACCTGTTATAGCCCCCGCACTGGAAAACATATTCAACGAAATTCTAGTATCCGGAAAAATACCTAATGATTGGATGAAATCAACCATAATACTGTTACACAAAAAAGGAGACAGAGGTGAAATTAATAACTACAGACCTATAAGTTTAATGTCCAACGTCTACAAAGTGTTTTCCAAAATAATTCTCTCCCGTATTGCAAACACTCTTGATGAAAACCAACCAAAAGAGCAAGCAGGTTTCCGGAGCAAGTTTTCAACGATTGACCACATACATGCTCTTAGACAAGTACTTCAAAAGTACCAAGAATACAACAAAATCTACTACATAGGGTTTGTGGACTTTCAAAAGGCATTTGACACTCTAGAACATGAGTACATATGGGAAGCATTGAGATGCCAAGGTGTTCAAACGATGTACATTAAAACGCTTCAAATGATATACTCAGGAAGCATAGCCCAAGTGAAGTTGGAAACCACGGGAGAACAATTCAATGTCCAAAGAGGAGTACGCCAGGGGGATCCCATCTCACCCAAGTTATTCTCTGCGGTGCTGGAGATGATTGTTAGGAGCCTGGAGTGGGAAAATTTAGGTCTGAATATAAATGGCGAAAAACTTAGCCACCTGCGTTTTGCTGATGACCTGGTACTCTTTTCAGAGAACCCTTATAATTTAGAAAGCATGCTGCAGCAGTTATCAGATGCAAGTGAAAAAGCAGGACTAAAGATGAATTTATCTAAAACAAAAATAATGACTAACGCCCAATCCTCAATTTTGAACACTATTAGAGTAAATGAAGTACAGATTGAATATGTAGACGATTATATCTACTTAGGACAGTTGATATCACCTACTAACAATATGTGTAAAGAAATAGACAGAAGGATAAGAAAAACGTGAAATAAGTTTTGGAGTCTTAGTGAAATAATGAAGAACAAAGATATACCACTAAAAAGTAAAAGAACTGTATACAATATGTGCATACTCCCTTGTTTAACGTACGGATGCCAAACATGGGCTTTAACTCACCAACTAGCTAATAAAATAAAAGTCTGTCAGAACAGCATAGAACGGAGTGTAGTTGGAGTGAAAATAATAGACAAGGTTAATTTGGAAAAGATTAAAAATAAAACAAAATTCAAAAATGCACTTAGGGTGTGTAAAACACTAAAGTGGCGATGGACAGGGCATATGTTGCGGGAAACTAAGGAAAAGTGGACCAAAGCATTAACAGAATGGTACCCAAGGGGCAACATAAGAAATAAAGGGAGACCGCGCAAACGCTGGGAGGATGATATCAGACAAGTCGCAGGGTCAGAATGGACCCGCATAGCTAGAGATAGAGAGTCATGGAAATCTTTGGAGGAGGCCTATGTCGTAGGACAAGCTGTAGCAGAAAACGACCCTATCGCCGATTTTTAAATTAAGTATAATTAGTATAAGTGCAATAGTTTAATAGATTAATGAAACATACTGTATAGAAAAAAACTAACAGCAATAAAGGCTTATTTTATTTTATAGTAGTTACGATGAAGGATAAAATTCGCAACGAGGTCATCCGACAAAGAACAAAAGTTACCGACATAGCACGCAGGTTAAGCACGCTGAAGTGGCAATGGGCTGGCCACATTTGTCGAAGGACCGATGGCCTACGGAGTAAACGAGTCCTAGAGTGGAGACCGCGACTTGGTAAACGTCGCGGTAGGACGACCCCCAGCCAGATGGACTGACGACTTTTAAGTCGTCAGTCCATCTGGCCACCATGTATTCCAGCGACTTTCTTTAGAAAGTCGCTGGAATATATTGGATGCGGAAGGCGGAGGACCGATTGTTGTGGCGTAAGTTAGGATAGGCCTATGTCTAGCAGTGGACCAATACAGGCTGATTAATTGATAGAAGTTACTCGCGTGTGCTTTTGCTCGTTCAGCTTTTGCAGTTCAAATTCTTTACATCACAAAATAAATCTCTAAATGAAATGTCAAAAGTCAGGACTCTAATTTTTCACTAACACAAAAACATCAATAAGACAAAACATATTATGATCATAACATTACGCTAACATCATAACGTGCGATAATCTTTCCGCTTCCCATGCCTGGTTATTATGGAAAACATGCTAAGAGCAGCAAAAAACTATACAAAGCTATAGATAATACCAAAGATGACTTGCAGAACAAAAAATAAAACTCAAGCAAAATGAGACCTTAAAAATAAAGAGATAGAATTCACTATTAATTACACATAACACACAGTGACAAGACTCACTTACTACAACACACGCTGATTTTGAGCTTGTTGCAAATCGTGTGGCGAGTACAGTTGTTGATGTGTAGTTGATCGCAGAGCCCGTCGCAAACCAACAGGGAGAAAGATGATACGCTCATATCCCTATAAAAAACGAATGAAGCGGATCAAGTTTGCTTTATATGGTAATAAAATATAACGACTGAGATTTTCTGTGTATAAGTGGTTAAGTACAGAAAAGTTTTTTTTTAAAGTTATCTAGCAATGTGGGATTGAGTCCCACATTACTAGCAATCTTTTTAACCCCTCAAGTTAAGCTCAAAGGCTTGTGTTAGAAGTGGGTTCACGTCAGTGTTATAATGGGTAGGATTCGAACCCGCGATGTCACGATTGCGAATGATTCAGTATTTTTTGGTTGTAACAAACAATTTTGCACTTATCATAACAACCTTTCACTAATATTAGTCAGACTAGCGTCACACGTTACGCGTGAAAATCATCTACGCGGGCAAAGCCACGCGCAAATGCTTTGCCCGCGTAGAAGTTTTAACGCGATAAAAATATTCACTCTCCAGGCTTCTAACTACCTCTATTTACACCAAATTTAATCGAAACCGTACGCATTAAACCATAGCAGAAACATAAACAAAGTTACTTTCGTATTTATTATATTATAGTAGGGCCTACATAAATACAATTAAATGATGCACTGCGTTAATTAAATGAATGAATCGCACATTTCCGCGTGATAAGACTAATTAGCAGTAATGCGCCAATAGCTACTCCCAACAATAAATATTAATAGCAAATATATGGCGTGTGTAATTATAGAGATAACGCTTAACACAATACTGAAATATAAATAAATATGGCAGTGGAAACATCTACGTCAAACCCAATAGGCTTTACTATTCTTTACTTATATGAAAAACTAAAAAAAATATTTTACCTGAAACTTCTACTGATGCAGTAAATAGGCAATGGAGAAAAAATCCAGTCGAACAGATTTGCGTAAAATGGACTGCCTACTTCTGGTAGCCTCAGTAATTCGGTGATTAAAAATGGCATGCAACCTGATAAAAAAGAAAGTGATTGTTTCAAAATTTAAAACAATATGGAATTAAATATAAATAAGCTTTATAAAATGTCAATAATAATTTCTCACCCGTAAATATATTCATGAAGCACATTTTGGAAAAGCCCGTAGCGGGGGCTTCAAAATAAAACGATGCTACGTAATGTAATGGTATCATAGCCAATGAGAATACCATTAAGACTAGTAGTACTCTACCTGTAAAAACAAAGATAAGAAATATGAGGCACATACCAGCGTTTGCTATGTTCCAAATACAGGTTAGTTGGTTTCCAGAACCAAATACATACCAACTGACATACCTATGCACTTCAAAACGCCTTCCGACGGAGTTTCACATAACTAAGAAACATTGTGCTTTAATCAGCACTTATACTAATATTATAAAGCTAAATAGTTTGTTTGTTCTCAGGAACTACGGGTTCGAATTAAAAAATCTTTTACTGTTGGATATCCCATTTATCGAGTAAGACTAAAGGCTATATAACATCGCGCTACGACCAATAGGCAATAGCAGAGCAGCATTGAATTATGTTGCAAAAACGGAGAAATTTGACGCATACGAAGTTGCGCGGGTCACCTAGTCAAACATAAACGTTATTTAAAAATTATACGCGTTAAATTTAAAACACCCTGTATTTTGTCTTAGATACCGTCCATCGGTATCAAGAATAAGCGTAACGAACCGTTTCTTATTTTCATAGTATAGCCACTGCGTCCACTGCAGAGGTTAGAAAGAAAATCAACTAACCTAATTCAGCCGGTGTGGAGAGAGTGGATTCTTGGAAACAGGCGAGTGTGACTATGATACAAATATAAACAAGGAACAGCCACAACCAGTCCCATACCAGCGCCGTCACCCACATGACGGCGGGACGCACGCCCGATACGCGCTGTAGAAGCTTCGCGCCGCTTATGCGTTCCTGGTACATTCAATACAAATTACAAGCGTGTTCGAAC
This sequence comes from Herminia tarsipennalis, assembly GCA_945859575.2. Lineage (NCBI taxonomy): Eukaryota > Metazoa > Arthropoda > Insecta > Lepidoptera > Erebidae > Herminia > Herminia tarsipennalis. Next base: position 13,770,491 of record OX243839.2, on the reverse strand, counting down.
TCAAAAAAAATCATATCCCGGATGGAAATTAGTGATTTGAAACTTTTCTTGATGTTCGTTTTCATTTAATATGCATTGAACTTTAAGATGGAAGAATGTGTTGAAGATCATAGTGCCGCAAGAACACGAGTACCCAAGTTAACGCGTACTGAAACTTTAATCAGACCAAATTCAATCTATTGCAATCTCTATGAAGACACATACCTTTATGACGAAAAGCACCAGGAATGCAGTGACGAATGCCATACAAAATCCAATGTTAAACGCGAATTGAAATCCCATGCTGCTTCCAGTTGCCATTACTTTGACCTAAAAACATTAAAAGCGGATTCCATACAATAATTGTCATATTTGTGTAGGTATGAGAATATAGAACTAACTATGCGCTTGGCTGTAAATGCCCTTAAATAATTTTAATTGATGGGATTGGCATATGTCGTAACGCTAATCAATTCAATATTCGGTTCGTGCGGCCGGCCGTTTAATGATGGACCTATCATATCAACTGAATAATATACTTTCAGTGTATTAAATGGTACAATTGTGACATAATCGTCATAACATACATAATCGATGAATGAGGTTCCACTATATAATTAAGGAGAGCTAAATCGCACGGCTGACTTTTGCTTTTATAAAAAGTGCCTACGATTACTGGACGAGGCTTTATTATTGACTGTTGTGTCCGTATTCTCCAATGCAATTTAAATTAGCAACAAATGCTTCAAAATTGCTATAAGTTCAGAGTACTTTAGTGGCAGATACTACATACATATTTGTATATAAATAAAAACAAAATGATAACGTTTTATTGTAATTCTGTCACGCTGTTAATCTTTGGGAACATGATACCAATAAACTTAAATTAAAACACTTACCAAATTTTCAATAGAATACGGTAGCGGATAGTTAACAATTTTGAGACTGCTTCCTGGGGAGAGTGCATTCAGTATAGCATTGTTGACCATTCCGAGTGATATAGCAGAGTCGTGGTAACCATAGTTACTAAACCATGCCGTGATGTTATTGTGACTGAACGTTGCACCCAGTAGCACCTCGTAGCGAACTCGTGGAAGATCCGCATCGCTCTAAGAGACGAAAACTGTCTTAACAAAATTTCGCGTCTCCAAGTCTTAGTAGCAATGTTTCAAATTTAGGTTAGGGTGGAATTTAATCGAATATGGTCACCATTAGGTATCCTTGTTTGGGCACTGATTGCTTTGAGAGAGACAGATACATATATTGTTGAATTTCATAAATACAAACAGGACACGAAGAAACGCCTTGATGATGGACGAGTATAGCCTCTTTTCATTCATATCACGTTCCTTTCAACGTAAAAAAGATGCAGACTTTAACGACTAGATACCAGCGTGCAGAGTAAAAAGCGAGATGATTATTACAGTAACTGCAAGAATACGACTTCTAGGAAAAGGTTGAAATGAAGGGACATGATATTATAGCTGTACGGTATACTAGGTATTTTTATTGTTTTGTAACAACCAATTAAAATATCACGAAAGTGATTGCAAGAACAGACAACTGTATTTTCTTTACCTTAGCTTTTAACAGATGTCATTATAAAAGGATAGTATTTAAACAAGCGAATATAAATTCAAACTATAGGTGTCAAAATTACTGATTATGATGTACTAAAATACTAAGTGGGCGAAAGTCTAAAGGCGAACACAAATATTGAAAACGGCGACTTATAAATACGAATTTGAAGTACGAGTTATTCGGAATGATCAATATTATTGCTCAATGAAGCTGCTCAAAAAAACTGCTAGAAAGTTGAGGAGGTCCCTAAAAATAAAGAAAACTTAAATATTATATCCCATTCAGTATTTTAGTTGCTAGCTTAGATAAACTGTTTCCTACTACTAGTAGCTCATTTTACGGATTTTTAATTATTCATGATTATCGTCAGTTACGTAAATGTTTCACAAACATAAACCGCTCAGTTTAGTATTAAAGTAACTCATTAATAGTCATCCATTTATTATTTATTCGCACGGTTAATAATTCCCCATTATAAAATATATAAATTGATCGCATTTAAATCATTAATTTCTCGAGTAATTATAGAGGTCAAAGTGAATTAAGTATGTCTACTACAATTACTTTAATCGTAGGGCAGGAAATAGTAGTAGTAACGTTATCGATCTGTAATTCTACAGTCGATCATTTCCTCATGGTGCTTCGGTGATATCGTTATATTTATAAATCGAAAAAGCATTCAATCACAATTACTGAAAGGTTACAGATGATTACGTATATCGAAGCAAAGTATACCAATCCTTGGAGAAATATTAGATTTACCTAAAAAAAACAACAAACAACAACCTCAATTTTAATGCTTAAATTGAATATCATGATATTTATGATACGTGAATGCTCACAGAAGCTATATTTTTAAGGCGATTCCCGCAGTAGGGTAGATACAAGCCCTGTGTCGCGGGAGACTTTACAAACATACAACTCACGGACACAAAGTACACCCAGATTTAGAAGAACAATTTGCTGATCACACAAAGTGGTGTCCCGTGTGGGAATCGAACCCACGACCTCTTCCGTAGCATTCGGACACACTCCCACCGCGCTAAAGAGGCAGTGTTTATGATATTAGGGTCGCTATCTGATCGATTGTGATCATCAAGAGATGGCTGTTATCTGGTTTAAAGGACTATAAAGGTATTAACATTGTAATGTATTACACAACAACTTATATATTAAAATATTGAGTCATCGCCACGTCATCATAAAGCCACGCTATAACTAATCGTTAGAAATAAGTGGAAACTTGAAAAGCTCTAAGGTCATACCAATTGAAGTAAATTACTATTAATGTTCTTGAACTAAAATCCGACGAAAAATATTTTACTTAACTGAATTAAAAAGATAACAAAATGTTGTTACGGTAGGTACTTTGCTACATATTAAACAGTATTTAATCAAGGGTTATAAAGCACTTATATGTAAGTTAAATCATCTAAGTTCTTAGTAATCATTTGGACAAAGTTATGACGTCATTATATTCTATAGAAGTATAGAACTTCACAAATTTGAAGTTCGGTCACCGTAATTCGGTCTGCCTTTTTTAGTTTGTTGCAACGTGTCAACTGATGAAATTTATGTAATATTAGGTCTTCCTAAACATTATTTTAAGGTTGAAATATGTATAAATTCTTACCAATTTCAAATAGAATTTTCCCAAATCCGACGTTCCGACATCAGTAAGCTTCATGCCGGAATCCGTTGACGTTTTGAAGTAATTCTTGTATGCGTTCAAAGCCTTAGCTTCTATGCTACCGTCAGTTAAGTTATCCTGTGATAATAATGTTTGCGTATGCTGAAAACCGCTCTCCAAGCTCAGCGTCAAAGGCGGCAATTGTGACAAAAACTTCCACGATCTCGATATAACTACTGATATTGTTATGTTGATAATAGGCGTCACAAATTGTATGAAAGCAGTCAGCTTGTTTCTCATTGAGTTGTATGCTAATTTTAAGAACATAGCTTTTATATGGTTTCGCAACAGTTTATATCCTCGCACTTTTTGTATTGGCTCATTGTCCACTGAAAAGTAACAGAAAATAGTTGTAGTTTATAAAATAGGCTAGCTAGATGACTGTCAAGTATAATAAAAAATAATATAAGCAAAACTAAAGGTCGTGACACCATTTATTTTTAGTAATTGTACACATTTTCATGGTAGACATCTATCCAATTTTACCCAACCTCAAAATATACGTATAGCTTGGTTAAATAGGGTTAATTTTTTCATAAGGGAACTCGATAATAGGTGGACACGGTTCTTCATAGGTATATTAGGTAGGTAACTAGAATTCAAAGGAAAGCCGAAAATAATAGTTTTCTAAGGACTCCCCGCCACTGGTACATAATATATAACAAAGTATTTATAATGTTATAATTATTGTTTAAGATTCTTACCCAAATAATTATTTGAAATTGGCCCTACAGCTGTTTCGTTGTATGATCCAACAGATCCGTTGGTCTTTTTAGCCGATGATGCATCTTCTGCACCTGCTCTACAAACAACAATAAACTCAAATAACTATTATCATACTATTTAGTTTTTTGGTAACCAATCATATTAATTAGATTTTATTCAAGTTCACATGAATTATAAGACACCTTAGGGCAAATGAGTAAGAGTATTCTTTTATACTTCCATGTCGTCATGATATTTGGGGTATAAAACGCCCGACTCTAATTCATAAAATAAAAACGAAATTCGAACAGAAATTGAAACAATATAAGTGTGGCACCCGACTCAAATTCAAAAAATAAAAACGAAATTCGAAACAATATAATAATAAAACTCAAAGCTAGGAACATCAAATTAATTCATTGGTTCAAGATGGTCATTGGTCAATGAATCTTGTGTACAAAAATCAATTATAAAAGTCTTCAATTTAAAATTACAAAAGTTTATGAAGTTTCGTTTCGGCGAAAGAGAGTCGACCAACTGATTAATTTATTGTTTTTAAACTTTCGCGATTTTTATACATATTAGATATAAGTATATCGGGACTTAATCGCAAAGGTATGAACCTTTTATTTAACCGACGACGTTTCGATTGATTTGCACCGATCGTGGTCACGGGTCGACTCGAAATAAAAGGTTCTAACCTTAATTATTAAAGGTACCTTTAAATAATTCACGCGATTAAGTCCTGAAATATATCCAACTGATTCATGATGAGATTTTGTGTTTTCGGAAGCATTTGTGACTCTGTCTGGTCTGTTACTCATTGGCGATCGAGTAAATCGAGATGTTTGAGAGGTTAAGTTACACTTCGGTTCATAGATGGGTGAATTGTACCTAAACTCTTTTGAATCGTGTTGGATTTCCGTCTCACCGGACTATAAGACTGAGGGAATAGAGAGGGCACTTGCACACACTTCTGCATTATAATATCTTCTGCGTAATTGGCTCTCTCTCTCTCTAACTGTATTCGGTTAGAAGACCATTATCGTGTTGTTTGATGGATGACAAATTGGGCAACACGGACGAAGACGTTTCTACGATATTAAAATAATATTGACATAGATAAACCATTATCATTAGGCAGTTGTATAATATACCTATTAAAAAGCATTTAGCACTTACTTCATAAACACTTCTTCTAAGCTTGTGACTGACAAGCCATAACTGGATACTAGCAAAGTTTCCTTTTGGGATTCAAACTCTTTAAGCATTTCTGGAAATTTGTTGACATTATCACTTGGTAGAATGTATGTTAACTCCGAACCTGGGAACAATTCAATGTACTGGTCAAAAATAAGGCCCATGGCCAGGCTATTGCTTGGGCCTTGCGCTCTGTCAAAAGCATCGTTTGTCAAAAGGCTTTGCACTAAACGTAAAATAGAAGAAATTTTAGTTTCTTATTACAGCCAATGTAAAAATTACTACTATATTCGCAACCTTGAAAAAATACTACAAAACAAACCTAACTAATAGGATTAGGATAGCTGTCGCCCGCAACTTCGGTCGTGTGGATGACTTTAGATGGGTTACGTTTAGGGTTGATTTTCGCTTTCAAATGCTGAAAGACGTGTTTCTCATCATTTTTTCAGATTTCAAACTGATGACGATACATACAAATTTGCGACTTTACTCTCTTTGGAGTTGATTTTAAAAAAAAGTTGAAACACGTCTTTCTCTATTTTAACCAAAAAGCCAAATAATAAATTTCACAAATCTAACTTCAAAATTGACGAGTTTAATACAAACTTACAACCACTATTTTAATCGCGATTATTAGATTATGGGATGAATTTTCAAAATCTCTTCTTATCGGATACCTACATTATACATATAACGAATACGTCCTCGAAATTTCACATCTCTACGATTAGCGTTTATGCTGTGCGTTGATCCATCAGGCAGTCAGTCAGGACAAATATCAATATATTTTAAAGTATATGGTTTAGGAATTTGGATGTCATATATTAATTTAGAATCTGTTTTTAACTCACATATTGACTACATGACGGTACCTAAAAAGGATTATGAAATTAATTTATTGAAATCTGAGGTATTGAGAGTATTACATGAAATGTATAGAAGCTGGCATCAAGTTTATACTGATGGATCAAAGTGTTCTGGATGTCAGGGGGCGGCATATTATGATCCTAGACATGACACTAAGGGGATGTACAGAATCATACCTAATGTTTCTATCATGGGTGTGGAGCTAGTTGCAATCTCAAAAGCGATTTCTTATGCAAAAACATTACCATATTACAATATAGTAATTTGCACGGATAGCAAAAGTGCTATTCAACATTTGGCTCGATGTGCCTCTGGTTGCAGAGGTACATCGATAGCCTATTCAATATTCCGAAATATTTTGGAAGTAAATGAAAGTGGAAAACGTTTGAGATTGCAATGGGTTCCATCACACATAGGAATACAGGGAAATGAAAAGGTTGATAGTTTGGCTAAATTAGCAGCTACACAAGGAGAGGAAGTACATATTTCCCCACATTATACAGAGTTACTGCCTAAATATAGGCAGATGACCTATGTAATGTGGAAGGAACATTTTGAAAAAGCCTCTAGGGAGAAAGGGATATGGTACAGAGTCCTCCAACAGCATCCTCCTCGTGTACCATGGTTTATTAATTATAGTCTGAGCCGACAGTACATAGTTTTGGCACATAGACTTCGTTCTGGACACTATCCATCTGGGAAGTTCATACATCTAATGGGAAAAGCAGAATCACCAAATTGTGAATCATGTGGTGTTACAGAGGATGTCCAACATCTATTGATGGATTGTGTTCGGAATGAACAGAAGAGGAAAGTTTTTATGGAGCTTTTTAATGTTAATAAACTAGATGTAGGAATTTGTTTAAATATATTAGCTGAACCAACAACAGAAATAGCAAGAGAATTAGTTAATTTAGTATAGGTAACCTAATTTTTTATTGTGTTAATTTAATATTTAGTTAGTACACTTAACCTAATTTTAGAAACTTATTTAAATCTAAGGATATAATTGTTAGATGTTATTATTTTGTGAGCATGTACTTTCTTTGCCTTCAGGGAACTGACATGTCAATGGACAAAAAGTTCCTTAAAATAAAGAGAAAAAACAAAAAAAAAAAAAAAAAAATTAAAGTAATATTGGTCTCGTACAGTCCCCAATTACGGGCAGACCAATATTTTTAGTTAAATGACACATTTTTTTGGATATATTTTAGTTTTATTTAGTCTTAATTTCTAGTTTAAATATAGTTTTTAATAGTTAAAAAATAACTAGTTATTTTTAAATTTGCATTTTGTTATAACCATTATATGAAATAAACTAGCTGTCCCGCGCAACTTCGTATGCGTAAATTTTTCCCGTTTTTGCAATATTTCTCATCGCTGCTCCGCTCCTAACAGTAAGAAGTATCTAACTAACAGATTTTTTCAATTCGTGAGTTTACCGCGTTCAAACAAACAAATAAACTCTTCAGCTTTATAATACTCGTATTAGTATATATTTCAATGAGACAATAAATAAAACATAGAAATAAAATTAAAAACTATAAAAATCATTGTACAATGGTATTTTTATAGTAAGTATGGTAAAAAGTTCGTTAATCTAAGATTTTAAGTTTATGTATTGTTATTCTTGGAGATTTCCTGGTTAAGTAATATGGTGTTTCTGAATTTATTAATTGTGTCATGGTAAATGTCAGCATTGGGAGTGGATTTTGGTGGGTGTCTTTAATTGTCATCTTATTCTGTATAAACGTTAGTTTACACCAATTATATAGTCAAGGGGCTAGTTACAGCATCAGGTACATAAATTGTTCTTACTATAAACGTGGTTATGACTCAAAATCGTTTATACTGTCAAACTATTATGATAAGACTTACCTATGTTAGTATTTTCTTTGACGTCAGGCACGTAAGTCTTGAAAAATTTAGTGACGTCATCCACGACGCAATTGTCACCTTTTACAATAGTAAGTTTGTAGCCAATGCCATAATGTTTCTTGAGGAAGTATGGGGTGCCCACGCACTGTAATCTTCCACCGGACATAATTGCTATGCGGTCGCCGAGAACATCCGCCTCGTCCATGAAATGCGTGGTCAAAACCATTGTACGACCTGTAGGTATAATTATATAGATGTGCGAACAGGTTTATTTAAAGTTTTGATGAGAATATATAAACATTGAGTTTCAGATATTACGCAAAATAAACATACTATACTCAAACATTACATTTTCGCGATTTGTACACATTATGAAAATATATATATATCTATTATGGGTCTTAATCGCGTGAATAGTATTATACCCGTGACCACGGCCGTTGCAATACGGTCGGAACGTCGGGCAATAAACATGATATTATACCTTAAATTATTCACGCGATTAAGACCCGTAATATATGTATATATATATATTTTCATAATTCGAAGGTTGGTCGTTTATCTCAGAATCTCGTAATTATAATAATGTAAAGAGGAAGTTTTATGATTAGCACCTAAATAGATAGGCATGAGTGTATCTACAAGACTCTGAAACTCCGGTTAGTCCACGTATTACTTCCTAAAGTATTTCTCCCAGGAGCAATACATATCAAACTATTTTAACTAGAATTTATCCAACATGCTTAGTAATATCACAGGCATGCTTGATAATGTAGACAAATGTACCACCTAACGCCTAAAAAGCTTCCTGGGTACGCCTATCGTTAGGATTATATGTATTGATTACTAGCTGAGTTTTTGCAATTCATACAAAATTACAAAATCGCGATTAATAAATTCTACTCATATCTACCAAATATGTATTAATGCATGTTATCCTTTCCTAGGCCGTGAAGCTTCGTTACTTGGATAGGGGCTGCTGGCAATTTCTACAATGCATTAGTTAGTGTCGTATAGTGGCCTAAGAGACGCTGAATATGATAACAAGATGCGACCAATTTTATATCGAATTTTATTGATTTATAATCTGTGTTCATGGTTTTTTTCTCTTTTCCTAACCGAGCAAATTTAGTTTCAACTGATAGTTTTTAACATGGAGATTATGTTTTGGTAGGTTTGCTAACTTATTTATGTTCATGGCTACCTGGCAAGGTATGAACAGGTAACTCTCTCTGATAAACAATAAAAATTGCTTCCGAAAGAAAAATATTTAATTTACAAAAATAATCGTATAAGCTTGCCTGCAAAAATCCGTTCAAGGAATATTATTGCCACGCTTTGAAGATTTAGAATCGAAAAACAAATAGCTTTGAACACTTTTCAATTGGCAAGCTAACATAGTCGTGTTTATAAATCAATAAAATTTAAGAAAAAATATGTCTCATCTGGTTATCAGATGAGTGAAAGTCGATGTTTCATGTCTCCCCTACTATATAGTGTTCGGTTCGAAAACTCTTGCCCACGTTACTGTACAAAATTACTAACAAATGCGTTTCTTTTAACTACATTGAATCAGGGACCCTAAACCCTTAAAAAGAGAGGTGTAATAAGAGTTAGGTTCCTAAATGTTTAACACATTTTCAAGGCCACCTTTGATTTAGGGCCCTGATTTGATGGGTAGTGTAATAGCCGTTTATGGGTGTATGTTTGTAACCTTTCGCGATACGGCCGTTGCAATACGGTCGAAACTTCAGGCAATAAAACTAAGGTAATTTAGCCTTAAAATAAATTATTTACGCGATTATAAACCGAAGCTTATAACATTTTATAACGTAGATACCTATATGGGTGTTTGGAATATGTAATAGAAATACTAAGATATATATTCCTCCTGGGGAAAATACTGTAGAAATAATAGATGGACTAACCTTGAAACTCCAATTTTGATTCTGGCATTTTAAGTAGAAAAAAAATCTAGTAATAAGTATGCATATTTGGTAAATAGCGTCTCTAACAATGAATCAACTTAAATGTTATACCTATACATTTGCTATAGAGCAAATAACCTCAGTGCGTTCAGAAATAGTAGGCATAGATGCTGGCTGTTGATTGCTGGGTCATTGCTAAAGTACAATTACAATAAGTACATAATATAATAACAGGTTTTCACATCAGCCTTCCACGAAGTGACTGAATTATAGAAGGTAGCAACTACGTGGAAAAAATATAAATTTTCTTTGCGCAAATGTTTTCTTTATGAAAAGAAATTGTAAGTGTAGGAATATAAGTATGTTTATTAAGACACAGATTTTTATATCTACAAGTCAGAACTGTATTCAAGAAAAACATACATTAAGTCTAAAAGTATCTCAATTTGTCCGTATAAAGTAAATTGAGGGCAAACGTGTCTGCTCGTCAACGTGTCTATTCGCACGGGCAAAGTCTCAGACATAATTGAGTTTGTGTATGTCTAACATCACTTCGTTTCGCAAACAGTTCCTAAGATAATATCTACATATATATTGAGTTTACGCTATAAAAACTTACTTGAAGTCAAAATGTTTGATCTTGATTTGCCTTTTCTATAACGTCTGAATACAGACGAAAGAGATACCTAAATAGATGATATAATTTATATTTTGACTTCAATCTGGTTTTCAAAGATTAGATACTATCAATGTGGATCGTGCATTACTAGCAATTAGCAATCTTAATAACTCCTTCAAGAGGATTCGAACCTGCAGCCTCTAGATTATGAATTCGATGCCATAACCATTAGGATTCTATCTTCACGCCGAAAGAGCCCTTTATAAGTTCAAGGTTGACAAGATTTCCTGGTTAGATATTGATTAAGAGTTGCCTTTGGTAGGGAGCTTAGTTTATAGATGTGAATGACCGAACTGTCAACCGATCGATAATGTTGGTATAACACAATTCTAGCGGTCAGTTATGCTTACTGATTCCCTTTTGTAGTTGCTAGTTCCGTAATTAATCAGATACTTAATTGGCCTACAATGTAACTGAACTGTGTGGTGTGTGGTGGATGTGTGTGTGTAGTAAAATTATTAAATTGAGGACCATGCCTGTATGATAGGGAGCTAAATAAATGTTATTTGATAAATGTTGACATATTCTAATATGGCGGTTTCCTCGACAGATTTTCATTTAGTGTTTTTTAAATTTTAGTGGTTTTGAAAAAAAAAACAGTACCTACCCCGCACAGTGCTTGGGTTCGAACTCGTGACCTACTGTTTGTAAGTTGGGCCGTTTACTGTTTACTGTTTTTAAGGCTTACAAGGTACACTAGCATGATGATAACATTATTTTAATTTGTTTGTCAGGTATTATAGCGTAATAAGTGATTCATAAATAAATACCTACACTAGAATGGACAATTGTTACCGCGAAAAACTAAATTAACATGTTAGGTACATAATACATTAAACATGATTCTATGAAATGTAACTACGTACTACTAAACCACAATATCTTAACACTCATAAACATCTTAGGCATTTAACAAATAAAGCGACACCCTTAACAAAACATATGAAGATAACCTTGTATTAATTGTCCTGTTCAATAGCAATTGTTTGAAATCTACGGCCACAAATTTCAGAAATTTATAAAACACTAATATATATTTGCAGATACAAGGTACTCAAAGCCCAGACCAAGACATATTATTACCCGCGTGGATGTAGTTTATCGCGATAAAAAATGGACTGGCTACCCGTACCTGCCGAATTTCAGTTTCTTAGGTCAAATGGTTTTAGGTAAGTACTTCGAGTTTAGTCAGTGAATGAACGAGTGCCCTTTTGTTTTTCTATCAATAAATAGCTATCCCGTGCAACTTCGTCTGCGTAATTTTTCCCCGCTTTTGCAACATTTCTCATTGCCGCTCCGCTCGTATTGGTCGTAGCTTGATGTTATATAGCCTATAGCCTTCCTTGATAAATGGGCTATCCAATAGTAAAATAATTTTTAAATTCGGACCAGTAGTTTCTGAGATTACCGCGTTCAAACAAAGAAACACTCTTCAGCTTTATAATATTAGTAGGTATAGATAGAAAGGTATTTTTTTTATAAAAAGATAACTAGCAATGTGGGATTGTGGATTACTAGCAATCCTGTTAACCCCTCCAGCTAAGCTCAGTGGCTTGTGTTTGGAGTGGAGAATATAAAGTACTGGACAGATTTTACCTTTCTTCTCTTTTAGCAGTAGATCCCACAGAGCTCGTCGAGCGGCGGGGTCAAGGCCTGAAGTCGGTTCATCGAGTAGTACGACCCGTGAAGAGCCGCACATTGCCGCTCCCACAGACAGCCTACGTTTCTGACCGCCAGATAATTTGTTCGACGTCACGTCTCGCTGACGTCAAACGATACAATCAGTATTATGTAAATTGACGAAATAACTTAATGGTAGGCGGCTAAGCTGTCATTTTGATAGCGCTCTAGCATTAGTGCATCAATAGAAACCTTATGATAGTGGGCGAAAGATATTTATTACTGGTTTTCATGGTAATTGGGTTTCGTATTGCCTTCAGTTAACTTTGGATTAGACAATAGGATATTTCGGTACCAAGTCAAATCAGTCTTTGTTTATGATAGGTACATCAAGGCGTTACTTACGCTCCATACAAGTTTGTGGCACATATGTTTCTACGGTTATCATTAAGTTATAGTATTATTTTTTATGATTAAAAATTAACAAACGTTTTCTGGACATTCTCATTTTTATCTCCAGCTAAAGTACTACTTCGCAGATGGTTATGATTAGTAGCTTACGAGCAAACCATAACACAGACAGATATGACTACCTCTGTGGCGCGGTGGGAGTGTATCCGACTGCTACGCAAGAGGTCGTGGGTTCGATCCCCACCCAGGATAAAACTTTGTGTGATGAGCACGAAGGTTTATTCTGTGTCTGGGTGTAATTTATCTATAATATGTATGTATTTAGAAATATATAAGTATGTTTATCAGTTGTCTGGTTTCCATAGTACAAGCTCTGCTTAGTTTGGGACCAGATAGCGTTGTGTGAGTTGTCCCAAGATATTATTATTATTATTATTATTATTATTATATCCTAACTAGTTTAATGCAATTGGCGCCCTTGAGTTACAGATAAAATATTGTTCTTCCCGTATACGAAGAAAAACGAGTTCATGTTCTCTTTGCTCGTTTATTGCTATAGTACCAACATACAAAAGTTCGTGATAGAGGTATTCGCAATTGCGTGCAAGAAATCATTACATGACAAGCTTTGTATTTCCTACAACCGTAATAGGTAACTAACGATAATGTAATGACAGAAAGGCTCAGACAATAATGTAATGACAGAAAGGCTCAGACAAAACAAACTAAATTATAACTTGGTTAAAACTTTTCCAAATGACACGCGTAGTAGGTTTACACAGCTAATTGGATACATGTGTCAATTTAGTAGAGTAGCTCATGGCGGACCGTGCTTATAGACCTCACATTCATAAAACTTTTACTGTCTTTTAGTTATGACACAACAGACAACCTACTCATTATACTCGTACTGTTCGAAGCGACTTTGACTGACATTAACGGCACTTAATTTAACGTGGGAAAGATACCACAAGCTGGTACACATACCTTTTCTTCCAGTTGCAGTAGTTTGACAAAATGATCAACTTCTTCGTTTGTTTTGCTGTAAGGAACTCCTTTTAGTCTTGAATAAAATATGATGTGTTCAGCGACCGTCAGATCAGGGAATAGAACATTGTGTTGCGGGCAGATGCCCAGGGATTTACGAGCCAGGGCTGTTTCAGTAACTATGCTGTAGCCATTTATCATTGCTTTCCCAGATGTCGGTGGTACCATACCTAAATAAATGAAAATTTTAATGTTAATACATAGATAGAAAGCTTTTAAATGCAGGTGAACGATTCAAAGAAAATTACCAAGCTAATTATACTTGTATGGTATTTATTTAAAAATAGAGACAAATAATAACAACAGGTAAAACAAATAATTAAACACTATTATTTAATTTAGTTAAAACAACAAATATACTAAAATATAATAAGTATGTTGTTAACAATAAGTGCTTATAATTGGGCACTGTTTAGCACGCGAGTGTCGATTTGTAACTGTCATTATACCTACCATTTATTAGTGTTATAGGATAGCATAAGGATAAACAATAATACGAGGCTAACCGTAATTTTGGCAAGTGAGTAAAAGTGGCTAAATTGTATACTTGTACTTACTACTTATTATTAAACAAAACGACTATTAAGGTGGGTACTTTCTTTAAAAAAATATACTTACCAGTCAACATCGAAATAGTTGTCGTTTTGCCCGCACCATTGTGGCCTAGTAATACTGTTATTTCATTTTCATACATTCTGAGATTTAAATTATCTACCGCTTTCTTTCGTCCCTTGTATGTTTTTGTCAGATTCTGAAACAAATTCTCGTGGTAATTTAAAAAGCATTTGCATCACCATCAAGCATTCTCGTCACGCATAAACAATTAAGTACATTTATTATCAAAGTACCTATATATTTATGAGAGCCTAGGCTTCATCTAAGAGAAAGAGCTGGACGCCTGCACATCACTCATGCGTTGCCAAACATTAAGACAAATCCGTTCAACAGTTATAAATAAAATCGCGTTTGGAAACAAAAACGACGTTTCTGTCTTGCCTACATGCTTTAAGTTGGTACTATGAAATTATGAATACCCAGTATAGACGTGGTTATAGTTCAAAGTTCAATTTTTTCGCCATGTCATATCTTATGTGAATTTGATGTTGTCAAGGTCGAGATGCTGGCAGTTCATCGTAATTACTTCAATTATACATCAATTGTAGTAAGTATCTATAAATAAACGTGGGATAACTTGTGTGATTGTAGTTACTTGTAAGATAAACATTTAACGCGTAGAATATCTAAGCTTTGACTTTTAGATTGTGAAAAAATGGAACAGACATCTCAACAGAGGCGAAGGGTTAAATTTAGTCTGGGGTAACCTGATACAAAAATATATCTTTCTGGATATGGTTCTTTGTACCTATTATATTAAGTAACTACAATCCAAAGGGAAACCGAATGTAATGGTTTTCTAAGGACCATTCGCCACTGCTTGCCAATATGCAGGTTGTCTAATTGATCAAATGTAAAGAAATTAAAAAAGTGAGTAAAAAATTAAACAATACGTTTCTATGCCATTACAATGCTAGTAATATGAAACCTACCCTTTGTAAGTACTTTCTACTCCAATGTGAAATTGAAGTAGAAACTTTTAACAAGATATTGAAAAGAAATAGGTAGGTACTCTAACCTTCTTTCTGGATTAACAAATTATTTTGTACAGAAAATCATATATGTATGTACCATACAGAAAGCTAAGGCTAAGGCCTCGGACTCGCAATTATGAGGGCGCGGGTTTTTGAGTAAAATGCCTGTGACAGACGGACGGACGGACCGACAGACAGACAAGACGAACAGGACGAAACTATAAGGGTTCCGTTTTTGTCATTTTTAGCTTCGGAACCCTATAGAGAAAACTATGAGCTATGAAGCTTCTATGAACTGATAATGGATTATAGATTTACTAGCTTTCGCCCGCGGCTCCGCCCGCGTGGATGTCGGTTTTATAAAAAATATTTTTTTTTTCTTTATAAAAACTAGGTCTTTGAGTACACCCCAAATCACCGACTAAGCCATTTTCAGCAATTTCCTTTACCGATTCTATTAGATATACTATCCACTCTCAATTAGTCAATAGTACAAATGTTACTTCTAATACCTCCAAGAATATGTGTACAAAATTTCATGATGATCGGTTGAGTAGTTTTCGCCTGAAAGCGTAACAAACAAACTTACATTCACATTTATATAATTAAGTAGGGATAGTAAACACAATAACCGAAGATAATGTACTTAATTGTAATGAGTAATTAATTCTCATTTGTAACAAAGTTAATCCACTATAGAGCTGGTTGCTGTCACGTAGCTAGAAGATTTATTAATTAAGTTTCATTAGTCTAAATTAGGACAGCGGTGACCATCGAAAATGGTGTAGGTACCTACCTAAATTTTTTTGTCAAAGGAACGCTGAAAAATGTTAATATTTTTGAGCGTATGTAAATAAGTTGCTTGGTGGAGGTGTCGTTGCATTCATTTAACAAAAATGGCAAAACGGAAAACTTATAGTTATGCCATCATCATACACTTTGTAATCATTTTTCGATTAAGGAATCCGTTTGAGTCAAGTGTTCATAAATTTCGTTAGAGTCATGTGTCAAACCATTTAGCTGGAAGGGGTGGGGGGGGGGGGCTTCCAGCTAAATGATTATTTTTAGAGATGTGAACAAGAACAGGGTAACAGTACATATGATGAAATTAAAAGGAAAACTATAAAAGCTAAATAGGCTTTAAAAGTTTAGAGAGAGTTTAGTGTAGAGTCAGACAGCCGGTCAAGTGAGAAGTAACAAAAGTTTTGTACAAGTTCCATTCAAAATATTTTTTTATATTTACTTTGTTATCCTTGTTATTTAACGTTTATAGTAGTATGAAACAACAGAAAACCCACTTATTATACCGCATTTTTGTGCTAGGCAGCTACCGTACCTACCCTACATAGTGCGTGGCCTGATATGCACTTGCCCGGTTTTCTAGGGTTAGGCAAAAACGGAACCCTTATAGCTTCGTCATGCCCGTCTGTTTGTCTGTCTGTCCGTCCGTATGTCACAGGCATTTTACTCCAAGACTACTCAATGAATATTGACGAACTTTAGTGAAAAGGTGTCTTGTAGTACGCTGCTTGGTTTGATAGCTAAATAATATTTATAATAAAATAAATATTTTTTGGGGGGCGTATGGAGTCATACGTATGTAACAGAAGCTGATTTTTTTTTCAGCAAATATCATTTGACAAGTCTTTCAAAAATATTTTAAGGTTTCTAATATTTTTTTTGATTAAGTGATTATTTTTGGAAATAATCGCTCCGAAAGTTGCATAATTGCGCCCCCCCCCCCCCCTTATGTTTTAAAAAAATACAACAAATATTATATCACAAATATAAGATTCTGATTTCTGAAAGGTAGCGCTTAACAAATAATTTAAACTAAAATTATTTCGGACATGATCGGATGTAGGTACCGTCATTGAGTTGTGGCCGAAAAACAAATGGGCGTAAGTATCATGAACATACACACGAAAACTATTAAATCTTCTGAAACTATTATATGATTCAAAAGTAAATTACAGACATTCATGAGTAATTTAACGGACAAAACCTTTAGCGACTTATGTTGTATGCATATTCTTTCATTTTAATAACTTTATTATTTGACATTGAACTTATTATTGTTTCTTGTAGGTACTTATATAATTATTTCATTTTGATAACGTGATTTGACACTATAATTTGATACTTGTATTTATATATATGCTTTTTTGTGTTTATAATTAGTTAATTTTGATAACTTCTCTTGACATTATCATTTGATACATATTGAATTCATTATTGCTTTCATTTTGATAACTTGTTTTGAAATTATAATTTGATACTTATTGAATTTATTAATGCTTTCTTGTGTTTATAATTATTTCATTTCTACAACTTGTTTTGACATTATAATTTGATATTGATTTTATTATTGTTATTCTTGTATTATGATAAGTAACTGAGTGAGATTTGAGTGAGATAAACAATTTAGTAATTGTAATATAGGTATAGAATAATAAATGTACCTTCTTTCTCTTTGTATAATTTGTACACGACTAGAACCTTTCGGACCCACGCTACCACCGCCGATACCACTGGTGGTAGCGTGGGTCCGAAACGATACCACCAAACCAGAAATAGTGATGAGACCAATTTGAATTTAATGTAGGTAACTAATAAGAATTTTTTTCCAAGTAGATACATTAACGCCTTTCAGACTCGTGGCTTAAACATGAACATGAACATCACAAAACAAACGAAGATCGAAAAACAATTGAACATGGCTATTGTATTTAGGTAGGTACGGGATGTAAAAAAAAACTAGTTAAAACTGCAAGCGAATTTGGTCTTTATTAACATTAATAATTTTATAAATATGATAAAATACGTTTATAATAAATTGTCAATAAGGTCGAAATTAGGATGTATGTGTTTTTCATAAACTAGGATCTATGATAATTCAAAAATAAAAAAAATAAAATAAAAATAATAAAACATGCTCGAGCAATTCTCGACCTTGATGAAATTAGTTATTCTGCATTTCTCGAATATTCCTAACCAGTCGCACCGTGGTCCCCCTAGTAGGCCAAATTAGTGGGTCCATGAGAAACTGTTCGAAATGCTTTGTGGAATTAATAATTATGCCCTAGATGCTGTAACACTCTTCTCCTACCGCGTTTATCGATGGTAACGTACATTTTCATTTAAATGAATATTTTAGAAGGTCCCACTTCTTATTAATAAATCGATAAATAAAACAGTGTAGTGGGAACCTATTGTAATGCGTTTACTAAACGTATAAGGTTACTGAGAGAAATTATTGAAAAAAGTTCATCGTAATTTATCTAAAGCATGGCCTATTGGGATTATTTTGTTGACAATTTGCATTTGAATATCGGTAATATTATCATCGTTGATTATTTGATCTTTACGACGCTTTTTTGGTGTTACTTCGGAATTATGTACATCTTGCAAGACTTTTAATAAACGCATCAGTGTTACCGTATTTTTATTTAATAACTTATTAATTTTAGAATGGAAACCTTCCAAGATATTATTTGTTCTATGGCGTTCACCAAACACACTAAATACGTTTGGTGAATGTATTTTAAGCCAAAAGGTTTCCATATATTTTAACAATTTTGACAATTGGTCGTTGTTACTACATTCAGATCTGATATATTCGTAGCCTTCTAAGATGTTTCTACTTGGAAGAAGTGGCAAAGCTGCTATCAGAGAAACAATTCTTCGTTCTGGTTTGATTTTAGTATTTCCTAATAATTTTGCTTTCTTCCATATATTACGATTCCAGTGGTAATAACATCCTTTAAGCACAATGTCTGGAAATAATTTTAAAATCGCTTTCATAGGCGCAATTTCGTAATCACAATGTATCTTTTGTGGTTTCCAATCTGGAAGTTGGGACTGGATCAAATTAAACAAAACCATATAACTCTTTTCCGTGCGATCGGACATCAACGCAAATATTAGTGGTTTCACTTTGGTTGTCTCCACACTGCTGGACATATCACCATGAATATTATATAATTGAACAAATGGTGCTGGACAGGTGTAAAAAGTTCCATCCATGAAATATTCTTTTACATCAGGAATAATTTTTCGGGAGTTATAAGAACTAAAAACAAGGATTCGAGTTTGCTTGCCGGATTCTACATTGAAATAGTCTGCTAAAATAAAATTTTGAAATTGAGCCGGAACTTCTACTTCTTTTACATTTTTGAATTTGGTTTTTGAGATTTTCGCAGATTTGTTCCGAGCATCATGCAGAAAATGTTTGACACTTTCATATGGAGGAAAATCATCGATTGCTAAATTTAATCCTTGGTCATAAAATTTTCTCTTTTTAGACTCATACAGTCTCTGAATTGGTTTATCCGATGCCACAACACTTTCTCGCAAATTACACTTTTCTTTTAAAATAGCATTACTATGGGTATCAGCTACACAATTAGTATGATCTTTCTGTGTAATGATAGTTTTTATATCCTTAAAATAAACAAAAAAAAATATAATAATAATGTGTGCATCGTAATAACAAACTAACCCATCTGCCTCCTCGAGCTTGCCACGGGCAGTTACATTATAATTCAGCTATAATAAGTAGTATAAGCAAAGCAATTGAAAAAGACTAAATACCTTTGCAATGGTAATAGAGCCACAACATTTAGTATTTTTATATGTTGAACACCGCCATATCGATGAACCATTGTTATATATTTTATGGCGATGGTATCTGTATATTCCAAAAAGAAGAGCACTTCCCCCATTTATTCGAATGATATCAAAATGAGGGTCCTGTATTTCAGTCATCATGTTATAGGTACGTAGTTATTTAATATAGAACCAACGAAAACTTAACAGTAAAAGTCAACATTTATTGACATAAAAGAAACTCATGACAGTCGATCTTATTTGTTTATAAATGGCCAGGGTGAAACCGATAAAATACTTCTTGTTTAAAATCATATCGATGCTAATGCATTTTATATGAAAGCAGTGAGATAACAAAGGTCACACTTAGCTAATACGGAAGATAAGTAGGTATACCTACCAACTTTAGCCTACGGCTTCGCTTGCGTCAGAAATTATTCTTGGTGGTATCGTATCGTTTGGTTGTTATCGAAAGGGTATCTTGTATCGGACCCACGCTACCACATATAGTATCTTGTAAACAAATCACAACACTACTTGGTGGTATCATTTCGGACCCACGCTACCACCAGTGGTATCGGCGGTGGTAGCGTGGGTCCGAAAGGGACTAGAATGTAATTAACCTATGTACCACGAATACATGATGATTATGATTATTATTATTGAAGTGAAAACTTCTTTAGCGGCGTGTTAGACAAATAATAAACTTGCGTCAGGATTACGTCACCCTCTTCGACAATTCGTAGATCACGTAACCGCCACCATCTACAATATTATTATAACTTAGGTGGGAAATCGGGCGGCCTAGAAACCAGAAGACCCCAGTTCGGGTCCAAGTAACGACTTTTTTTTGACTTTTTTATTTTTGATTTTGGTTTTTTGATTTATTATTTCATATTTTTTTATTATTATGTCAGTAAGATCGAAAAATATTATTCAAATTTCATCAGTATGTAACTTTTTCCAAGAGATAAACTTTTTAATTGTCTTATCGTTGTCATTGTCATAATATTTTTAGAAATAATCGCTCCGAAAGTTGCATAAATTGTGTCCACCCTTATCTTTTGAACCGTGTGACCAAAAATATGAAAAAAAAAAGCAAAAAACGCTTAACAAATACTTTTAACTAGAATTATTTCGAAAATGATCGGATTTACCGTCATTGAGTTATTGCTGAAAAACTTCGTTTCTCAAAAAAGGGGCGTAAGTGCCATGAACATACGCTCTTCTGCTGATGCAATCAGCATAATCATTCGACTATTCGATTTAGTAACTGGCATCCATCATATGGGAGACGATTCAGTAAAGGTGGTTAGACTCCCGCGGTGATAAGACTACCTAAATCGGCATCCAGTACATTTAGTCACTGTTAACGGTATCTAACAGCCATTTCATAATCTCACGCAAGCCATCACTCCCGAATAATTAAAAGGAGTCGTTATAGCCACGGAGCCCAACAAGCTAAATTTGCATTTACTCGAGCGTCGTGAAGTTTTTTATAATAATATTGTGCGAGATTTAGTATGTAACGGTGTTCTTTAAAAGGCGGGTTTTTAAAATGACATAATACACGTAAAAATAATGTTGATGGCCACGGTGTTGACTTTATTTAATAGATAATTTTATGCCACCAGTGTTTAAAGATGATTTCGGGCATATGGGCGCCAAGGCTGACTCCAATAAAGCGCAGTCGGGAAGTCCAATTTTCGATCACTTTATCGAAGAGTTTTACGGCTACGTCAACAAGTAGAACTACCGAATTTGGAGTGGTAAAAAACTCAAAAGCCTTTATTGAGACACCCTTGCGTCCATTAAAAGTCTCTGTTTGGTGTGCTTTATGAGCAGGCGGAATCATAGGCTGATAAAGATGATGCTGGCCAGAATGTTAATGTTAGGTAATGGCGAGCGCTATAGAGCGATGATTGCTAACTTCTTCATTCCTCTGTTAAATAGTATTGATGTTGCAGAGCTTTGGTTTTAACAAGATGGCGCAACATGTCACACATCATGCCATTCCATCAATTTACTGCGGGACACATTCGATGAGAGCATAATTTCGCGTAATGGACCTGTAAACTGGCCTCCACGATCGTGTGATACCAAAGACTGGGCTTAAGGGAATGATGCTCCATCATGACAACGCTTCGTCACATATGTCCCTCAGAACATTGGCGTCTCTTGAGGAATTCGATGTTGAAACCTCGTCTCATCCGCCGTACAGTCCCGATTTAACACCCTGTGATTTCTTTTTGTTTCCGATAATCAAAGGAAAAATAAAAGGGATATTTTTTCGTGTGCCGAAGAGTTAAGAGTGGCCGCCTACGAAGTCGCAATTTCAAACCCATCGGATCAAGACTGGCAAAAGTGTTTTAATAGTTGGTTTAGGAAAATGGAACTTCGCATAGAGAATGAAGGAGAGAAGTTCTAAATATATATATATATTGTTAATATCTTGTATAGTTTTTTCTTGTGTCAAAGCTTATCGAGTTACCTAGGTATGCGAAGTGACTAGTCTACATCGATAAACCGCAGATGTTGGACGACTTAGAAAACAACATTCACCGCGTTTTTGGTGATATACGACCCCAGATGCTCGATAAATTGATCGAAAATTGGACTTCCTGACTGCGCTTTATGCCCGAAATTATCTTTAAACACTAGTTGCATAAGATTATGTTTTAAATAAAGTCAACACTGTGGCCATTAACATTATTTTACGTTTTTATTTCTTTTAAACAAGCAACCTTAAAAAAAAGCACCCGTGACATCCTAAATCTCTATAATCATAAAAAATAAAAAGGTCTTCATGATCCTCGAGTAAATCCAAATTTAGCATGTTGGGCTCCCCGACTATAACAACTTCTTTTTATTATTCGAGAGTACTGGCTTGCGCGAGATTATGAAATGGCTGTTACCGTTTACAGTGATTGAATATACTGGATGCCGATTTAGTTAGTCTAATCCCCGCTGCTGGACGGGAATATCAGTAGAGCGTCACACCATGATATTCTACTGAAATCCCCGTCCCGTGGGGATTCGACTCGGATTCGGAAATCGGCATCGGTACGGAGCGGAGATTTCCGCTTTACATGCTCTGTTAGTGGTTGTGATGTTATCAATCGAAATAATCCAGGGAATCATTAATTTCACAGGTAAGCATTGTCATGTCATTGGTTTAGTAGATTTTTTTTTTTTTAAATACACGAACACCGTCGTAATATATACGAAATTCATATAATAAAATTGTAAACTTTAAGTTATTTGGGATAATAAAGTAATTAATTCGTTAGAAGCAGTGTTTTTAGGAAAATAATGTTTTGTTATGTTAACCCTAGGGCTTAACCAATCATTATCGATCGTTTTATTGTAAAAATAAATTCTGGCATATGAGAGGATATATTCAGGTCATTATGGCTTTTTTTATTTTTATTTGTAGGCCTAGGACATCAGTACAGGTACCTGTTTGCATCGGTTACAACATTTTTTTTTGTTTCACTTACAGATTTCCAGTACATCCTACTGTTAGACAAAACTGGACACCAAATATAAATTCCCAACATGTACTAAAAAGAATATAAATAAAAATTTGTTGAAAGGGGCGATTTCCACTTTGTGCCAGAAACTACCTTTTTGTAAATTTCGATATTGATACTTGCAGTCAATAAAGGTGACTGTGTTGCACGCTTTTTAAATAAGTATTTTGTGCCTATTTAGACACATTTGGACTATCAAAAAAGCATTTTTTTAAATCTAAAAAATTACAGAACATTCAATTTCATATAATATTATTATCGCCAAACTGTAACTACTTGTAACTGTAGTGAAATTGAAACATAAACGGGTTGCAACGTCGTACGTAAATCGAGATTTTACTCCGCCGGCCGCCGTCGTCATTTTGAAGCCAAAAAGATGAGGTTCAAGTTACAGATTTAAGCAGAAGATATAAGTAAAACAAAAGTAAATACGTAGTTTGGCAGCCAAAAATAACAGACTATAGCTCATAATTAATCAAAATCGTTTCAGGTGCTTCGCTGGCTGCCATCGCGATGTAATTATGATGGGGTCCTGACCGCCAAAACACAGGTTTTACCTAACTTTGGAGTCGAAGGACCTAAAGTTACCACTCAATTAAACATCAACATCTTATTTCAATGTTAGGTACTAGCCATCCGTACGCGGTATTTATGAATTAATTTTACTTTAATTCCATAACATAATAGTGATGTTCGCGATTTGTACACATTATAAAATTATATATACTACGGGTAATACCTTATTTATTGCCCGACGTTTCGACCGTAATGCAAAGGCCGAGGCCACTGGTAGACTGGTCCAGCTCAGCGTCGCCTCCGTGAAGCGTGGGTTTCGGATTATCACTCACTATTACGGAACTATCGGTACTTCGACACCACACTAAGGACATCTGCAAACTGGCGTGTAATTTTTGTTCGGCAGTGTATACACTTGCTGATCACAGGATTCTACGACGTTAACAAACGGTATCCATCTTCTCGGTTGAAATTTACGTGTTTTTTTATTTCAACCGCTTCTCTCGCCATCCTGGAGTAAAGTGAAGATCCCGCCGTCGGATCCCGCATCCAGTCAGTTTTTCACAGTTGCGATATATTTTTTAACCCTTTCCGCTATTGTGCGCTTGGTTTGTCCGATGTAGGAACTACCACAGCTGCAATCCACTTTGTAGACGCCCGGCGTCTGTTGAGGAATTACATCCTTAGGTCCGCTTGGAGTGCGGACTATATACAGTCTGAATGGAGTATTTCTGCATTACTGTTCCAACTTTGTCCATCACTCCTTACACATACGGTAGAAAAGCTGGAGCCCTGTCAACCCCCGGTCGTGAGTCTCTCCTCTTCGTACGTCGTACGCTTCCTCTGTATCCGTTTCGCTTTAGTACCTCCTGAACATGTGTAAGCTCACTTTCTAAATGTTCAGAATCACAAATGTCATATGCTCTATTTGTCAGCGATGATACCACGGATTGCAGATGTCTTGAATGATGGTGCGAGTCAGCATGTAAGTACCTGTCTGTGTGTGTCGGTTTTCTGTACACATTATTTTAACATCGAGAAAGGCTAACGATTTGTTCATTCTGCAGAACACGTCATCAACGTATCTCTTCCACAGTTTGACATGGGATAATTGTACTCGTAGCTCGATTGTTTTTTCAAAATGTTCCATCCAGATGTTGGTCATCACCGCCGGGCTGCCCATGGCCACTCCGTCGATCTGGAGGTAGTGTTGTCATTGGTAGATGAAAAAGTGTCTTTTCCAGACAGTTTTTCAGTAAAACAATGTACTCTTTAGACGGATCGTTTGCTCTCAGCTTTCTCTCGAGGACCTCAAGGCAGTCTTGAATGGAAACGGTGAATAGTGACTCCACATCAAAACTCACCATCACCTTGTCTGGTTCCAATTTCATGCTCTTGATGATGTCCACAAAATGATGAGAATCCTTTACAAACGATGTCGTTTTACCCACTAAAGGCTGCAGTATTGAAGAGAGGTGTTTCGCTAGATCGTAGGTAGGGAGTTGATTTGGCTTACGATCGGGCGTAGTGGGACGTTACCTTAATGAACCTTTGGTAACCCATATAACTTGGGCGGCTGGACGCTCTTGGAAGAATTGGTCATAGACATCGTTCGCGACCAGGTCTTCGTGGTCCTTAATCAGTGCTCGTATACGCTTCGTGACTCTGGTACAGCCAGAGTTGTATGACACTGACTTGTATATAGAAGTGTCACTTAGAAGATTCCGTATTTTGTCATCATAGTCACTAGAATTCATTACGACAGTGGCGTTTCCCTTATCGACCTAAAATATTCGTGTTATCGCGTAGCTCTTTCAATGCTAGATGCTCTTCTGGAGTAATATTCGGTTTGGGCTGCTTCGATACCCGCGCTTCACGGAGGCGACGCTGAGCTGGACCAGTCTACCAGTGACCACGGCCGTTGCAATACGGTCGAAACGTCAAGCAATAAACAAGGTATGTCACCTTTAATTATTCACGCGTTTAAGACCCGTAGTATATATAATTTTATAACATAATAGTCGTTTGCTAAATCTATTGTATAAACTTAGGATATACTAGGCATACCTATTTGTAATAGTACTTATCGATATTGCTCGACTTTTGGACATCTCGTCACTAGCTCACGCATACACTGTTAAATTAAAAAATCGTCACACATCAATGAGCTCTTTGTTCGTCTATACGTTAGTATATCCTGTGTACACGTCGTTAAAACATTGTAAAATTCGTTCCGATCCGATGCGATGCGTGCCGTTTAGTGGAAATCATCTTTTACGATTCGGATGAAAAAATCGAAAAGATAGCGCTTAACAAATACTTTAAATTAAAATTATTTAAAAAAAATGATGGGATATACCGTCTTTGAGTTATTGCCGAAAAACTTCGTTTCTCAACAATAGGGCGTAAGTGCCATGAACATACGCTTTTTTACTCGTGCAATTATTCAAATCGGATATTTTTATACGGCAACCGGAACCTTACACTGAGCATGATCCGATATGCTCTTTCCCGGTTTTTTTGTTACTAAATATTTTGATCGGCTGCCCAATACGCGCGTCCTTATATAAAGAGCTAATATTTAGTAGAGGTACTCAACAGTGTACGAGTTATCCCCCCTTAAGGTGCATTTCCGTGTATCGTGGCAGATCGCGAGCCGCGCGCGCCTTACGACAAGCGTCTGACGCGCGCGGCCGATGCGACAATACTCAGGGTATGAGAATATATGGCGCCGTTTCCGAGGTCTGCGACAATTCACGTAAGCCGCGCGCGGCTCACGATCGGCCGCGATGTACGGAAATTAACCTTAATGTTAATCTGCCGCGATTCAGTAAATCCAAAAATGTCTTACTGGGTTCCCCTTAGAAGCAATGAGCAAATGTCACAATAATAATAATAATAAAAGAAATGAATGATTATCTATTAAATAGTGACTCACTTGTATGTTGACGCCCATTGGCACGCCCCTAGGTACCTCATCGTGAACAACCTTCAACAGAGCATCATTGTACTCTTGATCCGTTCCATGCTTCCCAGTTATTTCTGCAACCATTAAAATGTGTTAGTATGTAATCGATTCATTGTCAGTTAACAAATTAAATGATTTGGTTCTTCATCGTTCTATCCAAATACTTCTCGGTTCTTTACAATTCAACTTCCTGAGTGCCTGTCACAGTTACAGGTTATATTTATTCAAAAAAGAACAGAAATTATTGCATTGGATTTTTATAGGAAATCCATGTTGTTGTTGGGTTTTTACGGATCAATTAAACACTTCTGATAATTGGCCCAGTGTTATGCACACTGGCGCAATTATCAGAAGTTATATATTTTCCACACAGAATAAACAATCGTGTACTCATAAATATTTGTCTTGGTAACCCTCGAACTATGCCTTAGCAATCACGGTCACTAACCACTACATCAATAGACCAGTTGAAAATCCATTGAATTCATTAAATTATAATTACTAGAGATGGGCCGACTATGACTTAAGCGTACTGGTTAGTACCGGCTAATATGGCCAACTAGTCGTTTATGTAAACCATCAAATGCAACCACATTTAAATGAAACACACAAAAACCTCATTGTTTATTACAATAACGTTTTATAAGTTTTGTATAGAGGCGCAGACGTTTAACATTAAACGAGGTGAATCACAATAAAGACTAAGGGACCCACGAAATAATTATACGTTTATAACGTTCCTAGGAATCCCTACCCGCTCAAAATTTAATATTCTTTGTTCACTTAGGGTGCAAAACAACATTTGCGATACGTCGGGACTAATGTGTCTGATGTTCATCTCTATATAGATAATGTATTTAACTCAAAACTGAATTTCGAGATAAAATTTTACTTTAAAAATACTGAATTCCGACACGTCTTCATTTCGATAAAATTTTAGTTCAAAATAGGTACCTTAAGTCCTACAACAAGTACACAAGTAGCCCTAATCAAAGGTAGTTATTATTCACTCGTGGAGTCGTGGCGGTCCTCCTTTTTGAGAAACTATAACTGTAGGAATTGTATATAGTTCGACCCTTCCACTTACTCGCAAAATAGGTACCTATCAGTAAGACCCTCACAACGTGACGAATGTATCAACAATTTTAACAGTCGAATTAGTAAACGCAATTTACGCAACTCAACATCATAAAAGTCTCGTGCTTTCATTGTTACTATTATGGTGAATATTTAGTATTTAGCGATTGAGAAACTTTATATCGCCGTGAGTACTCTAGGGCATAAACTGTCATGTACTTGTAGATATCGCATTAGTTTTTAATACGTCAAAGAAACAAAGAATCATTGTGGATGTAATAATGTCACATGAATAATTTATTGATAACTCAGGGCATTCTAGCAGCTATTAAGTATTGTTAGGGCTGTCAATAATAAAATGATAAATTTAGGACAAGGCGACTAAGCCCTTGATTTATAAACATAGAAAATGGATTAAGAGCATTAGACGGAATGACCCATAATGTTATGTCCTAAATTATAGATTTTAGCGCCTATTGATGGTAATGTCACCGAAGCAAACATAAAATTGAATTTACTCGTATGTTGTAATATCCAAACATGGTGTGTTTTCTCAGCGCAGTATTATGTTTTTTTTACTGGTTGTTTACTAATACTTGCGGAAAAGTCAGACTTATTTTTTTTATTATATATTTTGGGTGATCTCGGCAATGGCTGTAAGGAATTTAATAGGAGAACTGGTAGATAGCCGAGTTCATGAGTTCTAATACTTATATAATAGGCTAGTTTCCTAGGTTAGTAACTAGTCAAAACAACAACTCTCCAAAAATGTCTAAACGCAGATTTTATATGGAGCCCCATACAAACTATGACCTTACTATTTTTATAGACTATGACGCCATTATTTTTTTAGTCAGACTATATTAATGGTAAAAAATCCTATTTAAGACAAAATTTTAACGGTACTTAATCGTTGGTAGTTTAAATACTAGTTTTATTTAATAATTACTTTTTTGTTTACCTCGGTTTCCGTGTAAAAAAAAAACAATTCTCAAGTCCTTGGACAAAGTCTCGTATGTACTGCAGCAACTAGTTTAAATAGATTATACCTATACTTAAAATATGTCTAACATAACGTGTAATTTTACTTACCACTAACTTTAGTTTTGTTAGGACGCCAGAAGCTTTTCGTAAATGGAAAGTACCAAGGCAGTGGTACTCCATACAATCCTGGTCTTATTTTCTCCACATACATAGCGATCAGTAGATACAGTATCGTGTCGAGAATCAGCATTAAAACCATATGGCCTGGTTGCAGTTGATCGTGGTACGATATCGGAGTAATGAACTCGTTCCACTGTAGACCTACATATTAAGAAAATCGATATAGACAACAAGGTGAAAGGCAATATTACTTCGGCACTGAATTATTTAGTTTTATTGATGTTTGAAGACTTTATTAAATGATATAGTAGATGTTGGGAATTAAATTAATACGCATGAAGTATTAATGGCGAAAATGTATGTATGTAGTTCAGATACAGTCATTTTGGTTTGGTGTACTTTTTCATTTTGTTTGGTGACTGGGTAAATGAGACTTATAAAGTAATGTCTCAAATGAGGAGCGCGGTACCGTGACATTGATAACTTTGCCAAACAAGGGTTTGAGTGGTTGATAGCGTGATGCTTAACCATTAGGCGCACGACCGTGCAGGTGCTCGTCTGCTCATTTCAATAAAAATAAAAAACGAACCTGAATGTTTCTCTACTAGACTTAACATGTGGGTAAGCAAATAAAAACAAAATATTTTCACTGGAACTGAAGATTAACAGTGGCGAATCCAGGATTTTATTGGGGTAGGCGTAGCTACGTTTGAATTTTTCAAGGAAAAGCTCGCTTCCTGTAGTTAGGCAATCAGGGGTTGAATGGCTGAATGTGTCATTAAAGACTATAAGAAAGATATACATAGATCAAACTTGATCAGGTTTCGATTTACAATAAACATTTCAGTTTAGACATAAACATTTTATAACAGTTATAAAAATGGCTACTACAGAAACTTATCCCGTATTATTTAACGACAATCTTCATCACTTTTTATGCCATCAAAAGTGCCGACATAACTGAACGTACTACACGCACCGCTGATCAAAGTTCAGATGAATCATTAATTCCCTTTGTTTAGCCACTTGCGTGAAGAATT
The DNA here is from genome assembly GCA_945859575.2 of Herminia tarsipennalis. Classification (NCBI taxonomy): domain Eukaryota; kingdom Metazoa; phylum Arthropoda; class Insecta; order Lepidoptera; family Erebidae; genus Herminia; species Herminia tarsipennalis. Next base: position 13,740,471 of record OX243839.2, on the reverse strand, counting down.
CGTATCTACCATATATTATTTCTATTGATATGACACTCTGAATCATGAGTAGTGTTCATGAATCTATTAACATTAGAAAAAACCAAATTATCATTCTAGCATAGAAACGTTTTTGCTATATCAAAAACGTTCTTCAGTCGATGGAATGTTAAAGTCAAAAAATATTCTTACCTCTAGAAGTTCCCTCGCACATAATGATCATTTGAAAAACATATCCCATCGCAGTATTAGATATGAGACTAAATACCAGTTTCGTTTTAAGGCTAATATCTTCGTAAAGGACTTGTGTGAGCATGAACACAGCGTAGGTTGAAAACCACGCCAGGCCCATGAAGGATGCGGCAGTATTTGCTGTCGATAATAATCTTTTGTTACTCTTTTTTCAAATATATATTATTATTAATTTGTAAAGTATTTGTAAAGGACTTGTAAAGTAATTGGCAAGATATGCCTATAAAAATTACTTCAATATATTATTATTGTAGTGTAAAATCGTACGTTTTAAAATCATAACATATTTAGATCCAGAACAATGAACGTGATCAAATATTTTAGTATTATCGTGACAGCCAAAATCCTTGGTGATCAGAACTTGTAATTAAATATTCGATTGCTAGCTCCCCTCGCCAAGTCGCGAAAATTGTCGAGAAACATCGAGAATTCGTAACATGATCATTAACTCACACTATTTTTATACGTATATATGAGCTAAAAAATAATACAAATGCCTACCTCTCGAGAAAAAAACGCTAATCATAAAGGAGAATGCCAATGAAGCCACGACGAATAACATCATGAAAAACAATAATACTGTCCAGGGGGTGAATGTAAGTACCGCGTACTTGTCTCCTTCAGGGGTCTTGTTGAATGGTGTCTGAAAACGGCTCATTTTTTATAATTTGATCCATTCAAAGAGATTAAAAATAATTAGTAACATCAAAAAACACGATTGTGTAGCGGGTTTAAAAATGTGTTTAAGTCCAGTAGGGCTGTTTTTAACGTGTAACGAGTACCAAGGTTAAGTACCTACCTATGTAGGTATAATTTACTTTAGGACATTTAGATTTACAAGAAAAAATATAACGATACCTACATTAAATTTATTGATAATGATATTTAGATACACTATAACATGGGCGTACCCAGGGAGGATGTGGGGGGTTACCCCTCTCCCCTCCGAAATAGGGTATTTGACTAAAGTCAAATTTCTAAGATCTTTTTAAGAAACGTCAAAAACGAGCCGCTCTGAACAAATTTGTATGGAATGCTAGCATATGACGTCACGTTTTCTATGGTCAAATTATTTACTTTCAGTGTTTCTCTTTATGATTATAAATGAGGTAACACATTAAATTAATAAATTAATATATTTTTTCGAACACTTCATGACATATTTTTACCTGGTTGTTTTAAAATATTTTATTTTAATAGTATACAAATACCCAATTACGAAATAAAAATGATCGTCGTATTATTTAAGTTATTGACGTCCATGCAATATACCTACCTAAATAATATTACAGACTCACATACTACTACCACCACTATACTACATACGTGTATAACACAGAGATTATGCATCGCCATACAACGTGACAATGCTGCCAGTTTTCTGGGCACCGGTTCAATACCGGTTGACGTCGATGGAGTGGAATTATTCGATGCCGAAACTGGTTGTGATTCCCTTTTTATGTAATGCAGTCCTTATTTTTGTGTCCAAATTAAAAAAATATTTTACTGTTGGATAGTCCAATTATCGAGGAAAGCTTATATAATAGGCTATATAACATTACACCACGACCAATAGGGGTGGATAAGTAACGAAAAATGTTGCAAAAACGGGGATAAATTACGCAGACGAACTTGCGCGGGTCATCTAGTGTTTGATACAGTTAGTTCGTAGGGTAATCAAGTGTAATGTATTCAATAAAAATGTAATTTTTTTTTTTTAATAAATAACTTATTTTAGGTATTTATATAGATATTATATCTATAGATATCTAACGGAACATAACCCCAATATGAGTATCAAAATCCCAAAGTTTAAAAACAATGATAGGTAGGCAGTAGGCACTAGTCACCTATATCTACTCGTATATAGGTAATTGGCAAACACAATTAGTAGAAACTGCTTTTATAATGGCTTTTATTTTGTACTAGCTGTCCCGCGCAACTTCCTCTCCATAAATTTTCCCCGTTTTTGCAACATTTCTCATTGCTGCTCCGCTCCTATTGGTCGTAGCGTGGTGTTATATAGCCTATAGACTTCCTCGATAAATGGGCTATCCGACAGTGAAAGAATTTTTCAATTCGGATCAGTAGTTCCTGAGATTACCGCGTCCAAATAAACATACTCTTCAGCTTTATAATATTAGTTTATACTAATCGAATCTATCTACACGATTTAATTATAAATCACAGTAAACCTATTAATAGTTTACAATTTGTAGTCGGTTCTTAGAATCGTATTGTCATTTACGACACTATCGGACGGGGCAAGATATTTATTTCCAGATCTGGTCTTCATCTATAGTCGGCTAGGAAAAAAATGTTGGTAAATGCATCCACTACTATTTAAAACATCGCCCTGTATACCTAAGTAAGTATATTTGAAACATTTTACACTAGACAGTTATATATGACACTTACCTTAAATAATATGACAATAAGAACCACAGATATGGATAGAAACGAAAACTGTTTGATGAACCATGCCAGCCAGTGAAGCCATGACGGTAGCCCCATTATTGTCATTGTTTCCTGCCAACATAACATATCGATCAATAGCACAATACAACTTAATATTTTAAGACTTATGTGGTTATGTGCTAGTTAGTTATTTTAAGGTTTTAATTAGTTAAGAATAGCCTTGATGTTTTTTTTATTGGATTACTAACTTGACCGCTGTATAAAATCTGCGGTTATCCAACTACAGCCAAATGAAAATGTTTTGTGTAAACATCCTGTTTATATCTACGACTAATCGAATAGTAACCAATTATATGTTTTAAGTAAAAGGTGCCGTGTGGTGCCGGCTTAAGAATAGTACCACCCCATCTCTTCCCGTGGGTGTCGTCAAGGCGACTAAGGGATTTCACTCCGGAGGACGGGCAGCAGCGTCCTCTGCGTACTTAAAGCCTTACTGCGATCGCCAACCCGCTCGCCAAGCGTGGCGATTATGGCAATTACCCCCAGGATCTACATACCAGTAGGTTCTACTGGGGAGACCCGTGCCCAGCAGTGGGCCATCATATGGGTTGATATGAAGTAAAAGGTGTAGATAGGTTGACTAGACAATAGGGTAGATGACTGTCAAGTCAAATCAGTATCTTTTTAAGAAACGTCAAAACGATGCGCCTCGTACTAATTTATATGAAATGCAAAACAATGACGTCATTCTTTTGTACGGTCAAATCATGTAGTTTCAATGTTTGTTTTGATGTTTATAAATTCATGACAACGTAAAATTGTAGAGAAACATTGCTTTTCAACATAGTGTAAAATAATTTATTGTTATTGTAGTCATCTACCGTATTAAGCGTTAGTGTCGCACGACCGGCGTCAACAGATGAAAGCAGCGAATTACATTTTTCTCTTTTTCGCACGTGATAATTTTAAAATAATGCTTTCCTACTTTTACGACTTTTTATAATAGTGCGACAATGTAATATTGCAATAGGTTATCTATGTGTGCATTAGTTTGCCGTTTTTAAAGATCGAATGTTGTTTAATTAACCTATGTACACCTTTTTACTTATAACATCATTGTAGGTAACGTAATGTGTAACGTTAAGTGCAATTTAACCTTAACCTACTGCCGTTTGGATTTACTTTACATCTAGGTACATAATATATTGCCACTTCTGTTGAGGCCTAGTTTCTAAGCATTAGAGGTGGAGTACGACGAGCGAGTATATTTGCTCAAGCTGGGCTATATATAGCTACATTAAGTACTTCTTAAAACATTGCACAAGCTATGTTTTTGAATAGATCGTTTAGTTCCGTCCATAACGCCATTATTTTGCCGTCACACTCACATAACGGTATACTCACCGCGCACCGGTAGCGGACTATTATCTATTAGCGAGAGCTATTTTAATCAGTAAAGTTTTTACTAGGTTACTACTTAACAAAAGGTTAACTTAGTTAATTACCTTCAATTGCAACTCTTTCTCCGACGTTACTACTCTGACAGTGTTCACGAAAGAATATGCGAAACAAAGCATTATGATCATCGATATAAATCTTTCCAATGCCACGAGCAACTGATCTTCTCTATAGGCTCTTTGAGGCAGTCGTTGTAAGTATACTTTAGTGTCAATCGCATTTCCCGTCTTGTTCTTTATAATCTCTTGAGACACAGCATGCTGTACAGCGAGGAACATTTCTGGCGAATACCCTAAAATATATGATCTCATTTAGTACAGGTAGTTACTGTGAGTGACCTATTGCACGTCAACTATTTATAGACTCCTCTGTAAAGGTCGAGATGAAATCTTATTTTAACGTGCGTAGATGAGTAGGTAGGTTCTTATGTCGGTTTTACGCGGCTGTAAGGAAGGGTTATTTTTACTACTACTACTACTACTATGAATTTATATATAAATAGCAAATAATATCATAAATGTCACTGAAACTGAAACACAAAATAAAAACAATCTTATTTTATAGTAACTGTTCCCCACGGCTTTGCTTAGGATTGTTCCCAATCTTCTATACCAAATTGAATCAAAGTCATCCAAGTTGTTTAAAATGTTATCCATTGCAAACAAAAAAAAAAACTTTTTTAATATATAGGTACCTACTGTACGAAACTTATGATAAGTATAGGTATGGGAAAGACTAAACAAAATGAACACCTTTCGTGAAATGAAAGCACCGCATATTTAACTAGGTAGCTTATCGGTTAAATTTGTAACGTAAAATATCTTTTAAATATTCTAATTGATTGAATCAGGTGTCACATGGCGGTAATCCATCTTAAGTAGATTATTAAGGACTAATTACCCACCTCCCACCCTCGATCTGTGAATCACAGTGAAATTTCGACACGTGTTTCGTCTCTACACATGTAGAGGCTGTATCGCCTCTACACGTGTAGAGGCGAAACACGTGTCGAAGTTTAATTTTGTGGAATTGCGAGTCAATGGTCCGGAGGTGCATACTACTCGAGTTGGTGAGAGTACATGTCACTAATTTTCTTTGTTGCAGGTTTCTCATTTTGTGTTCGATCTGTCAATATATTCTGATTGTAGTAAATATTATGGGCATGATTACTACTACAATCGTGGTGATTCACAGATCGAAGGTGTGTGGTGGGTTGCCTGCCTCCCTAATAATCTCTTACCTACCTACTCTAAATAATATTGTGTCAAACAGGAATGTTATGGAGCTCCGTAACTGAAACCGAATCTATTGGATATCCGAAATAAAAAACTTTCCATAACCGTAACCGAATCCAAATTAAAAGTTTAGGATATAAGCGGATTATAACTTTTAAACTCTTCATCAAAAACCTGGTTTTTGGTTTTGCCGGAGACACACTAGCTTTAGAGACGCGTGTCTCTTGCAGACTGATGTCGTGTAGTAATAGCTCTTAAAGATATATTGAAGAATATAACAGAAAACAACTAAGTAGGTATAGTAATAAATTTCTTACATTTTTTTTTCCAAGTAGATAACTTAAGAAATCTGTAGATAGCTATAATAATTATTTATGTTAAATACTGATTGTATTTTTTATTACTTATAAGTATTTTACTTAGATTCCTCAAAAATCCAATATCCGTAACCGTGATTAGGTATCCGAAAGTAACGGATAATCCGAAATAATTTTATATCTGTAACCGAAACCGAAAGCGATATCTATACTAATATTATAAAGCGTAAGAGTTTGTTTGTTTGTTTGTTTAATTGCGCTAATCTCAGGAACTACTGGTCCGATTTGAAAAAAATATTTTTTTGTTGGATAGCCCCTTTATCGAGGAAGGCTATCGGCTATATAATATCACGCTGCGATTTATAGGAGCGGGGCAGCGATGAGAAATGTTGCAGAAACGGGGAAAATTTATGCATACGAAGTTGCGCGGGACAGCTAGTACCTAATATTATTCTTATATCCGTATCCGTATCCAGATCCGAAATGTCATATCCGTAAAATCCCTAGTGTCATAACGTTAAACACGCCCACACAGAAATATAGAGAACGCGTGGTTGCTGACGCACTGAGCACCAGCCATAACGTGATTTCCAGGTTGTGGTCACATTATCATGTAACTGGGAGTGTAGCGGCCAATAGGAGGAATCGTGTCACCACCTCTCGGCAAGACCGATATCTACAAAACATCGCGAGAAGGCAATCCAACATTTCGGCGATGCAACTAGTGCAGAGGCTTCAGTTAGACCACCAGCTGTTAGTAAGTATATATATTAACGTTAATATAAAAAATAAGTCAATTTTATCAAATTTTCAGATTTTATAAAACAACGGAATGTTCAGAATTTAGCAAATTTTATAATTTATTTAATGAAATATATTAAATACTTTTATTTCATTTTTAACTAGCTGTCCCGCGCAACTTCGTCTGCCCCGTTTTTGGAACATTTTTCATTGCTGCTCCGCTCCCATTGGTCGTAGTGTGATGTTATATAGCCTGTAGCCTTCCTCGATAAATGGGTTACTCAACATAAATATAATTTTCCAATTCAGACCAATAGTTCCTGAGATTACCGCGTTCAAACAAACAAACAAACAAACTCTTCAGCTTTATAATATTGGTATAGATTGTAGATTATAAAATTCGGATTTTTATCATATCTAGTTTTCTTCAAAATACTTAGTTTTTTTTTTTTTTCAACAAAATACGGAATATCCCTAGACTTTGTAGAAAAAAGATTATCTAGAATATCACCGAATGCAAATTTCGATGACTCACTTCTATGTTTTAGTCTAAATCACTGGTGTTGTAAAAGCTAGGACAACGTTTTATACACTAAAACCTTCTCAGAAAAATATGCACTCGAATACAATGACGTTTTACATATAGACGCGTTTTACCGCACAGGCAAGACAAATGCAAGGTCTTAAAATACACTTAGTTCGACGTTGTCTGTTACGTGAGAGTGAAAGAGAGAACTATATCTCGCTGCCGTTTACGCGCGCCTATTTTACGTGGCGTAATCTATATGTAAAACGTCATTGGTCGAATAGCGAAAACTATCTCTAAATCGGATCACTAGCTATCGAGAAAATCGCGAACATACATACATACGGGTCAGGGTCAAATAGAGAACCACTTTTTTTAAAGGCGGTTAAGGTTAGGTCAACTAGGTCTAAAGGCCTGAGTAGACAACCCGACTTAACCCAAACGAAGCCGCGAGAAAAAGTTATAAGTAAAAGTAATACTAAATCCAGATCATAAAATAATACAGAACCTGGTGTTTTGCCGCCATACATGTCATCAGGGTCTCGAGGCCCGGGTCGGGGAAATAGCGGAAACAGTAAATTTGTCCTCCAACTAGCTCTCAATGGATGTTCCACCATTGGTGTCCGCATGACGGCCGGGAACCTTAACGTAACTATTATGTCGTCGGGCCATTTTGTGGCATCTGCAATAGTGACACTGATTAAAAATCCTACTTTTTTACGTGTGTAAATTCTCAATGGACATTCGTGGGAACGCGTAACACCTGTACCTCGTCAAGGGCACGACAAAGGTGTGTATGTCAGACTCGAACCAACTGAAAAAAAACCGGACAAGTGCGAGTCGGATTCGCCCACCGAGGGTTCCGTAATCGAGAAATAGTTCAGGAATCGAGTCTCGCAGTTTTTTAAAGACTATATTTTTAATGATTAAGTTACAAATATATAGTTTTCAGAGGTTTCCCTATACTTGTAGTATAAGATGGTATTACTTACCAAATTTCACAGTTCTAGGTCAACGGAAAGAGCCCTATAAATTTTGATTCCCTAGCGAGTGTCGAAATATACGTCTTTTGCGGCATAAACGGCCGTATCTTTTTTTACTTTAATTGAGAAGTTTGATTTTTTTCACAGCTCCAAGGGGCAGAAGACTTGAGTATGTGGTTTTAATTTTAACTCGATACCTTCACGCTTTCCCGAGATAAAGGGTCTCGCCAGACAGACGGACGGAAAACAAAGTGATCCTATTAAGGGTTTCTTTTTTCTTTTAAGATACAGAACCCTAAAGATCCATGACATTATGAGTTTGGAAGCCTTCAGGGAGTTTGGAATTCACTTTACACCATATTTAAAAAAACTAAGAATATCAGGTATATATGAGTATGTTTCCTTCACAAATATGACTGAGCAGATCAATTGAAAAATCTGCTGAACAAAGCCTTCACTGACAAAATTTAACAGCCTGTATAATTTGTTTACATTATTACCTCATAGGTATTTATGAGTTATCAGGGTTAATAAAATATTACTTAGTACCTACTAACTAAAAATATAATTACAATTTTTCATCATGAATGAAGACTACCTAAATTAATTAAATTGTAAGTATAGGTATATTCTAACTTACTGGCCATATTATCATCATATTGGATTCCAACAAGAATTTCATTCATAGCATTGGGTTGACTCAGAGCTTGCTCCATTTCTTCAGCGTTTTTATACCCTTTAGGTGTAGGTAAAAAATTTGCATCAAATAGCAGGGAAAATAATATACTGAAGTTATCATCAGCCACCAAAATTATGGCATTTTTAGTTATATCTCTAGTAAGAGGATTTTCAGGTGAGAATGCCAATGTTCCTGTTCTTGTTGATGTCAGATTCCCACTAAATAAATTAATAAAAATGTTAATAAAAAACACAATATTAATAATGTGCACATAATAATAATAATATCTCAGGGCAACCCACACAATGCCATCTGATCCCAAACTAAGCAAAGTAAGTATGTACCTGCTAAGGAAACCAGACAACTGATAAACATACATAAATATTACTAATACATACATATTATAGATAAATAACACCCAGACACAGAATAAGCCATCATGCTCATCACACAAAGTTTTATCCTAGGTGGGGATCAAACCTAAAACCTCCAGCTTAGCAGTCAGGGTCACTAACCACTAGTACTAAACCAGCAGTCCAGTTGGATAATACTTTGTAGTACAAAAATAGTACAATAATTGTAAAAAATATAATTATTTTAATACTTACATATTTGCACCACTCATGTTGAAATATGTTGGGCGAAATTGTGGATATGAAATATCTGGTTTTGTTTTTGGATCTACCAAACATCTTGTCAATATTAAAAATAAAGAGAATATCACAGGTGATGCAATCTCAAAGATTGTTTGCCATTTATGTCTCCTTTGTAGAAGAAAGTTTTTCCATATGAGTAGTTTTAGTTTTTCAAAAGAAGACATGGTGCTAGAATAAAAATGTATATGACAGAAAAAGCTACTTTGCATGTTTAAATATTTAAAAATTAATGTATAATTTCAACATTTAAAATAAATGAAAAAGTTTAATATATGTATTCTTTATTGATTAGTAGCTTCATTAGGAAAAAAAATAAACAACTTTAGTTAAATTATTGCATGTTTGTTTATTATTCATGATAACAAATATTTAGTAATATGTATGAATTGTTAGAATCTAAGTGATTTTAGAAATACTTTTAAAAATTTTTGCTAAAAAAATTTACCACTGTAGCCAGTCAATATACATAGGGACTTTAGTATCATAAGAAGTTAAGATCCTGACAGTGTCTTCTGTCCTATAAAAAAGAATCAACTTCATTTAGGTACAAAATATATTTAAGTTAAGACTTCGTTTTTTTCTCAAATAAGGGTAAATGATACTGACGTAAGTAAATAATAATTTAATAAACGCAATGAGATGTCGGCACAAGGGTTTCAAATAATTGGGATGAAAATAATCACTGTTGGAATTCACTTTTAACTGAGAAAGAATACAACGAGTCTGCTTTTTTCTTTCTTTCGAGAAACCTTACTTACTAAGGTTTTGTAAAAACATAATCCTACGTTATTTACGATTTTCGCCAACCTGAATTTTTCGTGCGTTTCGCATTGCACAAACCGCAACAATGTTTTACATATTCAGGTTCAATAGGTATAGAAAAAAGCAATTCAGTACTAAAAAAACAACAAAGGGTACAGAATATAACATAATTTAGAACGAAAATTCATAGCGCGCACGAATAATTTGACTTATTTTGAGAAACATGATCAATTTACAGCTGAAATAATTACCTTCGTATTACATAGACATACCGATGAAAACATAAATATTTAAATTTTAAATGCAAGTCGTCAATTTAATAACTACAGCTTTATCATGGGTATATCACATAATCCATTTAGGACTTGAAAACGGAGCAATGTATTTTTTATGAGCCGAACAGTACAACGAACACGCCGCAGTACAACCGCCCGCGAAGGAGCGGTTCTGTCAACTGCCTAGCAAAGAGCATTTATAATACTGCCTATTGTAGCTTTACCTATTTTACTCTTTGCTGAGGCTTGTGTAGTTCACGTACCAGGGGATGTGAAACTTCCATACATAGGCATATTTCGTATGAAACCATATAAATTAGCGCCATCAAGCGGTGGGGGACCCGCATTTATCATCATAGATTGACTGTTGTGTTAATAGATGGCAGCAGCTAACTACGTCGACTACACCAGAAACAAACAAATTGAAAATATTTAAAAAATATTGACTGTTCTGAAAAATATTGTTATAATTATTTAAACAAAACATATATGAATATTCAATTTATGTAAAAGTAAAATTATTTGACGTTTTTTTCACTTTGGTAACACAAAAGTTAAAATAAGGGAAAAGTTTTCACCAGTCCGCCATAGCGCCGTATTTTTAAATTTGTTTTCCTTCGTTTCGTGTGCGTGTGTGTTGATCTTGATATTTTGAATTTTTTTACGACTCGTCTCGTTTCTTGACTTTGATTTACCAGCTTGAAACGTTGATATTTGGCGCCAAGTTAACAGGTATGCAATCAGTCCGGGGACTGATTGCATACCTGTTAACTTGGCGCGTTTTATCAGGATTTCGATTGTTTTTGGCGAACTTGGACTTTGAAAATGCCTAAAGCAGCACGATTCTGGATGTGATGCCGATTATGGTGTGTTAATTATATTACAGATACTTGTATAACAATGAAGACTTAGGAATAATGCTTTGCCTGCCGATCACAGTTTTGTTAATTATTACATATAATTTTCATTTTGCTTGTTTCTTATGTAAAAGGAAAATAATGGAATACGTTAGGTTTGAGGCATACGAGACTCGGCAGAAACCAACACCCGGTGTTATCTTAAGGTTTCTATTGTTAATCTTTGCCTATTAGGTACATGAGACGCCGTGTGGGTGGGATATGTTTATACCAACGTTAAATGATTTTACTAATTAATGGACATATAAAAGTATTTCTTTGACTCATAAAACTAATGGGAATAAATTAAGCAATAAAATATAACTTATTTACAGGACCTCTTCACAGATTTCCAAAATGAGATTATCTTCAAACGGAAAAAGGGGTTGAGTTTAGAAACGTGCCGCATCCCTAAAAAGATTCCAAGGACACTACGGGGTTCTGGAGGTTCTTCTGAACGGGGATTTTTTTCTTTCCGGAGACGCGTTTTATTATTTATATTAAAAATTAAAGTTAATATTTATTTTAATAGTGAAATACATCAATCACATTGGTTAAAAAATATCCTAAATTCATTTTTTCACGTCAAACAATCAACATACGAAACGTAATGTACTGTCATTTTCGGTGTTTAACAGATAATGGTGTTTTCATTCGATTCCTTTCCGTTCCCATCTGTAGTTTCGTGAATGTATTTCCTTTGTTTTATTTATCTTAATTTTTCGTTTATCGTCGATGCCGTCAGGTTAGGTTAGGTTAGAACTGTGACCCCATACGCACGGGGCGAGCGCGCGAAGCGTGCTTGCCGCGGCAGCGGCCGCCGAGTTCCAGAAGCATAAATTTTAAGTTCCTCTCCCCGTTTGAACTCCCCGCAACCCTATCAGTACCTCCAAAATCCATATTATTAATGACATTTATACTAAACTTCGAAAATTCTTTAAAAAAAAAATACTCGTTTCCGGAAAGAAGGGAAAGGGGGGATGTGATCACTTCCCCCTCTCCACCTCCCCCGCCCCTCCTCTACCCCCTATCGGTGCGTCACGTTTCTAAACTTTAACCTCATTGTAGTCATCATCTCGACTGACTGCGGTGGTACTCACTTTGACAGCCCTTGTGAGGTGTATAGTCTTTAAATTAAAAGTACATTATATATTCATATATTAACATTATTTAAATTGCAATTATTTAAATTGCAGTAACCTCTGGCATATCACAATAAGCCCACATGACCACACATGAGCCCGCATCAACTTAAACCTTGCCCAACCGTAAGTATTTATTTAAATTTATTTTATTATTTACCGACTTCAATAAAGGAGGTTCTCTGTTTGACTGATCCTCTCTAAAATAATTTTCTGAAAAACTACTGAACCAATTTGGATGGGGTTTTCACTATTCAACGGCATATTTTTCTGGGTAGGTTATAGTGTATATAACATTTTCCTAAGTTATAATACACCAGAGATAGAGTAAATCATAAGAGTATGTCTATTTTTAAATTAATCATGCAGACAGTGTGGTTATTGGGATAAATAAGGGATTCAATTTGGTAGACTTCACATAACTTTAGGAATATTGTTAAGAACACTTAGGTATTCAGATTTCTCTATACAAGAATGCCATTTATATTATTATACCTATTTTTTAGAGTCTTTGCAAGCCCTACCTAACAGAAATTACAAAGTAGATTCTTAAATTTCCTATCAAAATAAAAGAAGAAAAGCAGCGATAACTTAATGGCTAAGACATCGGTCTCGCAATCGCGGTCGCGGGTTCGAATCCTACCCATTTTACTACCGACGTGAACCCACTTCTAACACAAGCATGTGAGCTTAGCAGGAGGGGTTAAAAAGATTGCTAGTAATGTGAGACAAAATCCTACATTGCTAGTTATCTTAAAAAAAAACAAAAGAAAATTACATATAATTTATCGTTTTTTCAGCTCCTAAAAAACGCTGTTTGTTGTCTGTCTGTTTGTTTTAATTCAAAAACTAAAACACAAATAATTAAACTGATACAAAATCTGAATAAGCTCCATCAAAAATGTAGAACACAGTCTAAGAACAGCGAAAAAATTGACAATGTCAGCTTAGTCTTATTATTATCTATATTCTATACTAATATTATAAAGCTGAAGTTTGTTTGTTTGTTTGAAGTTCCTGAGATTACCGCAATCTCAGGAACTACTAGTCCGAAACTCTGAATTAAAAAAATCTGTTTCTGTTGGGTAGCCCATTTATCGAGGAAGGCCATAGGCTATATAACATCACGCTACGACCAATAGGAGCGGAGCAGCAATGAAAAATGTTGCAAGAACGGTGAAAATTGACGCATACGAAGTTGCGCGGGGCAGCTAGTTTAATATAGACTAAGCTGAATTAACATATTGTTAATAATTCATTAAATCTGAACTACTTTTCTTTACCTTATAATTTATATTATATTTTTAACTAATAAGTTATCCTAGAGTAAAGAAAAGTAGTTTAGGTTTAATTCAGAAAAGTAATTCAGGCTTTCAGTCACAGCACGGGCACTGGGAATACCCAGTGCCCGTGCTGTGACTGAAAGCTAGTCCAAAAGAATATTTAGATTTTACATTTCTTCGAAATAGGTCTTTAAATTATTTTTGTATCATATTTATTAAGTAGTGAACTAATTCAATTTAATTTTTACATCTCATATAATGTGTTTTCTTTTTCAGGACATTGAATATTTCCAGCCGAGGGTGAGGGAATAGCAGATTTTTTATTATTGTTTGATAAATTGTTTTATTCTTTTAATGGTCATTCCTATAACGATGAAGCAAAGATATACAAAAGTTGTATAAACCTCAACTGTAGGATGATTTACTTCCAATTTTAGAATCAATCAGATTTAAATTAATTATTAGAAGAGGTGATGTTGATCAAATAAAATATGAGATTAAAATGGATTTCGAATATAAAATCATTTAAGTCAATGTGGGAACATTTATCAATTGCAAATACAATAATTGCATTTTTGAAAGATAGAAAAATTGAAATCCAGATTCAGGAATCGAACCCGAGACTTCCGTAGCCAAACCGGGGCCAATTAGGTCATTGGTCCCGGTGGTCAGATTGTCAACCTTATGGCTAAAGAAATTAAATTCTTAATTGCTTCGACTAAGAATACTGCCATCTATGGTCGAGTAGCGGATTTAATTCGTCAATCGAATCTGGTTTGACATAAGATGACAAATCGTTGTAAATACTTTCAGCGATAAAACAACATAGATCCTATGAATAGAACGTGAAGGTTTATTTCTAGATGTAGGATTCGTGAGTTATGCTAGTTATGAGTAAAATTAAAACGACAAATCAAATGAATTGTTTATTTGTAGATTAATAAATGAATGTCGGTTTATATGTATGAGTTTGGCGACAATGGTTCCTATAGTAATTTTGTTGCATAGCACTTCCACCTGTTTTTTCTGTTCCGTGATACCAGGTATTTTAAATAGTCTGATAATTAATTTAATAAAATAATCGATTATTGATTTTGATACAATTTCATCATTTCATAATTGCATTGGCAATACTAATCATAGACAAAGAAAAGAGCATGAAGAACACAACAAAAAAAAAAGAAAAATCAAAATGGCGTTTACGTCAGTGACATATCAATGTTTTCTATTGAGTTTTTAGTTGTAAAATAAGTTATAAATGTAAAGCGATAACGATTGTTTCTTTAACATGTCTACCAATAATTTATCTTCTGTTTTGAAATCTTGTTCAGAGAGTGAGTTAATTAATGAAGTGGCTGAAAACAGTATGACACAGAAGCAGGTGGAAGGATCCCGATTAAAACGTACATTTACACTGCCTCGTAATCCTTTCGGGACCACAAAGCCTGGATCCAGCAAGAATAAAAGTAACGAAAACGTTAATAAACCAGCAAGTGCTAGTTCCGTAATCGGAGAAACTCCAAAGGACGATAATGGTATAGAAAGGAAGTTGTTTAGAAGGCCATCATGGAAAAGATTCTTGAACAAGATAGCGCAACACATGAGCACGGTTCATGTATCAGGTGTAAGTATTAGATCACTAGAAAACAAACATCTTCCGCTGCCTTATTGAGAAACTTACTGTTACATGGCCTTCCTATTATCTGAGTACATGCATTTATAATTGTGTACTTCCAATGGTTGCTTTAATTTCTATTGCATATAATTAGAATGATTTAATTAATCAAGTATTTGCATAATATTTTAATAAATTTAGGTGATTAATTTATATAGTAATTTGTATCATTGTTATTCTAATACAATGGCTAAAATTCAATAAATTACTTGTATTTTAATTGTGTTTTATGATTAAAATTGTTGTTTAAGGTAAAGTCGGCTCCTGCTTTAATGAATGGTGATAGGGTGCCATGCAGTGGAGATCCTCCATGGCCACCTGGTTCTACTCCAGCGGCCACGGGTATAAAGAACCACGGTAACACTTGTTACATGAATGCGGTATTGCAGTGCCTTTCCCACACTGATGTTATAGCTGAATATTTTGTATTAGAACACTACAAAGTAAGTATTTCAATATTGGAATTGATTTAAAATTATGACATGTCACTTAAGATGACTACAATGAAAATACTTAAATATGATTTACTAATTAACAACAGCTTTGGATAATTAAGTTTGTCTACAATTTAACTTATTTATGATTTTATAACTTAGTCATAAAAACAAATGGTTCAAGTAGTATATTATGTACATACAAATTGATTTGGAATAGATAATTTAAGATAATTCTTATTACATTTGATGAATTATTCTTATTGTTATTACTGATTCATTGCAAACCATTGCAAACCTGGGATTTCCATAAAATAATAGGTATTTTGTGGGTGTTCTATTATGTTAAAAGTTTAGGACTTTGCTAGTGGCATAACAACATTACTTTCCACTTTAAAATCAGGATCAAGTTGTTTTAAATCATATTGACTGAGATTTTAACAGTGAAAATTCTAATTCTGTAAACTGCTATTTCTTGTATAATGTTGGTTGGTATTAAGTGTTGCTTGATAAAAGGAGTATGTAAAAATGTAAGATATGGTGCTAAATAAATATTAGGGACTAGTGTAGTGAGGCTTATGTAACACAAAATAATCTATACGAATATTATAAAGCTGATGAGTTTGTTCGTTTGAATACAATAGTCTCATGAACTACCGGTCCAAATTGTAAAATTATTTTTTTGTTACATAGCCCATTTATTGAGGAAGGCATTAGGCTATATAACATTACGCCACAACCAATAGGAGCGGAGCAAAAATGATAAAATGTTACAAAAATGGGGAAAAATTGACTCATATGAAGTTGCACGGGTCAGCTAGTATGTAATAATGTAGTTTTTTAATTAAATGGTGTTTTTAGTGTTCTATAGCCATAATGGGAATAACTGAACCCTTATAAGTTTGTCATGTCTGTCCATCTGTTTGATGTTCTCAAAAACTATACAATGTATATGAATGAAATGTATAATACTGCTAGCTGCTACTTAGTTCGATAGTTAAATAAAAAAAATAAAAAAAATCTAGGGGGCACTCCCATACATGTAACAAAAGCTGAAAATTTATGATTAAGTGAATATTTTCAGAAATAATCACTCCAAAAGTTGCAAAAATGGTTGTTTCTGAGTAGTGTGTTCAATTTGATATAATTTGGAAAACTGAAACCGCTTTTTTCAGTATAATGCTGTTTTAATATTGAATAACACAAATAACTGCTTGAAAGCTGTACCATTGTAAAAATTCCATTATTTATAATTGTTTCTATTGCTACATGTTATGAGCATATCCAGTATAGATAATCTCTTTATTTTATTTGTATGAATGTGTAGGTATTTAATCATTGCATTATTATAATGTTGTAGTGGTCATTGTCATGGGTGATTTTTATGAGTCACCACAACTGTATGTTGTAAATTTAATTCTATAATACTTATCATTACTATAATTTCTGTTAGTCATAAAAGCTGCTAATTAATCATTTATGCTAACAAACGAGAGGCCCCCCAAGCAGTGTTTATAGGAGGTCCATATTAAGAGATTACTTTCAATAATTACATTTGGGAACCCAGTTGTATGATGAATATTTTGATAGCTCGAATTTTTTATGGACTCATACCATGTGGTCTCAAACATAAAATGGTAATAGGTACTTAGATTGGAGATGAAATAACGATGATAGAATGAACAAGTTGAATACTCAGATGTATAAAAATAATTATGATTTTTCATGTACTGTACAATTGTACTTTAGTTAGTATGTTAATTCTGTTATATGAATTTTAGGTGGATTTACAAAAGAGAAATAAAATTAATTCAAAAAAATATGGCACCCGTGGAGAAGTGACAGAACAATTGGCAGCATTACTAAAGGCTCTGTGGGCCTGTCATTATACAGCTGATATGAGCACTACTTTTAAGGTATGTTTCACTTTTTTATGAAGAAGCTATCCATTTCTTAGGAAGGATAACTTTAGAAATGTTTAATCATCTATACCAAGTTAATACCATATTGAAACTAATGATCACACAAATTAGTTATTAGTTTCATTACTGCTCTATCAGTGCAGTAGATTCTCTGTTTTGTTGTGTAAAGTCAGTAGCGGAATTAAAAACCTTAGTTTTTTAGTTAAGAAATGCTATATAGTCCTTTGTGTGTAATTTGTGTAACTTTTTCATGTTTTTAGGGTGCAGTTGAAAGGCATGGTACACAATATAGGGGAAACAGTCAACATGACGCACAAGAGTTTCTGTTTTGGTTACTTGATAAAGTACATGAAGATTTAAATACAGCTACTAAGAAAAAATATAAAACTATAAAGGTATGTATTACAAAGGAATTTGTCAAATGAGGAATATGGTATGATGACATTTAGATCTTTGCCAAATAAATGATTGGGTGGCACTTATAGTATAATGGGCAAGCGTGACGCTTGTCCACCGGGCGCACGACCCGCTCGTCTCTTCGAAAAAAAAATAATGCACCAATAATACTCATGAAATATGATATTACATACAAAATGAAACTTGTGTTTGAACTGGAATATTTTACTATTGCAGAATACTTGTGGTAAACCAGATGAAGTAGTTGCAGCTGAAACATTGGCTAATCATGCTAGAAGGAACAGTTCTTTTGTACAGGCAGTATTTCAAGCTCAGTACAGGTACTTTATAATAATTGAATTATTTTAAAACAAATAAAATGTGTTAATGAAACTTATCAACATATTTTTAAAGTTGGAAATAGTATTCTATATCTATATCATGGATTAATGATGATGAATGATCACACCCATTGTATAGTAATGGGTATTGTCCTTCATCATCATCATCATCAGTAAAATACGTACAGTAGTATGGTCAAACTTCTTCATAAATAGCAAAACAGTCTATTAGAAAAGGTTAGTAGATGGGTTATGTCAGTGAAATAATAGTTGTCAATAATAGGGATGTTGACTGTCAAGTCAAATCAGTCTCTTTATGAAATGTCAAAACTACAAGCTCTTTAAAAATGTGTATGAAATAGGAACCTATGACGTCATAAGTTCCTACCATCAAATCATTACTTTTAGTATTCATTTTCATGCTTTTAAATTCAAAAACATGTTAAATGTAAAAGAACTGTTATTTTTAGAGCATTTTAAGATCGTCTATTACCTGATTAGTATACATTTTTATAATTCATTATAATTCAAAAAGCGGCGGTAGCCTAATGGATAAGGGATCGGTCTCGCAATTGTGAGGTCGCGGTTTCGAAACCTACCAATTATACTACCGATTGAGCTTAGATGGAGGGTTTAACAGGATTGCTAGTAATGTGGGACCAAAAATCCCACATTGCTAGTTATCTTAAAAAACTTTTATTGTAGTCCACTACCCAATTTAAACTACAAAAGTCAGTTAAAATGCTTTTAATAATTCTATAAGAAAACATTTATTCATGTTGTTTAAACCTCTTTATTATAGATCGGCATTGACATGTGCAAAATGTGAGCGTACGTCATGTACTTTTGACCCATTTCATTGCGTGAGTGTGCAGCTACCTTCGAGATTAGCAACAACACAGCCCTCACCACTCCCTGTCAATGTAAGTCATAGTATAAAATAACTTTATATCAACACTAGCTGACCCGGGCAACTTCGTTTGCGTCAATTTTCTTTTGCAACATTTTTCATTGCTGCTCTGTTCCTATTGGTCATAGCGTGATGTTATATAGCCTATAGCCTTCCTCGATAAATAGGCTATCCGACAGTGAAAGAATTTTTCATTTCGGATCAGTAGTTCCTGAGATTACCACGTTCAAACAAACAAACAAACTATATTTCTATTTGTGGGTCTATCTGAGGCATTGTAACTCTAAAATTCCGACGGATATTTTATTAGAAAGTTAGTTTACTCAAAATAAGACCAGCCATTTTTAAAATAATTAACATTTTGTCTCAGGTGCCGGGTATTAAAAAAAAGAGACTAATATTAAGCGTGATATTGTCTATTGCAGGTAGTGTATGTTAACCAACAGCCAAGACAAGTGCGTATTGGTATAGAACTTACAGCCAACGCAACTATGGATGAGCTTCGAACAACACTGCACAATGACACGGGAATTGATAGAGATCACATCATACTTGCCGAAATTAATGAAATGGGTAAGTCACAAATTCATGTTAAGTGTGTCTTTTTAGGGTACCTACCATATATTTATAGTGGGGATGAGATTTTTTTATTTTCACCTACTCCATCCTGTAGCGTATCATTAGATCGTAAGTCTTGGGTTCGATTCCTGGGTCTGGACTTCAATATTTTCTATCTTTCAAAAATACAATTAGAATTAAATTAAAATACAATTAGTTAGGTCTTTTAAAAACGTTTAGGGGCTGTGAAGACTTAAAAGTGCAAATTTTTGTTACGAGTCAAGTGTACCCACTCCCCCTGCCAGCTAAATGGTTGATGTTGGGTATGTGAAAAAATCACGATAGTGAAATTAAAAAACGGAACTCTGACACAGCTAAGTAGGCTTTACAAGTTTACGAGTAACAACTTATCAAATGAGAAGTAACAAAATTATCGTACGAATTCCATTGAAAATTATTATGTAGTAGTATGAAACAAAACCAACACAAAACCCACTTCTTAAGCCGCAATATTCGGATGGGGGACTACAGAACCCAGTATTGTGCTTGGCCCGACATGCACTTGCTCGGTTTTTCTTTTAACTAGATTTAATCATGTCTAGGCAATAGTAAAATAATTCATAAAAAATAGTGGTATACCTATATAACTGAGAGATTGTTATAATCAGGTTGGTGTAACGCCCGGTCGGGATGGGAGGCTGCAGGCATTGACTTCGGAGCGCTCTACTGTATGGAAGCACCAGCGCTGTTGCAGACGCCGACAACGCCCTATCTACTGATACTGTGGGTCAATCTGCTAGAGGGAGAGAGATTCGGTTAGTAATTCAAGAATAATAATAAATATTTATTCGCTCTTTGGTTACACTTGTGTTTTTACTGATATTTTTTAACCTCCCGAAGTCGCGCGGATTCGATTATACCACACTCATACATTTTCGTTCATAGTTTTATTTTATTTATGTAACTATTTAATTTAGATTCGTTTCTATATAAATACGTAATTATGTGCTACATTACGCAATGGATTTTTATGCGGTTTTCACTATAATTCAAATAATTTATTCTGGAAGGAGTGTCTTAGTATTATTAAATACTTTTATATTAGGCTAGCTGTCCCGTGCAACTCGTGTGCGTAAATTTTCCCCGTTTTTGCAACATTTATCATTGCTGCTCCGCTCCTATTGGTCGTAGCGGGATGTTATATAGCCTATAGCCTTCCTCAATAAATGGGCTATCCAACAGTGAATTTTTTAATTCGGATCAGTAGTTTCTGAGATTACCGCGTTCAAACAAACAAATTCTTCAGCTTTATAATATTAGCATAGTTATATGATCTGAATCTCGGCAACGGCTCCATCAATTTTCATGAAATTTAGTATGCAGGGTGTTTCGGGGGCGATAAATTGGCCTAACTAGGTTTCGTTTTTAGAAAACGGCGTTTAAAAAAAATACAAAATCAAATCATCCAGGTACTTAAATAGAATAAGTTGTGCTGTGCCCGACAGGGTTCACGATGGTCTAATTTTAAGCCTACCACCCACCTAAGCATACATTGTGGAATGCAAATAAATGAATGAAATTGAAATATAATTGTACATAGGGACAGACAGCGGGAAGCGACTTTGTTTTATACATGTTAATATACATTACTAGCGAATATTTTGTTTTCTATGCTACTTCGAAAATAGAATAAAAAACAATGACAAAACATTCACTAGTTAGATGCTGTTACAGTATTATGAATCAATTAGAAATAACTTGTATTGTCGTGAACAGGATCGCCTTACGCAATGCAAGTGCCTCGCGAGATCTCGTACGAGGACTTACAGAAGCTGATGCTGAAGGAGATGTGTCAGGTGGTGGCCGAGCGCGTGCTCGAGAACTCGCAGGGACACGACATATTTCGCGCCAGGATCGCTGAGGCTCACCGACCTAAGGATCCCGCTTATTTGCAGCCTGAGGTGAATCTGTACATACTAATATGTGATACACTATACTACCCCCCCAGGAGGGACTTATGGTTACGGCCTCCCTCCCCCCTTCTCCGATATTGCAAGAAGGTCGGAACACAGTACTGATTTGGCCGGTGTTTAGTCTAACTTTCCCCCTCGAATTGTCGAACCCTGAAACTCGTCGAACTCTGAATAATGATCCTGGGTACGCCCATGATGTGTCTGGGCTATTGGTCTAGTCATTTAGTGGTTAGTAACCCTGACTGCTAAGCCAGAGGTCGTGCGTACGATTCCCGCGCGGGACACCACTTTGTGTGATCCACAAATTGTTGTTGTTCTGATTTTAGGTATACTTTGTGTACGCTATTTGTTCGATAGCACATATGGAAGCCACGTGCAATCTAATTGACTTCTAACTTCATTGAGAAAGTCAAGGCACTGGGGCTAATAACCGGGTCCACACCGTTCGATCCATTTTGCATCGGCAATCTCGCGATTCGACAGGATCGTGGATCGTGCGTTACTAAACTAATGCGAGCCCTTGGATCGCGCGCAGCACGTCCTCACCGGGATTTGGATCGCGCTCCTGCCGCACGCAATTGAAGTGGGCTGGATCGTCCGGTATAGATCCGGTTATTGACATTACATGGTCGACATTAATCTTCTGTCTGTACGTTTTCTTGTTGGTATTCTTCAGACTAGACATAGTTAATTACTAAATTATAATGTTGGTTACAGCTTCCACACCCATTGTTTTCCTTGGATGTGGAGCAGGCGTTATGTTCACACGATAAACATCCCCACCTTCGACTGGAACTGCTGTGGGACCCAGCTCACAGGGACAGGTATTTATTACTTAATTTATAACATTCGTAAATATTACTCATCAATTAGATATAATACTTTTTTAATTAGTCTAATAGGTATATATTTTCATATGCATTTTATTAAAAAAACTGTTATTTTGATATTACAAATAGAAACTTAAATTTTATTTTTATATAATACGATATTCGAATCGAACGTTGAAAAATCGATTCACAAAAAATTAAAGACTATAAGATCGATATACTTTCTAAGTTGATAAAAGCATATTATTAACCCTTCAAGATCTTTTAATATTTTGTGGTGGTCTAACCTAGTTACATTTTTAAATTCCCCATTATAAATTCTCAAAGCGAAATCTTTTTTCAATTTTTTTCTATAAATAAAAAAAATGAGTATGTATTTGCCGTCAGTTTTGCGTGCCCGGGAGTCCAGTAGTAATATATTTATCGACAAACGACGATAATTCGTGACGCTAATCCCAATATTTTCCCCTAAAATGAAGAAAAAAGCCTAAACCTGAAAACATATAGACGTATAGACCTGGACCGCGCCATCCCTTTCAATTAAAAAGTAAATATTGACTGCAAAGTGTGAAAGAAAGAAAAAACTCATGCGGCCCTACGCAAACGCTACTTTGTGTACAATACCTGTTATAGAGACAGGGGTCTCTTTGACAGGTATTGTCCACAAAGTAGCGTTGTCTCTTTCTAGAGAGTGGTCAATTTTGTGATGTTATGGCGTAGTCCAGGTCTATACGCCAAAGTGAAAACACAAACGCAGCGTAGATTACAAAATGAAAATTTGTTTCTGACCCCAGAAACTAAGTACACAGCCACCTCGCGAACGAAACCGTACTTTATAAATACAACAATTGCAGTTTCGAACCCCAGACTTCCATAAGCCAAACCGGGGCCGGAATCGAACCACCTATCTGGACGTCTAGTAACATATTACTAGACCTCAAATTACTCTATCCTTTCACTCTCTTGCTCTAAATATCGGCTTCTATTATTCGATCTCAGATCCCTAGGTCAAAGTACTGAGAGCACCTAACTTCGAAAACACCAGTGTTCACAGTACAAAAATGGCGACGATTTATGACGTCATGTATTTTCCTAGGATCCAGGATAGGAGGCAGGATACTGTCCATATCGGAACAAATTTCTCCCCAGTATATAGCACTACATTTTGGTAATTCCGTTGGGGTTTCGGCAAAATGTTTACAGTGTACCTACTTTTCATGATTTCAGGGTTTTAACTCCCCAATCCTTCTCTATGGGCTCGCCCATGATATAAGTACCATGTGTGATTTGTTACAGTATAATCCGTTCGTCGGACGAGGCGTGCGAGGTGCACGTGTCGGCGGCGGCGGGCGCGGCGCCGCTCACGCTGCACGCGTGCCTGGCGCACTACACGCGCGCTGAGCATCTGGCGCAGGAGGACGCCTGGAGGTACCCCTACCTAACATATTTAGGATTGGTGTGGCCGTCGTTCTTCCAACTACAACGATTGGTGACCGAGAAAACCGGAAGATTAGCGAAGTTAAGGCACTTGTTCAGCCAACGGCTAGAAAGCAAGTAGCGATTCTATCGCTCAAGAAACGTACATACGTACGTAGATCCCGTGTTAACAAAAAAGATACAGTTACATTAATACTTGATCGCTAACCTTTCACTCTGTCTTCGAGTACTCGCTCTATACTGCATCTCATTTCTTTACACGAACGAGATTAGGACCTAACATTGCTTTTGATTAAATAGCAAGTCTATTGATTCATTTAAAAATGGCCGCCGCAAAATGGCGTGACTTTCATTTAAAGTGCCGGTAGTGGGACAGTCAGTCTCATTCAGCAGTCTTAATCAAGCAGTCATAGCGACAACACGTCTTCCGATAGTCGCTATTTTTAATAGTCGTGTGTGCAAAGTGTTGGTGTAGTTATAGTGTCAGTAATGCAGTGGCATTTGTTGTAATCTAAATTATTAGAACTGATAACGGACTTTACCTTGCTCGAGGTATCAGCTTTAATATGATATGATCTATTACCATAATGTTAATACGAATATGGCTCATAAGTCTATGCTGGCGCTTCGACATCAGAAGTGGGATACTGGATCCCCTCGAGCAAACGTAGAAATAAACCAAACAGAGGCGTGTACGTAGATATTAATCCTATATAGTTTTATCAGATTTAAGAAGAGCTGTTGTTTGGTATTGATGACATACCAAGATTAGATGCAAGTACAACCATAATTAAGAAAGTGCTTATTTAATTCTGCTAAGTTAGCAAATAACTTTTTTTTTGTTTTTTTTTTATTAGGTGTCCTCAGTGTCAGCGGTATATGCCAGTGGTGAAGACACTCGGTCTTTGGTCTCTTCCAGATATTTTAGTAATACATTTAAAAAGGTTTAGGCAGTGAGTATACTTTTATTAACATTTTAAATATATATAAATTTTTTAAAACAATTACATGACTCTGTATCCTATTTACAGGCAAGCGAAAGGTCGTACGAGTACAAAATTAACAGCAATGGTCGATTTTCCGATAAACGATTTTGATATGACGCCGCATCTCGTTAGAAGAAACGTACAAATGGCAGAATCGCCCGGACACTCGCGGTCCCCACGACGGAGACACTCTAAGACCCCTGCGACGAATCCACAAGAAAACATGTACGATCTGTATGCTATCTGCTACCATCATGGGGACGACCTAGAGACCGGACACTACACAGCAGCTTGTAAAAACCCATACGACGGACATTGGTACAAATTCGACGACTCAAAAGTGACGCCGGTCGATGACGAGAATGTGTATAGTGATTTAGTTAATAACACAGCTTATATGCTTTTTTATAAACGTAAAAAACCAATTGTAACACATTCATGTTCTTCCGACGAAGGTGGCCATTGGGCGTTACGTATGCCAAAATATGTGAAACGAACTACCGAAACGTTGAACGAATTGTCCGAAGTTAAGGAGGAGAGTGTGGTCGAAGAAGTTAAGATTGAACAGTTAAATAATGACCCGGACTCGGAGAGTGAAATTACCGCAGCAACTCGCAGTCCCTCGCCGTCTCGAAGTGTGGCCAGTTTGCTTGATGATAGTATGGCTGAACAATCGTCTCCAGTAAAACATACTGTGACTGTGATTCATAACGCTACCACAACTGCTGCAGCTGCGCTGCAATCCCCAATGTCGCCAGCTCTCCGACGGCCTCTGATAGTCGAAGTGAATGGAAACAATACCTCCGACGATACGAGCGAACACGAAAACGAAAGTAGCGTATCATTAGAACCATATATTCATAAAGACGTGCACGTCAATCCTAAAATGACACCAGTAGACACACGAAGGCCGCGATCGGTAGATTACCCGAACAGGTCGAATGTTGGTTCGACCACGAGGGATACTAATAGAAACTATGAGAGTTCTCCCTTAGTAGCTAGTATAAACGAGGTTGAATATCATCCTACCACCGAAGACTTGATGCTGTCGATGTTCCAGGAGTCCAAATTTATTGTTCCTAGACACAGCAATCATGTTACCGGGGAATCTCATAGGGCAGGTTAGTGTTGTAACATTTAATCTTATTTTATATATTATAGTCGAGATTTCTAATTCTTATTTTATTTACTTATATCCAATATACAATTTTGAGTCTGAGATGGCACAAGGTAACTAAAAATATTGAGATTTAAGGTAAAATTTAATTGAAATTAGCTTTAGTCAGAATTAAGATCTAGTTGTATCTAAGTATATTAATTGTTTTGTGGACTAGCAGTCTTATACATTTTGTATGATATGACAACATATTTACAGGGGAGAAGTCTTCTGTTTGGAAAACTCGAATATCTACATGAGAGCAGCAGATGATGGCTGAAGAATATTGTATTTTCCAAAAATATTCTTTATTTATTTTATATTATACTTTAGATCTGAGGATTTCGTGTAGCTGACAGTTATTTTGTACGAGTATTGTTTTTAAGATAGATGCACACTACCGTGTCTTGACGCATCGTGGCGTATCGTGACATGCCGCAAAGTATCGTTTTCATACAAATAGTAGATGTTATCACGACACCTACCATTATAATAATGTACATTCTTCTAGCCATGTTATTTTCTCGCAGACCGATTTTCAACATTACACTAATTTAACACTCCAACTAGCCTGTCGATCTAGTGACCACCCAGGATAAAGCTTTGTGTTTTATTCTGCGTCTGGGTGTAGAAATATATGAGTATGTTTGCAATATATGTTCGTAAACTTTCGCCATTTGATTTGTATGTTTATTAGTTGTCTGGCAGCTATAGAATAGGAACTGCCTAATTTGAATCAGATCATAGTGTCAAGTTGTCCCGAGTAAATTTTTTTATCGTCATATGCCACGGCAGTATGTTTCTATCTTCACGCGCGTTTATAGGGCAGTAGAACCATCTGAGGCTTATAATTATTTTGAGTAGCTCATTATTAGTTACGTGTTCTTTTCTTATACCTGTATAATTACTAATTAATTATGATTCATTATTTATAAATATTAACTTTATAACATTGTTGTATTTTACAGTTAGTGTCCCGGTATTTGTATAATAAACGAAGTTTAAAGTTATTAGAATATGAGACATCATAATAAAGCAAAATTCGGATCTGCAACCGGATTTCAAATCTGTTAACTCAAAATATATAATATTTTATCAGATATATTACATCGAGTACTCATAATCTAGAAGTATGTTCATGGCGTATACTAATAGCTATAGTTCAGTAGTATCATAGGAAGCTCTAATAGGCGCAAACTCATTATCGGGATACAACATTTATACATCAATGATAATAGTTTCCTATACATTTTTATGTTGCACACTTGGCCAAAGACATACCTAATTGTATAATTGGCAAATAGGACCAACTATGCCCTCAAATACACTTTTGTTTACTTATATAAAATTATGTAAAATGTAAAATAATAAATATATACCTATTGTAACGTACAACCAACTGTAGATAAACATGTCTGACCCCCTTTATTCATACGATATTAATAACGTTAGCTATTAAATATTTTGTCTCAGTGCTTCTTTATACATTCACAATAAAATAGAACGAGACAAACGATCAATAGCTGAAATGCTATTTTTATGAATAAAGAGGTATGACTATAGCTAGGGGGCGTAATTAGTAATCACATTTGTGCCTTGGCCCTGGAGATGTTGTGATTTTAAAAATATAAACATAAATACATTATGCTGCGCACATTGTGAATAAAGATTAATATTT
Source organism: Herminia tarsipennalis (assembly GCA_945859575.2). Lineage (NCBI taxonomy): Eukaryota > Metazoa > Arthropoda > Insecta > Lepidoptera > Erebidae > Herminia > Herminia tarsipennalis. The sequence goes on along the minus strand of OX243839.2, from coordinate 13,712,573 downwards.
GTACAGTTCAATATGTTGTATGTATTGGAATTATGTCATTAGGTAACAGGGATCGCATGCAACGAGTATTGCATTCAGTTTGCGTTCGTCTACCATGATTTATTCTACTGTCAGAGTGACAGCAGGGCGATACACTAGCGCCTCGCTAGCGTATACGTGGAAGAAACATGGCATCCAAGTTGTACAAAATACATTCGTATAAAAGACCGGTTTCCTACAACGAGCGAAAACTGGCCCAGGTATACATAGACGTGCATTGTATGGAGATCTCGGTCGAATGCGAATCCCGACTGGCGTACGTTGAATGTTTATGGGTGGACTTGTTGTGACTGGTAAGCCAGCCTTCTGTACAGTATGTATTTTGTGCTAGGAGTCAGTCTTTGCATGATATTGGCGACCAGGTCATTAAAATAAAAAAAAATGCGTGATATGTATTGGTACCGTTTAGTACTACGTTTAGTAAGTGCTGACTTTCGCATTCCTGACCATCTGACCGTAACTTTATAGTACCTAATGTTGTTTACAAATGTGTATCGTCGAGTAACATTGTGATTTATATTTTCTATTCACGAGATAATGTACATATACATTAATCGTTTATGTATAATTTATATAGATAACGATTTGTTATTATGTATTTTACCTAAATGATATTCGAATTTGGATAAAAATGTATTCTTTTTTGTAAATATTAAATCTTATTTTCTTAATAAATGCACATTGATTTAGATTTTCTTTATGCATTTTATCATAATATTTCGATTAATTTATTGTATTAAAATTTGATTTTAAATAAAAGACAATTATTAATATGTTGTAAGATCACAATTACTACAACTGTACTGTGACGTGGCCTAAAAGATGTACCTGTGATCCATTATTTTATCAGGATACTAAACTTATGAATAAATTCAGTGACATTTCTAGCATTGATCGGGACAGTCAATTAATAAATACAATAGGTAAATACCTAGTTTTTATTAAACATAACTAGATTTTCGGTAAATACTGAATGATATAACAATGTATGATGTTATTGTTAGGTAGCTGTACTTCTCGTACCCACAAGGGATTTATAAACAAGACGATGAAAACAGCGCTCTAAATATTCAATGGGGTATTGTCATTGTCCCAGATATTTGAATTATGATTAAGAATGTATAATTATTATCTGTAAAGTATGAAAGTGTGACATATTACCGTATATTTAAGACATATTTCCTGGCTGCTATTAATAATTAGGTGTAGTATCTAAACTCCTGACAAATCTCAAAACAAGACTTAAGTATGAAACTGAAATATGGCATAGGTGTTCCTCTAGGCTTTAGATGGTTTCTAAGAAATCAACAGGCAAAGTCGTAGAGTGAACTGGCAGTGTGTCAATCAATATACAAAAAAAACATGATCTAGATGCAATCGTTTGAATTTCATTAATGTAACATAAGTAATTACATGCTGCCAATTAGTAGTGTTGAATATTTTATTTGTGATATAGTTCAATGCTGAAATGTTTCTGAACATTGCCGAAGTGCTTAATTTAAAAAGATTATGCTAATTTTGTTGTATTGGAAAGTTGATATATTATTATTATATGATGTCTGGCTCTCATTTATTGAACGCAGATTAATTTATTTTATAAGTCTTCGGAGGTAACGACCCGTGGCTATGTTCTGTCCTTCTAATAAAAGAAAATATGATTTTCTAGATCAAAATTAAAAAAAAAAATATTGTGAGTACTCATAATTTAAATGTGCAATTGCTAAAATATACTTCTTTAAATTTCAGTGACCAATCCCTATATAGCGTTACCTACATATAAATATCTAAAATATTAAATAGTGCCTGCATACACTCTTGTTGCAGTTTTTTTTTGGTATGTTGACCTTTTGTCAAAATACCAATAGATGTAAATTTTTGTTTATGTATAAAAGGCACAATAATATAAAAAATGTAATATATTTTACACAATATAATACAAAGTAGCTTCCAACTGTTTGTCAATTTATGTTCAAAACTGCGACACAGATTTTGATGCGCCACCATTCAGATCATTTCTTCCGAATGGTTTATATGTATACACGAGCTGACCCACGCAATTTCGTCTGCGTCACTTTTCAATTATGATTAAAAATAATACTTTACCTATTCTCATACCTACAAAATATACAAAAAATACATTAAAATCGGTCGAGCCGTTTCGGAGAAGTTCGACCACAAACACGAGTTTTATATTTTGTTCACCACGATAGTGAAGCAAATTGTGTGAAGCCCCGCGGCGGGTTTTGTGTTTAGTCCAATATAAAATATAATTTGTTACAATTATTATTGACTTGCTTTTTCAATCAAATTAGAGTGGTTATTTATTCATGGACCTAGTCCTATTATACTAATATTGTGCGTGATTCACGCGTAAAATTAAAGCATCATTATTTATTTTATGACTAGATTTAGCGCGCGGCTTTGCCCACGTGGATGTCGGTTATCGAAATAAAAATGCTATTCTATGTCCTTCCCCGGGACTCAAACAATCTCCATACCAAATTTCATATAAATCGATTTAGCTGTTTAGGGTGAAAAGGTAACAGACAGAACTAGTTTCACATTTGTAATATTAGTGTGGATTTCATCATTAAAAACTTATCCACGGGTCGGTCTCCGAAAATTTGTAATAAGTTCGTTGTTTTAATTTAAAGATGTTTATTTTAATTTCACCATGTTATGTTACAATATAAGCGTTATGTCTACATTTGAACTGGTTTTATTGTTGCCTAGCCTATATTTTTTAATTTTATTTTATATAATTTTACTTTTATAACAGCTTGCAGAGTTACCATCGTCAAAATCGGATTTGATGTTAGATCTGGTCAGATTTTAGTAGATATATTTACTAATAGTAAATATATCTACTAAAATCTATTCAAATTTATTTATATTATAATTTTAAACAATCGATAATAACAGCCGTCAAATTGACGGACAAAAGTGTCGAAAGGAGTCCACCTTGAACCGATAAAAGCTTGCAATAGACTGCAATTAAATTAATTCCGGTTGTCTATTTTAAGAACACTATATTAGGTAGGTTCTAGATATGTATTTATTACTTATTAACTGTTGCTCACTTCTTCGCCCACACCCGATTTTAAGTAGCTAGTCGTGAAAACGAAATAGATGTAACACCTACGTTACAATATACACACTGTCGCAATGAAATCGCACATGTAAACATTTTTTGCAAAAAAAAGTGCCAGCGCAAAAAGATGCAATAAAGATCCCCTACTTAGGTAATATCATGCAGTCAGGGGCATTAATGAATCTCGGTGAACTTAGTACTGTAGCTCCGGATTAGGACGATTTGGGCCCTTTCGGCGTTTAAGCCCGCCAAAAAAAACCTTCACTATATGTCCCGTTCGCGTAATGTCCCTTTCGCATTATGTCACGAAAAACAACTCTGTTTTTCGCACGTACAAAGTTTCGACTACAAAGTCAGCCAAAAATGTGATTTTGTTTTTGAATTTAAAAAAACTATTTAAAAACATATCCAATAATACCATACAAGTGCTTATAGGGTGCTTACAATATGACTTCAGGGATAATTAACGTTATTTATCCAGTTTTATGAAATCACTAGCTGTCTCGCGCATGCATCAATTTTCCCCGTTTGAAAAACGCTTGCGCACCGTACTAGAATGTCGTTATTGCGCTCTCGAGACGCATACCTGACGCGAGTTACAAGAATACAAAAATGGCCGTTTTAATCGAAACTTAACTGCAACGGCACTGCTTTAAATCCGTGAATTGACCCCCTGGTCTGTTTGCAGTCAGTCTACCTTCAACAAGTCTTCGTTTAACTGCCCACCGGCTTATTTCAACTTGACGCCCTTCTGAGTCGCATTCAAACGGCGATTTTGCAATTTTATTACCAAAAGGACTCGGTTGTGTCCCTCGTTTCTACCCAGATCCGCGTGGCCGTCTATAGCTACTAATTTCTTCAAATCGCTGATATTCATTCAGCTGTCGAGCCACTTGACTTAAGTTCTGGCCCGCTTTAATTAATGTAACAACTTGTGTGTTTCCGAAGTGGTATCTGATTCCATGCAGATAATGAAGAAGTGATTGGTAAAGATCCTTAGAAATTAAGCACTTAAACCCAAATGAGGCTATTTTAATCATAATTGCTGTACTTGCTCCAGGTATATCACCTGGAATAGGTCCCGCAGTCCGCGCTACCTAGGTAGTGTAAGTTCGCACTACCTGTTTTCGTAATCCTATTTAATGGGCACCAGGGTAAATTTATCATCACTTTTGTGGTAACACTGGTTAGGTATTGAAATAATCTATCATCCCACATTTAAAAAATATGTGATACATTTTTAAATGTAGAAACAATCATTTTTTGCAAGAAAATGTTTAGGTAGGTACATGTGCGATTTTATTGCACCAGAGTGTAGTAGTTTATCTTTATTTGTAGGGTAAAAATGCCATCTGACAAAGAATTAAAGCTACCGAAATAGCTCGCAGGTTAGGTATCTGCCGAAGGCCAAAGACAGCAAACTAGTCCTAGAGTGGAGACCGCGACTTGGTAAGTGTAAGGTAGGACGACCTAAGAAGTTCGATCACTGGGGTGGACTGAATACAGCAGGGGGAGCGCCGGGTGTTGTGGTGTACATCAGGAGATGCCTAAGGGTTGCCTTCCATAGCGGCCGCGTGCGATGGATCGCGTGCTGCTAACGCGCGGCTGATGCGACAATAGAGTATGAAAATGTATAGGTAGTGCCGTTTCAGACTACTGCGACAGACGACTGATGTAGGTAGCGCGCGCACTGTTTATTGTTGCATCAGCCGTACGTCGTAAGCCGCGCGTGTCAGCCAAGGGTTAGGCAGCCATTACACGTTCAATCTAGATCGAGATCCCTTGACCGTGATCAGTGATCTTAATCCAGATTTACTGTGTAACGTGTTAGATTGACTAACCGAATCAAGTGATCTGCAATAGATTGATAGCCTCCTTGGTCGGATCACAATCTAGATTGAGCGTGTACTGGCTGCCTATGTCCAGCAGTAGACAGATAAAGGCTGAATATGATGATGTTACTAGTAGGTGTAAATTACTCTGCTAATAAGAAAACCAATGCAATTAGATAGGTATTTACATAAGGATTTTTATTGCAGCATCAAATTATAAATGATAATTGGTAATAAACGTAATTTTGTGGTAAGTAGGTGAACTGTTATGAAGAGTATCAAGGTAATTGGAATCGAGTATCAGGAGTACAGGTTTCAGAGCAACAGCGGCTACAGAAGTTGTCGTTAATCTGGGTCCGGCTGAGTGTATGTCGTCAAGGCGGGAGGCGTTGTATGGGACACGCATGTCCCAAACTAATACGTCTGAACATTCTGTATGACGTAAGAATACATGATGACCATCAGCGCCCAACAGCACTACAGGTTTTGAGTGCTCACCAAAAACTGGAAAAACGAAATAGGTACTTGGTCAATTTTAAAGCTATACCTAACTACCTAATAAAAAGTATTACATATGCGCAATTTGTAGTAAAGTACCTACCATCCCTACTTCCATTTTTCAGCTTGACAATAGATAGGTAAATTCAAAGTACTTATATACCTATTACCACAGTATAATTATTTAATTACTAATCAGTGGTGGGTAGGTACGTAGGTATGTATCTTGGATCAACTTACCAACCGAGCCGATGTTTATAAACTTGACAATATCGTTTTACAACGGAAGGCACAGTAGGTACTGGCCTATTTTTTTTTATCTTTATTTAAATAAAAGGACTTGGTACCTTAAATTAGTTTATTCTAATCATGAACTAGATTTAAGCGCAAGCTTTATTATTTTATTGGTACAAGGATTTGGCTTGATCTGACTATGGTTGTGACAGTATAGGTACTATTACAATAACCTACGTCGGTGGTCTGGTTGTGATGTTATTCCTTAAAACTTGGTACCGGACAAACTCCACCATAACATGATGAGGGTCTTCGACGACTGTCATTTTGACGCACACAGCAATTTGGACGACACAATTTTCATCAAAAATTTAAACTTGTTAAGTGGAATGTGACCGGACCGAATCCTGACGGCAGTAACTCAAGAACTTCTGTCCAATTTGTGAGACTAAAACCACGAATAACGAAAAGGCAGAGATTGGATCGTGTTATACCTACCAGATGCCCTTACTCTGTGAGACGTATCACAGAGTAAGGGCATCAGGTCCTTAAAAACGTTTGTAGGTATGGTGTTCAGACCAAAGCTTAAAGATGTGATCCAAATGAAAAAGCAAAAGATCGGTATAAGTAGGTGTAATAAAAACTGGTACGCCATCAAAAATCGCCAGACGATCTGCCTCCTCGTTACTTTCAGTAGGTATACAAAAGTACTCGTTACCATAAACACTGGCCAATTTACCTAATGGTGGTTTGGTATAGTACCTATAGGTATTTCTACTTAGGTACCTATATTATTCGCTGATGCTCCGAATACCTACCTATAGATAGGTTAGCTATTATGAATTTAGGTTAGGTAGCTACTTTCTTAATTTAGGTATCATCTATCTTCTGAAATGTCAAAATATTAATACAAAATTATTTTAGTGGAATAATTATGTACCTGTGAGAGGGGTTAGTGAATCTTTTCTTCTTAAAGCTGCAGTATCTAATTCAATAATGCCGGGGTGGTGGAGTCTGAGTACTATGAGCACGGAGCGTGTTGCTTGTTTGACCAGCGCGATTTGCAAGCCGGCAGACGGCGCGCAGATTACGACTGACCATTCCGACCCAGAGGAAACTTCATGCACCAAAATAGAGCCGCGTGATGCATCTGAGGCATATCTAGATCAAAATCTTATAAAATTAATAAGGACACGCTAATGGTTTAGGTATAATGCCAATATGTAAGTAGATATGTCATCGGCCGCCGCACGCTAGGTACCTTCGATTAAAACATCCGATTTAAAAGTGTCGGAGTCGGAGGTGTCAATCAATCGGAAGTTCCAACTTTTCGAAGTCGGATTCGAAGCTCCGTAACATCCAGCATGTACCATAATAACTGCAATATTCAGGTGTTAGTTTTAAGTTAGAAACTAAAAACTGGTAGGATCTAGCGAATGCTCCTTTAATATAGGTATATTGGTATGGTGTAGGTAAGTAGGGTTCTGTTGTACTTACGCATAGGGGAAGGTCGCTCAAAGCGGGTATGCCTACCTACCTACCTACCGCCCAAAGCGGCCACTTTTAACCATAAACTATTAGCATCTTTGTGAATGTATGAATGCAGTGCCCACTATGCTTCGATAGCCTACCAATTTGTTCAAAGTTTTTAAGGCAAGACAAAACTTCCTATGCCAGATGTACCTATATAATTATTATACCTATCTATATTAATATGAAAAAGCTGAAGAGTTTGTTTGTTTGTTTGAACGCAATAATCTCAGTAACTAGGTAGGTACTGATCCTAATTAAAAAAATATATAACTGTGGTATAGCCCGTTTATCGATGAACGATCACGCTAAGACCAATAGGAGCAAAAAACGGGGAAAATTTACGCAGACGAAGTTGCGCGGGTCAGCTAGTTTAATATAAAAAAGACTGCCATATATTGTAATTTATATTTTGACATGAAATGAAAATATACCATGGAATAAGATCAAATGTCTTCTGTTAAATTATTGCCAAAAATATATTCTAAGCTTGTCGACTTTACAATGACATTATCAAAACAGGATCATTCAAGAAAAAGTTGAAAAGATTTACATACAACTATTTTTACCGACACACAAAAATAGTTTTATTGGTGTGTCATAAAGTGATTGATCTCATTAAATTCTTATACCAGCTTTGGTCTACCTGCACCCCCTTAGGGCAAAGCGGGTCCAAAGAGAATTATTATTTTTTCTTATTTTTCCAGAAAACTTAAGATGTTTTAAATGTTTCTTTTTTATATATACATATTTATACACTTATACATGCTTAATACATACACAAACAATGGACATGTGTTTGTCTTTTACTATCAGTGACACGACAAAAATTAGTGTAGGCCCGCTATGCGCTACCTTCCCCCAACCATCAAGGTCAGCCTTAGTTACCCTGGCTCCCGTGGCAAGCGTCTCGTCAGCGCCGCTATAGAAGTAGGTAGGTATCAAAGGCACCCTATAAGTAAACTGATAACTCCTGGACTAGGAACTAAAATTACTTATAGAGCTCGCTAAACTTTGTTCCGTGCGAGAATTGAACTTACAACCTCTTGCACAGTAGTCTTACGCATCTTTCACTGCGCCACCAAGGCATTTGCGTACCTACATACCTACTTATACACACCTATGTGCAAAAAACATTTACAAAATTTGTCGTTAGTATTAGCCAGTGATGGCACTGCTACATACTAAATATAATTATTTCAATTTTATCTACTTGGATCTATGGAAATCTAATTGTTCAATTTCTTATTGGCTTTGTTTTTACTCACATGTAAGTCTTCCCTCCTAACGTATGCTCAACTGCAAGATTTTGCAACAACGAAGTCGGTTCTACGACGGAAGATAAGTCTATGGTCTTGACCGATTTTCCCAGGATCATGCTGACTACTACCACTTTCGGTGGACAAGTGCATCGAGGCGATGATTGTGTGTCTACGACACCACTGTCTAGAATCCATAATTTACTCTGTTGGTTAGATAAAAATGTGATTTAGCTTCAAGTTTCAATTTAAAAGCCGGTAAAGGCTTATGTAGACATGTAGCTAATACTTAACCAATTTAAATTTTGTAATCGTTTATGAAAGGCAGATTGGCAGTGAATGAAGTTTAGGCAATTGATAAATACATTCAGATCAAGTTTGCATAGGTAACGTGGGCTTTTTTGTTACATTTGACACTCATAAATTATAAACTTGATGTATCTTGTATCTATGTATGACGATGTATGAATGATTTTACGCAACCAACAATCTGACAACAAAAAAAGATTAATTAGTGTTCGATGTAGCAATTACAAAGAAACCTAAGCAAGTACCTAGTTTAGGAGCTATTTAATTTGTACCATCGGTAGGGTTGGCATATGCACAAAAAGTACGTGCAAGGTTTAAAGTTCGATATTTTCCTTCACTCTACTCTGCAAACACCAGAAAACTTTGGGTATCATTACCAAAAAGTTTTCTGCTTGTAGTTTGCTAGAAAAATAGGGCTCTTGTCTGGTGGGCTTACCACATTTCGTAGGTAGGTTGTAGGTCGGTTTGAGTGGTCAACGGTCATGACTTCTTACAAAATTTATCTGTTTTTTTAACGTTTTTAAAATTTCTTGTACCTATCTAACTAAGTACCTACTCTTCTTATTCTTCTTCCGTGTCTCAAAGCTTTATTTGGGGTCGACCCTTCTCGTTTTACAGCGCCAAGATAGTCGGTCTTGAGTAGTCTGCTCGTATATTTGAGCCCGTTCTAGGTTCTTAGCAACGGTTGTCAATATTTATTTATAATCAATGAGTTCAACCCTATTCAGAAGGTTGTTCCGTTCTATTCATTGTTAGTCACATACTCTATACACACACATACGAACTCCTCTTGCATAACAAAAGTTCAATAGATGGAAACTGATAAAATAGAATGAGTTTCCACGTTTGTATGAATGCCTATAAACTACCTACCTATAGGTACCTACTAAAGTGTATTATATTTATATTAAGGCATTCTCTAGTTTATCTTCCTTTAAAAGGTGTTGACTGGTTTGTAAAGTTATGACATTTTCTCATTTTCAGGCCGGTCAGAAATGTAGTTGCAAAAAGATTGAAAACTTATGAGATAGACAAAAGTCCATATACTTTCTTATTAATTAGTAGGTAGAAATACATACAGTATAGGTGCCTACCAGTGTCTCAAACATGGAAATACGGTGTTACTATATCAGAAATACGGTACAAGCACATCGCGCGAGGGATGGGGGGGGGGTGTATTGGTGAGAATAGTTTTACCAGTACCGCCAGTGCGATAGGGGTGGGGGGTGCAAATCGTAAAACAGTTAGGTGCTGGCTTGTCCAAGATGACTCATTCTTGACTGCCTCTTGTCAAAAAAGAGAAAATAAATTATTTTCACCCTGGGTACGTTTTATATTATCTTTGTGCTGTTAATGTTATTCTGACATAATAAGTAGTCGTTCGTTATTTTAAATTTACCATGGAAAATGATAGATACAATTCTTTTTAGTCGTGTCGCGTAAAAATATAATTTATTTCACTTTTTCACTCATAAATCAACGAATGAAAAAAAAAATTTTTTTTGGAGTACTCCGATTTTGATAAAATTAGGTATGTTCACTAGTATCATGGGGACATACCAACCATTGAATATGACCACACCTTTCTGTTACAATGGTAAAATGGCATATCATATTTCTGAATTTGTCACCGTATCGTTTGCGGTTGGTGATAAATCCAGCAAAATTACGGTAGACCTGCCGTAAACGGTGTAGTTGGAGATTTTGGTACCTACCTACTTTGATCTATTGTCAAAACATCGGGCTGTCAATGCATAGCTTGTTTACAATTAGCTACGATAGTACCTACCTACGTATTATCGTCGCTAATTATAAACAAGCTGGTAAGAAATAGGTACCTTCTAAACGTTAAATCTAATAGAAGTAAGTATAATAATTCAATACTTAGTAGAATGAATAATTAACTTTATAAACTCACTGTAATTAAGGAATTTGAAATCCAGTTGCCCACTTATCTATTAGCTTCGCGCGTAAAACTAGTTATATTTCAATATCTGAGTTTACAATAGTTAAGCATACCTACAAAATATTATCCTACCAGGGTTTATTCACGATGTTTTTTTTTAAATTCTGCGGCAAGCCCGCGCGAACTTGCGCAAGCGCGGTGCGCTCAAGAATATCTTCGTGACTTACGGCCGGTCTCAATGATCTATCTATCGATGGATTTAGCTACTAGAGTTATATATGTATTTGTCATAAGCTCCATACAAAATATTCCATTCTACTTCAAGTAGCCAAATCCATCGATAGATAGATTATTGAGACCGGCCGTTAGCAGTATTATATTATCAAGCCAAATAGTTCAAATCACAAACGGTGTCCTTTCACGCTTAAAGCCTATCAGAAATTGAGCATATGAAAATAATATTTTTTAATGCTGGCAGGAGCTGGATGAGAGAAGCCGAGGATAGAACAAAGTGGCGTGCAATTGGAGAGGCCTATGTCCAGCAGTGGACTGCGATAGGCTGATGATGATGATGAAGTAATTTGGTCTCTTTTGTAAGGTATCAACTTTTATTTTAACTGCATTCATGTAAAAGTAGAACAGTTACTTACATGGTGATCTAAATAAATATCAACAGCGTTCTGAATAACATTGCAGTCTCCAATTTTGTGGGCACGAAGATCTGGGTAAGGCTGGAGTTCAACACGGTTTTTCTCTTGAACTATCAACCAAAGAGACGCTATAACCCCTGGTTTCATTCTGTGAAAATATAAACGTTTTCGACATAAACTTAGGTAATTTAATTATAATATAAAACAATCCAGGGGTACCTCTTCTAGTGGGTAATGTATGTACATAACTAGTAAACATCCCAAAAACAGGTCACATCAATAGGGCTACAAGCGTAGGTACTTATATACTACGCTGTGGTAATTGCTTAGCATTATTATGAGATACTCAGCGTTCTTAGTGCTGCAATAAACCACAGAATACTCCTATCCGTTTTTGGACATGTGGTCATTGGGTTTGTGCTAAGCACTTTGTTTGTAAAATAAACATGATGGTAGCGAATCCTTCTCACTAATAGTGGAAAATGATTGATTATAGTCATTTATAATATCATTACGAAATCGCGGTATATAACCTACATAGATTTACTATATAATAATTATATCCATGACTAGCTGTCCCGCGCAACTTCGTCTGCGTAAATTTTCTCCGTTTTTACAACATTTCTCATTGCTTCTCCGCTCCTGTTGGTCGTAGCGTGTTATATAGCCTATAGCCTTCCTCGATAAGTGGGCTATCAAACAGTGAAAGAACTTTTTAATTCGGATCAGTAGTTCCTGAGATTACCGCGTTCAAACAAACAAACAAACAAACAAACAAACTTTTCAGCTTTATAATATTAGTATAGATTTCATCTTACCTTGGGTAGGTAAAATATTAAAAATCACATCAAGTACGTACCTTGGTGTAATAGCATAGACATCGTCTTGAAAGGTAAACGCCTTCGTAGCGATTACGTTCTCCTTAATATGCTGTCCACTTTTTATCCAAACGTCCAGTCCATGTTCGCACTGTACATGCATAGGCCCTCCGTTCCATGCCAAATTCTTAAAATGGCTATCAGTAGAAACTGTCAACAAAAATAAATATAAGACCAATTTTGGTAAATTGCATACCATTTTGCAGGACGTATAAAAATGAAATGAGGTTTCAAATACTTTGTCTTAATGCCTTTAGTGCATCACTAGTTGATACTAACTGACTTTGTTCAGAACGCTTTATCGATATATTTTTAGGGTTTGGGTAATGAATGTTTAATAATATGTTAATTTTAAAGTGTTTAATTAGTTAACGCCAAATAAGACGGCGAGCACGCAAAGGTTCAATTATGTACCTACTTGTAAGATTTTCCTATTATTATCGGTTATGAGATTAATGACCTCTACAAAAGCTAAAACGCAATAAAATAATAACAAAGGTCGAGGAATCAAACTGCAGTTTGAATTGAATAATTAAGGCTGTATGGACACGATATAATCCATAGATACCTACTGCAGAATAAGTAGGTATTTGTTGTACGTATTAAAAAAAAACCGGCCAAATGCGAGTGGGACTCGCGTACTGAGGGTTCTGTACAAACTAATAGGTCTGTAAATAGTTCAGGTCGAGAATATATATAAACACACCGCACTGTGTCAACCAGGTTGCAAAGTGGTGACTCATAAGCCGTAGTTACCCAAAGCATTTCAGCCCACAGTAATGCATGACTCACATTGCTAGTACAAATCGTAAAAAAAAAATAGAATAGGTACTTTTCATGTTATGCAATACCGTTTTCAAAGATTTTTTCGATTACTTGATTTGCCACATAAATGACCTACATGTTCAAAATTCAGACTTCTCATTATTTTTTCTGCAATCTGTAGGTTAAGAACTACCTTTTGTATTTTTATCAAAATATTAGGCCCAGTACCTTCGGAGATAAGAATGGTCTATTTTCATACTATTACCTTAATAATTAAAAAAAAAATCCGATTTGGATAATTGGCAGAGCAAACATACTTGTGACAGAAAAAAATGCTTGTGACATACGGACGTACATACAGACAGACAGACGGACATGACGAAACTATAAGGGTTCCGTTTTTGCCATTTTGGTTACAGTACCCTAAAACAGGTTACATAGATATGTACTTACTTTGAATCTTATGATTCAAAGAAAGAAGTAACAAACATACTATCAAATTTTTATATTAGTAAAGATTTGGCCGCAATTCTTTGTAGGCACATTTAATTGAATTGCTTATGTAGGGCGAACCATTTCAGAGAATGCTTTATTTCTGCGAACCCTTTGGATTAGTCATAATTATACGTAGTGATCTACCAATACTTATTATTATAATTTTGGCAACATTACATATATCGCACGCTTAGAACCACACTAAATATATTTGAATTTTGAATAAATTGAGTAAAATGTTAAAAATATGGCTCGCTGACTCTCTATTGAAGATAAAGACGGGCTGCCAGAACCATATCACGAACACAATATTTCAAATTGCTACATGTCACATGGATCTTAACGTAACAGTAAATTAGTTGGAGATAAAGCGGTGTTGTTGAATTCCTAATTACTTAGTTTTAATTCATATTGGTGACTGTGCTTATATATTTATTTATTACCAGCTGTCCCGCGCAACTTCGTCTGCGTAAATTTTCCCCGTTTTTGCAGCATTTGTCATTGGTGCTCCGCTCCTATTGGTCATAGCGTGATGTTATATAGCCTATAGCCTTCCTTGATAAATGGGCTATCCAACAGTAAAATTTTCAATTCGGACCAGTAGTTCCTGAGATTACCGCGTTTAAACAAACAAACTCTTCAGCTTTATAATATTAGTATAGATTATACTATATTTGACATTATTCCCAAATAATACTCTGTTGGCTAAGGTATCTAAGATTGTTTGTATTATCCCAAAATAGTTCTTTATTAATAAAAAAGTTGTCAATCAATGAAATGATGCACTATTAAGGTTAGATTTAAGTTATACCCTAATATTGTTAAAAATCTTAATAAATCTTTTTAACCCAGAATTATTACTTACATTATAAATTAAAGGATATATTTATTACAATTTATATTGTTCTATAGTAACAAATAGATAGATTCTTATTATTAAGATAATACACTATAGCTGAATTAATTATGTTTGTAATAGATTTTTGGCAGATAGTGAGGAGTTGTAGTCTCTTGTTACTTCTGAAAACAATAATATTAGGAACCTGAACTTCTGTTCAATAAGTACCGCAGAAAAAGATGACGAAAATACAATCATCGCACCATCGCACGTTAGCGGTAGTGACATCGAATAGGGAGTCATCAAATACCAATGAAGAAGATTTTCTGGATGATTTGGATTCGGATTTTATTAATTGTACCTGTTAAATTAACAACAACAAACATGTCGTGCCGAGACCACTTTATCTATAAGGGTCAATATTCGAAGTTTTTCAAGAATATATTTATCCATAACAGGTTATTCCGCTTGGTAGAAAATAATTCAGGAAAAATATCGACTGGAGCAAACAATTCTAACACCCGTATTTATAAACGAGTCATTACTTATTACTTAGCCATTACTTCATTGAGACACGGCTAGTTCTTAAAGTAATTACTTAGAAATATCTATTTTATAGACGAGTAATATTCTTTACTTCCTTGAGCAAAGTAACCAAGTTTTACTTAATGCTTAGCAACCGGTGAGCCGCGAAAAACGTTCCTTTACATAAACAAGATTTTATTAAAGTTGCAATATAGAGAGCCAAAAACTAAATTACGACAAGCGAAATAGCTAAAAATTTTAAAACTTTAAAAATTAATAATACAAAAATTAATGAGACCAAATTTTGATTTTATCGATATTCTTCAATTTTAGTTTTCTGAATGTAACGAAATGCAACATAATTGAATAGTAATGCTACCAAATGAAATAGTCCGTCACACGTATATAAAGTATTTTTGAAGAACTTATTTTTAATTTAGCGTCATAAAACTCGCTTGACGTCGCCCTAGAAATGTCACTAATAATTATTATATCTAATATATAAAATTCTCGTGTCACAGTTTTCGTTGCCATACTCCTCCGAAACGGCTTGACCGATTTTGATGAAATTTTTTGTGCTTATCCGGTATCTATGAGAATCGGCCAACATCTATTTTTCATCCCCCTAAGAGTTTGTTTGTTTGTTTGAACGGGATAATCTCAGGAACTACTGGGCCGCATTGAAAATATATTTTATTGTTGGATAGCCCATTTATCGAGGAAGGCTATAGGTTATAACATCACGCTACGACCAATAGGAGCGGAGCAGCAATGAAAAATGTTGTCAAAAAAAGGAAGAAAAAAGAAAAGAGGGAAAATTTACGCAGACGAAGTTGCGCGGGTCAGCTAGTAATGATATAAAGATTCTCAAATTTAAGAGAGGTAAAAGTTATTGTTATAACAATATTTTAAATAATTTATTTGAAATTAAATGTTAATCACTGAAGACATCACCTGTGTTTTACTGTTTTATTTAAAGGAAGTTTTGTTGGTTAAATACGGGCACTATAATTTAAGTAGCAAGGGTGTATTTTTTAATGGTTGAAAGCCCGCAAGCCTAAGGCTGGGGTCAGCCACCCCGTTGTGTCGACTGCATTGCTTGTCACGGTGAAATCTCAAGTACCACAATCAATAGATTTTGTCAGTGTAGCTAGAAGCCCCTGTCAAGCATTACCCGGATAGTACAACGAACAGAGATAAAGAAGATACAAAAGATGGTTTTGTGACGGTGCAAGAAAAGAAGCGCCGAAAGCCAACCATCAAGAACCGCTGCGGTAAAGCTAAGCTAATGGAACTCTGTGCGCCGCGGCACCGAACACGCCAGTGTACATCTCGCGCCGGCACGTACCAGAAGTTCCGCTACAAGACGAGGGTGCAGATTCTGGAGTCGCGACGCATGGTAGGTACTTATGAGGCAGTGAAGCGTACCTACTGATATAGTTTTAATATATAGTGGTTTTAAGTTGTATTTACTTTTACTAGCACTTCACTTATTGTATTATACTGACAAATATGTTAGTCGGCAAGGTATAGATTTCTGTGGGCCAAAGATGACTAAAATAAATGTTATATTATTATTATTATTGTGTTATTTACCCACTGGCTGGCATAGCGCCAAATAAATTGTTTTTATTTTCCAAACCTTACATATTTTTAAAATATGTGTTAAGAAAAATAACCTCTCCATAAAATTCTTAATTTAAGCTATTACTCAAGTAACGATATCAGTGACTATTGCTTGGCCAAGTATTCTAACGTTTGACGTTTCTTACTTCACTCATTTTCTTGACTATAAAATAGAAACTGTTACTTAAGTAATTACTTTTACTTAAGTAACTGCTATTACTCGTTTATAAATACGGGGGTTAGAGTCTCTACTTTTAGAATTGTTTGCTCCAGTCGACATTTTTCCTACTTCGCAAGGACGGCAGGCAGGCATATCGTGATTGAAACAAATATCTCGGCCTCTTGTAATGTATCTAACATCTGGAAGGTTACCGTCTTTTTCGTCATCGAGCTCCTGGTCAGGCTCCATAATGGCCAATATTCAGCAGCTTAAGTAGTTGAAACGTTAAAAATATTTGCAATTTCTTTGAT
Organism: Herminia tarsipennalis; assembly: GCA_945859575.2. Taxonomy (NCBI): domain Eukaryota; kingdom Metazoa; phylum Arthropoda; class Insecta; order Lepidoptera; family Erebidae; genus Herminia; species Herminia tarsipennalis. The sequence continues at coordinate 13,695,627 of OX243839.2, read as the reverse complement.
AGAAAATAAGTTAACGGTTTTTTGTAGATATTGACAAAATACCTTTTTAAACTTAATGCAGTGTTGTTCTGGGCGTGCGATATTATTCCTACAATGTATGTATGTTATGTAGTATGATAAATCTGATGAATATATTTTATTTCTTGTAGAGGTCGACGACCTTAATGTGTTCCTTGATACATATGGAGGGCGCTGACTTCGGAAAATGGTCACGCACCAATTGACCTGGCATTGGACACATCAGCAAGGTTAAAAAACAAACAAATAGTGGATGTATCGTAGGTTGGCTACTTTCATTGATATTACTTAAGTCGGGGTCGAAACTCGGTCAGCATATTATTATTATGCATTTCGCAATGTTATACCAAATAAGTATTACTAAATTAATATCTAAACCGATATTTATAACACACTCAGATAACGAAGTTTCGAAACTGATCTACCTGCCTATGTAAATCGATAGGAACCGAATTCCGATACGCTCTAATTCTTTTTGTAGGAACGTGAGCCAACTCTTCCGACACATAGGGTTCGGCTCACATTTCCTGTTACTCTCACAGTCTCCAATACTGTGTCATTATATTGATCGAGGACAAAAAGCGGCAATTGTGAGCGCCTGGGAATCGACCCGCCTTGTAGTTACAGATTGTTGCAGCATTTAGAACAGAGTAGATACATCGCGCTTAGTACCTCTTTGATCTACACTGTTACTGTAACTCTGTTTTTGTTAAAGATAACTAGCAATGTGGGTAACCATGTTACTAACAATCTTGCTAACCCCTTCAGTTAAGCTAAACTGCTTGCCTTTGCGTTTGAAGTCGATAGTATAATGGACAGAATTCGAACCCGCGACCACACGATTACGAGCAAGATGACTCAACCATTTTGGCTACCACCAAACCTAAACTCTATGTTTTACTAGTATCAAGTCTTTTATTAATTGCTGTTATTAATTTTCTGTGTCTGGGTGTTATTTATCTATAATATGTATGATATTATAGATAAATAACACCTAGACACAGAATAAACCATCATGCTCATCACACAAAGTTTTATCCTGGGTGGGGATTGAACTCACGACCTCTTGGGTAGCAGTCAGATACACTCCCACCGCGCCACAGAGGTACTCAAATGCTTAAGTGTACCTACCTTATTTCAAACCCCAAATCCTTCCCTGGGTACGGCCATGGCTGCACAAATAAAATGAACTTCTAATTTCATCTAATTCAGTTTTTGATGGTGCAATGGCTACTGTTCTTTCCAAATCCAATTAAGTACTAAGGTGCATTAGGTAGTAAACTATAATTACTTTTTAACCAGAGTTTTAGAAACAATGGTCTAGCTGCCATATTGTGAGGCCACTTAAATCACAATAGATAGGTACCACTAAATACAGGGCAATCATGCAACTAAGCAACAATCAATGAACCGCACCCTGTGCGGAATTTGTAGTAGGTAAATAGTTAAGAACGCACATTTTCAAAATGGACATGCATTAAAAATGAATAAAATATATTTTTTAAAAATTAAATTGTTATCTAAATCAAGGTCTGCTGAAATAACTTTGTAGCAAAAATATGGTCTTGACATTCGTAATCAAAATTAATTGGTTGGAAGTAATTACTATCGTTCGTAATCATGCTCTAGGATAATACAATAATACCGCAGGCAATGCCAATTCACGGCTGTTGGCTGGTCTGGTCTCTACCACACCTTCGGGATTGACCACTTTTACTTTTTAGGTGTTACGCTGTTGTGTAGGGGGGCGAGTATCGTCGGCGCGTGAGTGTGAAGGTTCTTCAGTATAGGTTGCAGGCGGCACAACGTGACACGCTTCGCCTACCCGCGTATCTCGCGAATTTGTGATTAAACACGTGCTTCGATTGATCGCGACCACGCACAACCACGTTCTTCGCAACCTAACACAGGTATCTACAAGTGCAAGTGTTATTGTAACGATTGTCAATATTGTGCAGTGCAGTTTATACTAACAATTAATTAAGATTGATAAGTTATTAAATCCGGAGTATGATTGTTGTTTTGCTTACTAAACAAAATAAAAAAAAAAATACTAATTACCAGTGGCGGAGGGTCCTTAGAACACTATTACTTTCGGTTTCTCTTTGGATTGTAGTTACTTAGTTTTATAGGTACAAACAATCAGATTCAGCGAGGTATATTTTTGTATTGGGTTATCTTAGAAAATTTTAATTACCCAATTGTTTAAATACTTAGGTATATAGGAAAATTAAAAATCGGTTTAAAAGCTTTATTTATTTTACTCACCTTAATTAGAATTAAACGCGTTTCGTTTCGATGTTGTTTTTTATTAGAAAACTAGCTGTCCCGCGCAACTTCGTTTGCGTAAATTTTCCCCGTTTTTGAAACATTTCTCATTGCTGCTACGCTCCTATTAGTCGTAGCGCGATGTTATATAGCCTTCCTCGATAAATGGGCTTTCCAACAAAAAAATATTTTTTCAAATCGGACCAGAAGAGCCTGAGATTAGCGCGTTTAAACAAACACACAAACTTTTCCGCTTTATAATATTAGTATAGATAAGCTTGGTTATAGAGGAGATTATAATCATAAAGCTTTAAATTATTTTGATAATAATTACGTAATAAATAAAAATAATTTTTATAACTATTTATTACACGGGAATTAACGCGCATTGTTTACCTTATAATCATGCAACGCGAAAGTTTAAATGTTAGTATAAAATAATTTTTATTATGATCGAAATTTCCTCTATCAACAAGCTTATTTTCTTGACTTTGATTGGAAAGAAATACTCAGAAGAAATTCTTTGACTTCGAAACGATTTAGTTTCGATCGATGACACGAAACTTAAAAATTTTCCTTCCTTGTTGCACACGCGTTGGACCCTCGCGTGAGGGCCCTCGACAAATGCATTTTTTGTATTAATAAAGTAATTGGCAAGAAATGCCATACGTGTATTATTTTATGATAATAAAAAATAGAAGATTCTCGTTGTTTATTTATTATTTGTGCCATTAATTAATACTTATGCAGTATTCAATACACAAAATAAATAACAATACTTATAACAAATTGAAATATGATTAGATCGTTTTATTCTACTAATACTCGTATTAATAATAATAATAATACTATCTTGGGAACGCAATCTGATCCCAAACTAAGCAGAGCTTGTACTATGAAAACCAGCCAACTGATAAACGTACTTATATATTTCTAAATACCTTTAGATTATAGATAAATAACACCCAGACACAGAATAAACCATCGTGCTCATCACACAAAGTTTTATCTTGGGTGGAGATCGAACCCACGACCTCTTGCGTAGCAGTCAGATACACACCCACCGCGCCACAGAGCCAATAATATTTTTTATATTTTTTATTTTTACACATCACGCTCTAGTTGTACCGCTGGTGAGGGTCGAAAAACATGAATTATTATGTAAACAGCTAAAAAGATTATTGAATATTTTAATTTGAATAGGTATATTGTAATCGGTGTTATTTGTTTAGGAGTTCCGATACTCAGTATCGTTTCCCCGGCTACGAAACCAATTATCCGTTTAACCTTCGGTCCTGCGCCTGACCTCTCTCGAATTTTATATAAATGTTGACAATTATTCTCTTTGTTCTGCCCGAAGTCATGGACGTTCTTCTTCTGTATTTAGTTAAAATTTGCTAAATGAAGTTGTCGCCTCGCTATCTATCGCGCTCGATGTAGAGCCAACGAATATTTGGGATCTAATAACGAGCAATTCGGTAACCAATACCAAAGTCCTACTTGAGTTTTACTATATTTGAGCGAGAAACGTATACTACCTATATTGACGCACCAACCTAATCATCTCCACTTGGTTCGATCTAAAATTGCCGCGTTAGTTGAGGAGATTGCATAGTCGGGTCGGTAAATTCATTCATTGATTCATTATTTAAAAAAAAAATCAGACTCAACCTTGTGATGCTCTTCTGTTGTTTTATGCACCCTACATTACGTTTTGTTTTCGCATCATATTTCGCAATCACGTCTGATTTCCCATTTTTCTCTGCTAAAATTTGACTGAACTTTCTATGAAATTTAAATAGTGGTTGGGACAATAGTTATTAATTAGATCATTTTAAACTGAAACTTGTGGAATGAACTTTCAATTAATCAATAATTTCTATTTAAGTACAATCGTGCGCTCCAAATTTAAAGTTGTAAAATTTTATATGAATAAAATTCCCAGAGTATAGTAATCGAGCATCGTTAAATGTTTGACAAATAGGTAGGTGTAATTCGCAACATGTCTCCCCGTAACTGGAGTTAGTAACATAATTATAGGGCCTTGTATATGAACGCGAATGCCGTAATTGAGTTTGGGCAATATCTATAATAATTCGCAGTAAAACAATGTTCATTGTGTTTATAAATTGGCCGTTATGTGTTTACAAATACAAGAAAACAATGAGTGGATGGACAACAAGGGGAGGAAGTTGTTGTACGCAAACGTGCTAGCGTCTTAATTGTTCAATCTAGGCAAATTACAATTTCGTGAAACATGATTTTTTTCTAATTCTTGCGAGCTTTAATTTGTAATATTTTATTTTAAAATAATTTTAGAGCTGCTTTCAGGAATCGAGCACATATCTATAATGGTCGTTGGGTTGAAATATGTTTTGTGTCTTTTAGTGAAAGTATCAAAGTATACATATAAGCCAAAACAACTTAAATTTTTATTAATAAATTTGAATATGAAAATCACCTAAAGGTAAAATCTCGTAAACTCTTTTTAACGAATTAGTGACCCTAGACGAGTTTTAGAAACTAACCAGTTAACGAAAACTTAAAATATGGGCTAATATAGCAACTGGCGTGCAAGGCAAATAGACCAATTAAGGAAAATGTCAGATGAGAACCTAATTTTAATATTTCAAACAAAAGCTATTATTAAGTAAACCACAGTTCTATGAATTGATAGTCATCTTTGGATTTTCTGCAAAGTTGACTTATTTCACATTAAGTTGCATCGTAGTTACATAATACAAATAATTATGTTAATATAGATGTTATCTTAGCGATTATACAAGCAAGTGTTTCTACGAGAAATCATGCAAGGATAATGGGTATTTAATGCCATTAGCTTGATGTACAAAGCCTATTCTCACGTTCCTATGTGTTTTGTGCCTGGTGTGACGATAATGTCCAAATATTTACAATAACAATTTAGACATACTGCAGGAGTCTATTGTTCTACGAGTATGTGAGGGAATAATACTGGCACACCAGGCGATGGTGGGAATTGATCACAATTCAAATGTATTGTTTAATATATTGTAGCGACAAATTATCGTTCACAATCGATGACTGTTCGAGTAGATCTAGATGCTTGTTCGTAAGCGTTGCTGGTGAAGTTTACGCGCGTATGTCACCTAATAAGTGTAGTGCCTCCCTAGTCTAATTTGTGTTGGTAAGCTTTTGTATATTTTTTACTTGATTAAATTAAGAGTGTTTTATTATGTGAAATTGAGAGAAAATAGATTAAAAAACGTGTGTCATCGACATAAACCTAATCTAATTTGTGTAAGTTTATGTTATTACTTGTAAAAATCTTGAGTTGGTTTAATTAAAGATGAGAAAAATAAATATTGTTGGATAGACTTTAGATAAGCAAGTGTCAGCATTATTTCATCATACATCATTAAAAAGTAATAATGAGTAAGTAATTACAAAGATTTATACTAGATACCTACAGATAAAATCATGCTTCAATGCAATGAACCTACACTTATAAATTGTGCAAAACTTTTTATCCAGTTTTTATACCAACCACTACTAAGTTCACAAAAACAAAAATAGTTTAGCACCTACCTGTTTTCTGAATTCGGAAGTACCTATATAGAACTACAAGGCATTCTGTATGTGGTGTGTTAATAGTGCTTGAGGCCGTGTGTGTGGTAATATGTATTGACTTTCAGGATTGCAAAACTGTATCACATATGTGCGAACTCACAAGCTCTGTCTGGTGACAGTTGTCATTATCATTTTATAGGTTTATTAATTTTTAATTAGTGGTTTATAAATAAGTAGTTTTTCTTATATTAATCGAATCGCAAGTTGTCTTTACCCTCTTCTGTATTTTTGTAAGTTGATGCTCCCATCCACACCGTACAAGGCTAATTCATTTAAAACTTGATTACACCGGTTTACGTACTATGGTTATTGCTTGAGTGAGTTTCATGGTGTAATGGTTGCAGCTCCTTACTGGCTTTATTGATTTTAAGGTATACTAATGAGTAATGACGCAGTTTTAATAATGTCATTGCTTTCGTGTGACAATGTTTTACTTAGACCAGCAATAGTTCTGTCCTCTTAAATCTTGTACCAATGAGTATTATATATACGTTTAATGCAGAAATTGGTCCCATTCAACCGTTTGACAAATACGACGCAATAGTAATACCTATCTAGGTATGAAAAAAGTGACTAAATAGGAAACTATAGTGAAAACAAAAATATTTACAATTTATCAGGATGGATGAATGGCTATTTTTAATAAATACCTGTTTTTTCTTGGATATTAATGGAACCAAAAGTTAAACTTTAACCAGATATCCTTGGTACACTTCCTTAGCGATTCACGAAAATGCAACGGTACATTGTGTTGGATTGTATCTCGAGTAATCTTGCGAACAATACATCGTGCAATCTGATTATGTTTGAGATAAAATTAGGCCTATTCATGTCGTGTAAGTTACAGTTTCACAATAGTATAAAGTCGGCTACATACCTACCTACCAACTTGTTTTACTTAGCGTTGTATGATTCGTAACAAGGGAGAAATTTTGTACCTATAGCCTATTTAAGCTGGAGAAAGACTTGCCCCTAATATAAAGTGTTAGTTGTTGTTATAACGATTTTTAACCCAATACAAAAATTTAATTTGCAGGCAATGTGAAGTTTAGACAAGAATCAAACCTGAGACATTAGGTAAATTGGTATACTTTTATACTATAAACATAGAAAACTTAAAAAACTCGTGACCTTAGTCGTTAATTATTTCAATTTTTATTTACGAATTATATATGAAGTATAATAACAATTACATTATCAAATTGGTCAAAGTAATTTAAGCAGTATAATGTTTGTGGTGAGCTCAATGTTAGGGCGGTTCCAGACCAGTGTTTTTTTCTACGCGTAAACGGTCGTTTCGGCGTACGCGTTTTCACGCGCGCTTATTTCGGGCTTCTGAAAACCGGACTCGCGTACACGGGCATATTTCGGCGTGTTTGCGTGCGTGGAACCGGTAGTAGCGCGTCAACGCACGTACTAGTTGCGCGCGTGGCACTTCTAAAACGAGCTTATACGCGCGTATACAACGCTAGTCTGAAACCGCATTTAAACTATGCTCTAATTTGTTTAACATCATTAGGAATGCGTCATGTTGGGGATACCGTATACGTAAGTAGCTTTAGCCCGCGGCTTCGTCCGTATTGAGCTTGTATACCTTGTCTATATCACAAAAGAAACCTCTTTGCAATCTTTCGTCTTTCTAGGTACTAGGACTGGGCGTTGGTATCTGAATGACTGAAACTTTCATTTTTAGGGTTCCATATTAAACAAGGAACCCTTGTAGTTTCGCTGAACACGTCTCTCCGTTCGTCCATCCATGTCCCAATTTGTCCAAAGCTTAATTCAGTGGCTCTAGTACCAAAAAGGTGTAATATAGCATGTTATTTAAAAGAAAATTCACCCATCATTTAAACCATCATCAAAGACGTTGCACTCATACGAGTACAATACAAATGCTTGTTTTATAATGTTACGTTAAGTTAAAGAGGCTCAGGTCAGTCGCCGGCTTTAGTCTGAAAAACTGATTGTAGTCAATTGTTATTGCAAACCTTGTAAATATGCAAAGCAGTGCTATAAAACTATTACACTTACTTTTAAACGATGCTTTAAAGGGGCAATGAAAGTGGAACTTATTTTGGTAGGTATTTATTCAGTATGGTCATGGTATATTTGTATACTTAATGTTTAGTTTATAGTTTCATTTTTAGTTTTTATTACCTATCTATACTAAAATTATGAAGAGGAAAGATTTGTATTTTTGTGTATGTGTATGTTTGTAATGAATAAATAAAAAAACTACTAGAACGATTTCAAAAATTCTTTCACCGTTGGGAAGCTACACTATCCTCGGGTGACATAGGCTACTTTTTATCCCTCTATTCCCACGGGAACGGGAACTACGTAGGTGAAACCGCGAGGCGTTCGCTAGTTCCTTAAAGAATATAATTATATAATTTTATTACACTCACCTACGTAAAATCGTAAAACTTCCCGCAAAAGCTTCACTATTCTTAAGCCCCAGGGCTACCTCGATTTATTTTAATATTATGTATAGCGCCAACAGTCCTGAAAAAACCGTGCAAGAGCATATCGAACCATGCTCAGTGTAGGGTTTCGCAGCTTTAAATAATTGCATCAGCAGAAGATCGTATGTTCATGGCACTTACGCCCTTTTGTTTTGAATAGTGTTTCGGCTATAACTTAATGACAGTATATCCGATCATGTCCAAAATAATTTTAGTTTAAAGTATTTATTGAGCGCTACCAAAAGTTCACACGGTTCAAAAGTTACGGGGGGGGGGGGGGCACAATTTATGCAACTTTCGGGTTGATTATTTCCAAAAATATGCACTCAATCAAAAAAGTTTATTAGAAACCTTATAATGTTTTTAAAAGACCGGTCGAATGATGCGCCACACGTTTATGTAAGCCGAAAAAAAAAATTGCAGCTTCTGTTACATGTATGGAGTATTTTTTTTTTAATTTTCGTCTTATCAAAACATATTTTGGACACCTGGTTTTGGCACAAACATAATAAATATAGCGACGTTGGTCCAGCTGTTCCCAAGTGATAGGTAAAGTGTACCTATCACTCGAGAACAAGGTTCCAAAGAATCTAATTTCATTTTTGTGATTTCTAATGTTCTTCCTATATCATTTAATTATTGAGATCGGAGCTTTTCCTTGCACAAATTCACAGGTCATTTATGCAATCTAAGTTTATAATATTTAGCCCATAATAATATAGTATCCAGCAATTAATTAAATTTCTACTGACTTAATTACAGAATATTTATATCAAATCGATTACGGCAACGGGTAAATAAATCGATAAAGGCATGCGTAACGATAATATCCATAATGTTTTTAAAGATTATATTATAAATTATTATCTATCCGGCAGAGCAGTTCAATCACGAAAGATATACCTAGTTGTTATTTATTCGTAGGTACTTATTGCTAGGGTTAGCGACTCGCAACCTTTTTACCTTTTTAACCTAAAGTTAAAATATAAATATAAAAGACACCTAACCTTTTTTGGTTTACGATGGAGTTAGTTTCGCTTCGTTATTCATTATTTTTTATTCATCAAAACAAAAACAAAAGTAAATGATTTGATCATTTAAAATATGACGTCATACGCTAGTATTTCATACAAACGTTCCGTTGCCAAAGTGGCAACCTTTATAGTCTCGCCATGTCTGTCCGTTAGAGCTACGAGGCTGTAATTTTTGGATACACATATTACTTACGCCGACAAAGTGAAAGAATAAAATCTTAAAAGAAAAATTTTTTTTTTCATTGTGGAGATCCCTATACCTATACAGGGGGAGTGTGATTTTTTTTACGTACCTACCCCATCGTATGGGGTATTATTAAATAGGTCTTTTAAAAACGTTTAGGGATTCGTTTGTAAAATATTAAGCTTTAAAGTGCAAATTTTTGTTAGAGTCAAGTGTCCCCCCCCCCGCCAGCTATAACGATGATGTTGGGTTGTGTATCGTACAAATTTCTTTGAAAAATATTATTAAGTAGATATAACTTTGTAGTATTAAACAAAACCAACAGAAAACCCACTTATTATGCCACATTATTCGGATAGGGAGGGAGGGGGGACCCTATATTGTGCGTGGCCCGACAATCACTTGTCCGGTTTTTTTTCAGGACTGTTGTTTCCAAATTTAGGTAAATAACTAGGTATATGTACTTGTTTTAAAAAATAGAGATTAAACTGAAATAACAAGCAACATAAGCAACGGCAAATAGGAAGTTCAACTCATGATCAAGAGTTTTTCTATGACGCAAAATCAACTCGATTTTGCGTTCATAGAAAAACTCTTTATTTTTTTCAATTTTCCTATTATCAAAAAAATGATTTGTACACATTGTTCTGGCACAAACATAAAAAAATATGGCGAAATTGTGGCAATTAGGTTCTATATTCCTTAAATATAATTTAATTTTTATGATTTCTAATGCTTTTCCTATATAATTTAATTATTGAGGTCGAAGCTTTTCCTTGGTTAAATCCACAGGTTACGTATCATTTATGCAGTCTAAATTTATTATATTTAGTCCATAATAATATAGTATCCAGCAATTATTTAAATATCTACTGACTTAATAACAGGATATTTATATCAAATCGATTACAGCAACGGGTAAATAAATCGATTAAGGCATGCGTAACGATATTATCTATGATGTTTTTTAAAAATTAAATTAATAATTATCTTTCCGGTAGAGCAGTTCAATCACGAAAGGTATACCTAGTCGTTATTTATTCATACGCACTTATTGCTAGGGTTATCGATTCGCAACCTTTTTTTAACCTAAAGTTAAAAATCCATACTTCCATACTAATATCCATACTTATATTATAAATGTGAAAGTAACTCTGTCTGTCTGTCTGTCTGTCTGTCTGTCTGTTACGCTTTCACGCTCAAACAGCTAAACCGATTTAGATAAACTTTGGTATGGAGATAGTTTGAGTCCCGGGGAAGGACATAGAAGGATCGCGATAACCGACATCCACGCGAGCGGAGCAGCGGGCGAAAGCTAGTATAAATATAAAAGACACCGAACCTTTTCAACCAACTTCAAAAAGGAGGAGGTTCTCAATTCGTCTGTATGTTTTTTTTTTTTTTGTATGTTTGTTTACATTTACACCGATTAAGCAAAGACGGCTGGACCGATTTGAAAAATTGTTTTTGTGTTTGAAAGGGTATACTTCCAAGTTGGTCCCATTGTCATCAGATCACGATCTGATGATGGGATCTTGGAGAAATCGAGGGAACTCTTAAAATATTAAAGGCACACAGTTATTTAGGTATATTTCATAGTGATTCGTGCATTTACTCGTAAAAAATACCAATTGGTGAAGTGGAACTGATGATGAAGACCACAAATGAGGAGCAGACCTATTCAATATTTCACAGTTTGCGATTCAGATAATTTAATATGGTATTGAGTAGCACTTTATTCTCGTTATATTACTATTCCACAATGTAATAGAGCTGATAGTGAACTCCTCAACAATTAACGGCCCTGCATCGGGGTAAGCAATATTTTGTAAAAGGATTTCAGCTGTTGACTTAAGTCTATTGTAACTTATGTGAATTACAAACCAACCCACTAAAAAGTGAGAAATAAAAACTTTTTAACAAAAAAATATCACCGACTTCTAAAATAAATACAAGGCAAGCAATAAATAATATACCTAAAACAACAAAAACAAAATAAACATTTTGAAGTTGGTGCCGAATAAAACATAAACTTCAAAATGTTTAATTTGTTTTTGTTGATATTTTTATGTTAAAAAGTTTTTTTTGGTTTACGATGGAGTCAGTTTCGCTCTCCGGCTTATACTACTACTAGCTTTCGCCCGCGGCTCCGTCCGCGTGGATGTCGGTTATCGCGATAAAAACTATCCTATGTTCTTCCCCGAGACTCAAACTATCTCTAAACCAAATTTCATTGTTAAAAATTACAACAACTTTCTTTGTTACCGATTGAAAGTAGGACAGTCTAACACACAGACAAACGCACATCTAATCTAACAAGGATTAGTACCCTCCAATTCATATCTAGATTAATAAAATACTACTACTACTACAACTTGCTACAGATATCTTTTATATAAGTCGACAACCCTAGTGAAAGTGGTTTGTTGCAGTCCCACAGTGACGAGGCCCGTCACCAGCTGATACACATAACGTATGAACCGTTACCGGTTTAACGCGTATTTTTTTGTTTCTTTTTGTTCACTTTCCTTAACATTGACTGACTGTATTACGATATCAGTAGCAGTATCGATAATCTGGTTTTAGCTATTACAAATAGTAATTGATGACCGATACATTATAATTACTTAATTAAAATTTACTTTGGGTAATTACCTATTAACATTTGAATAATAAATTGGGTATTTGACTAGTATCATAATAAATTATTTTATACTAACCATGCAATAAAATCGCATAAAGTTTTCTGAAAAAATATGTTTGTTTATAATTTAGCTTGTTAAAATTTTTATATGACATGACGTCATACGCTAATATTTCATATAAACTTGTACGAAGCGTATCGTTTTTGACGTTTATTAAAAATACACTGATTTGACTTTAGTCAAATACTCTATTATCTATAAGATCAGAGTGTTTGTTTAGCAATAAACCAAACAGTGTAGTAACTAAGTACTATATAATAACAAATTAAATTATTAATTAAATAAGTAGAAGGTTGCGCTGTCTGTGATCCTTTCGACTGAAATAGTTAGGTGCCTACATACATACGTGCGTCAAAAATGGTACGCTTCGTACACGTTTGTATAAAATACTAGCGTATGATGCTAGTATTTCATACAAACTTGTACGAAACGTACCGTTTTTGACATTTCTTAAAAATACACTGATTTGACTCTAGTCAAATACTCTATTATTGATAAGATCAGAGTGTTTAGCAATGAACCAAGTAATTAAGTACTATGTAATTAGAAATTAAATTATTAATTAAATAAGTAGAAGGTTGCGCTGTCTGTGATCCTTTCGACAGAAATAGTTAGGTACATACATACATCAACACCAGGCACGATGTAAATAATGAATAAATAGTCCTGACCTATCTGAATGTATAGGTAGTAGGGTATAATCACATTCGATAATGTTACCCAGATTTTTGCTCTAACACATTTTGTATACCTATACATTAAAATAATAGTTCGATTTTTATGACTCTATCTCGTAAATCTTACTGGTAGGCATGGTGTCTATTCTTCAACCACCAAGCGACGAAATTCAGTCAACCTAGTTAATGCCTTAAACCAAAGTAAAGCATTTAAAACTAGGGCAAGAGTTCTTAACTAAAGCTGCTCAGTTAATATTCAAATATCAATATCGGGCACCTTGAAAATCATATGCTATTAAATGCCGATAACATGCACCCATTCACTGAGAACTTTTGACTTTCAATGTAGGTCCACTTATATTTTTACCAAGTCGTTAGATTAAGTCTGGCCTAAGAGGTATGATTATAGGTACATATTAATTTTCTCAGCAATAATTTTTGCAACAATAGATATCCATGGGAACTATAATTATAATAGGTGTGTGAACTACATTATATTAAATGGTTGATTGATATTTCTAACTGGGTATGCATTTTTTACTGTGAGAATAAAATTACTTGTTTGGCACTAGTATAAATCTCCGACATAATTAGACAGTTATAATAAAATAGTTAATTGTTTAAGAATTTATAATAATTTATCAGTACCTACTAAATAGGAATACGAATTGTAAATTAAATGACGTGTTTGGCACTAGTTTATCTCCGGCGTAATTAGACAGCCAGGTACAATAAAAATACTAAATGAAAGAAAATTACGTGTCTGGCACTAGTATATCTCCGGCGTAATAAGAGAGGTGTATTAAAAAGACTTCTTTGTTTAAAAATTAATAATTATCACTACAAATAGGTACTAAACGTTACGACAACAGTGGTTGTGTTGTCACAACATTGCATTTCGTACGGAGTTTATCTATTGTTTGACATTTCATTAAAGATATTGATTTGAATTGACAGGTAAGTACTTATGTAGCTTATTGTGGCTAATCTCCTTTGATTTAAAGACCGTTAGTAATTTCGAATTTCGAATAAAAAAGGCATAATCTTAGTAGGTAAATAATATAAGTAGGACTTATAAATCCTTCTATTATTGTAAATCCAATAGTTTTTAAGCATTTTTTGTTCTTTTACGCTTAAACTACTAAACAGATTTTGACGAAACATTACATATAAATATTAGAATAGGACAGCTATACTATATTATAAAACAATTTATGAGTTTGGTGAGTTTGGATTTAACAGGGGTAATCTCCGAAGATACAGTATGATTAAATTTAGTATGTAGGTAGCACGAAAGAAAGAAAATTAACCAAAATTACAAAAAGTGCTCGAAAAATAAATACAAACAAATAATGTTTTTTAGATATGCTCTATCTCAAAATGTGAAATGATTACTAGCAAGTATGCTCCAGTAAGAAAAGGAGTGCCTGGATATCCGACATACAAGTCTTAAACCTATTACATAGCTCTTACAAAGTTTATATAACCTATCTCCAAACTTGTAAATAATATTATAAACTTATAGTAATTTTTAAAGGAACAATTTGACACGGGAATAAACGCGTTCAATCTAGGTAAAGTATTTACCTTATGCTTGACGTTTCGACCGGGTTACACCAACCGTGGTCACAAGCTGACTGACCATGATCAGTGTCACCCGGTCGAAAGCATAAGGTAAATACTTTACCTAGTTTCCACGTGTTTATTCCCGAGTCAAATTGTGTGTATAATGCAACGCGTAAGTTATAATTTTTAAAGAAATTTCCTGGGTCTGGACTTAAATTTATTGTATCTTTCAAAAATGCATTATTGTATTAATATTGTAACCGTTTAAGAGATATTAGATATTGTCTCAGTTCAGCATGTGTCAGGTTTTCTATGGCGCTTGTGGAAGCATTATAGGCCGTTTTATCACGAGTCGATCTCTGGAGGCGAAGCCACGGGGAAAAGCTAGTAGGCTATAAAATTAAACACAATGCAGGCGAAGCCACAGGGAAAAGCTAGTTGGCTATAAAATTAAACACAATGCAGGCGAAGCCACGGGGAAAAGCTAGTAGGCTATAAAATCAAACACAACGCAGGCGAGTCACGGGGAAAAGCTGATCTTCATTTTGAGTGTAGGTAAGTAATTGTTAAATTGACTTACTTCTCATGACCCAGTTTATAACAACAGATCTAAGCAAATATACAGATAATTTGCACATTAATTACCCTAAAAAAATGGAAATTACAAAGTATCCGCTTCCTATGACAACACTTAGGAACAGTCGATCAGTGTGATTAATTACTAACTAAATCACGCACGACAGTGGAAGCAATTCCGCATGTTACAATGTAATATATGCTGAATGGTTCCAATGTAATTTATGCTGGGAACAGAACTGGGTGTTGTTGGCAAATTAGCTGACTCGCGCAATTTCGTATGCGTAAATTTTGCCCGTTTTTGCAGCGTTTTTCATTGCTGCTCGGCTCCTATCAGTCGTAGCGTGACGTTATATAGCCTATAGCCTTTGTCGATAAATGAGCTATCCAACACAAAAATATTTTTTCATTCGGACCAGTAGTTCCTGAGATTATCGCGTTCAAACAAACAAACAAACTCTTTAGCTTTACTATTCTTATTTTCAAAATGGTGTAATTCCCAAGTTTCGGTTAGATAACTGAACAACAACGTAAATAAATCAAATGTAGGTATCTTATCGACTTCCTTTATTTACTTTTTGCAAATTGCATGGTGGACTAAAATAGCATGTTATAATACTCATAGAATTGACAGGGCTCTACGAGTCTACATACATTTGTATTTAACTCGCTGTCCCGCGCAACTTCGTATGCGTACATTTTCCCCGTTTTTGCAACATTTTTCATTACTGCTCCACTCCTATTGGTCGTAGCATGATGTTATATAGCCTATAGCATTCCTTGATAAATGGGTTACCTAACAGAAAAAGATTTTTTTCAATTCGGACCTGAGATTACCGCGTTCAAACTAACAAACTCTTCAGCTTTATATAGTATAGATTTGTAATATGGAGTTAGATACTTATTTTTTCATTCCCATTTCATTTTTTGATTCCCAAGTTTCGGTCAATTGACTGAACAACAACGTAAATAAATCAAATGTAGGTATCTTAACGACTTCCTTCATTTACTTTTTGCAAATTGCACAGTTGACTAAAATGGCACTCATAGAATTTACATGGCTCTACATACATTTATATTTAATTCCTAAAATTACATTTTATTTAATACACACAATAGAAACTGTATGTACTTAATTATTTATTTAAGTAGGTACATGAAGTTTAAAAATTAAATAAAACTAAAAACTTTAATTAATTAAAACTAAAAACTAACACTAAATAGGACTAAAATATATCTAAAAAATTGGGGCCCCTAAGCATGGTTCCACAGATGCTGGCAGCATTTCCTCGCTGTATAGTAATGCTGATGCGTTGTGCGAGGAAACTGCCAGCTCTACGGTCACCAGTGGACTGTATGTTAATTTTTTGCTGCAAAAATGTGTTAGCACTGATTATAAGTTTGCATAGTGAAGGTATTTTAATATCAAGTCCGGTTTCACTTACATACCGGCCTCGTTCACGTTCTTATCCCCGCCGAACTATCAACTGCAATAATACGGGTGTAATCATCGGAACGACAGCCTTGTTAATATTAATTAGTTCATTATGTACATACGTTTTCATCGGAAATGATTCGTGGGTGCTAATGATAGGGTAAATCGCTAAAATATGCAGAAAAAATATGAACTATTATGTGTCTTAATGTTTCCGAGTCAGACAACGGTGGCATATAGGTAATGATATCTACATTTACATCTACGTTACCACAATTTATATACCTCCACCTATGTTACAAACGTTCATTTAAATCCTATTAGCTGTTGCCCGACACTTTGTTCGCGTGAAGATTTTGAAAATAAATTGTATATATGTTCGTAAACTTTCGCGATTTGTACACATTATAGACTTTTATAAGCTACGGGTCTTAATCGCGTAAATATGTTATTTTAAGGCTAAATGCCTTTGTTTATTGCCCGACGTTTCGACGTCGCGCGTCGGGCAATAAACAAAGGTATTTAGCCTTCTATAAGAAATTTTATCCTCTCTGTTCCAAATTTCGCCCAGATCCGTTTACTCGTTGTGGCGTGATTGAATAACAAACATCCATCCATCCACACATCCATACTTTCGCATTTATAATATTAGTGTAGATAGTGTAGATGTAGATACTTCTCCTTTTTTTTTTTTTAAAGAAGATATCTATCAATGTGGGATTGGGTCCCACATTATTAGCAATCCTGTTAACGCCTCCAGCTAAGCTCAAAGGCTTGTTTTAGGAGTGGGTTCAGGTCGTACTAACAGGTTTTTGATCATACTAGCTGGCTAATATTCCAATTTTTATGTCTAGCCCAGCGTTTAAGTAACTGCGTGTTTTCGAATATTGATAGTGTAAGCAGCTTCACAAATAAAAAAAAAAAAGAAATTTCCACTTTAAGGGGGCATTACACTGAGAGAATTATTTATTTAGTGCTACATACACAGCGACACGATCGCCGGCCTAGCTCTTCCGCACCATTACTTTACAGTGCGCAGGAGCGCAGGTCAAAATAAAGTAGAATATTCGTTCGTACATATATTATATTACGAACGCAATGACTATGACAATACGAAAATGCTCGTTTTTGCATTTTTGCGCAACTTCAAGATTTATTTGCGGGATCATATTAAGACATATCCTTAAATTTCGTTATTACATCTACTAGAAAAACTCTTTGACTAGTGACACAATTTTTTTCGTGTCCTAATATTTAGGTTTTCTATATACATTTTTGAGAGAGCCGAACCCTGTTTCGCGTAATTTACCCATAAGTCTATTGTCTGACAGTCTCATACCCCAATTTACAAGCCCCTCATCCTTCTTATTTCCCGCCTTGTTTTTGTTACTTGTTGACTTGACGTTGACTTTTAAATTCCTAATTAGGATGATACAAACATTATGATCTAATTACAAACAGTAAATTAATGTAACTTAAATATTATTCTTAGAAATAGTAGCAGAAAATCAATTGAATAACCGTAACTTGTAATATTATGGCTAGAAATTAAACTTACAATATTTTCTATAAGGTACCCTATTGTTAATAGATCACTACCACACAACTAGCTTTATCAGAGGTCATTTCGAGAATATGTTTGAATTAGTTTTTAGTGATATTGTGGCTGACAACTCATCTGAGCTAGTGGGTATCCGGTAGCAAAGGTTGCCAAAGAAAAGTGTTAAGCAAGAACTTGGAGATGGAGAAGATGACTTGTTGCGAACACTCGCAACTTGCTAGTGTTTACATAGTGAATTATTCTCGGCAACCTTCTAATCTGCCGTGATAAAATGTTAATAGGAATAATTCATTCGGAGTAGGTAGGTACGGAAATATTCAATTTAAATCAATTGAGAGAAGTCTGATATATATATGTATAGTCTTTTGATTTTCGATTTGTATCCCGGAACCATGAAAATGATAATAACTTTTAACAAAAAATAAATTGACTACAAAATTGAATGACTTACATGTAGATATCCGTCTAAATTCTTATATCCTATTACCTACTCCTACATTAAAATCGATTTTAAAATTGTAGAAGCTTTGTTTCGGTTTTTAAACTTACTATAAAAGTTGACATTTGATTTTCATAAAAAAATCGAATCCTGAATGCATATTCTAAATGCTAACCTACAAATAAAGTTGTGTATGCTTACATTTTTTTTTTCTTTAAAAAACAAAGAAATAAGAAAAGAAAAAAGTTGTTATAGTTAAAAAAAAAGTTCGCTTCGAAATATCAGATTAGAGCGCAAATAATTGCACAGGAAACGTTGTACCTACTAATTTTTTCAAGTTTAAGAAGTACCTACTTGATATTTTTAGGTCTCGAAATATTTATACTAAGTACATAATACTTATTAAATTTATCCTTCCTCAATCTAATTATACGAAAGGTGATCTACTTTTTATTGATCGTGTCTAACATTTTTTTGTGTTGTGTCAGCTCTGGTTACTGTCGATCACAAATACCCCTCCGCTATGAGATCGGTGAATGCACCACAGCCTTGATAACATGCTTGTATTGTATAAATCCGGCATGGGGGTCATTCCCAATATCATACCATATCAATACTAATAATATAAAGTTGAAGAGTTTGTTTGAACGCGATATTCTCAGGAACTATTGGTCCGAATTGAAATAATATTTTACTGTTAGATAGCCTATTTATCGAGGAAGGCTATAGGCTCTATAACATCACGCTACGACCAATGAGAAATGTTGCAAAAACGGGGAAAATTTACGCAGACGAAGTTTGGTGTTCAACTAGGAAGCATGATTCTCCTATGTATAAGTAGTTGTTAGATAAGTAACCTTGTAATTCGATTCATTTTTTACTGAGTGTAATGTATATCATTGTTTGATTTACCTACACCTGAACTCAATTTAAATTAAAAAAATAAATGAATCCACGTGCTTTAACTTAAATAAGACCGAGTCATGTTTACCAAGTGATGTGTACTTACAATTACGAAAGTTCATCAAACTTATTTCCGAAAACAAACAGCTTAAATATCATTCAATGATTAAAACAATAAGTTAAAAAGAAAGAATTGAGTTTGACTATATTGAGCAATTCATAAACCATTATCGTGCTTTAAGTTGAGACATAACTTTATGCCTACTTTTTACATTATTTTTCCAAGAATACAGTTTCATTCTAGTGTTGACGTTTTGAATGCCTTCTTGACATCACTATAGGGATGTTGACTGTCAAGTCAAATCAGTCTCTTTTTATGAAATGTCAAAACGACAAGCTCTATAGAAATGTGTATGGAATAGGTACCTATGATGTCTTAAGTTCCTATCGTCAAATCATTACTTTTAGTATTCGTTTTCATGTTTTTAAATTCAAAAACATGTTAAAATGTAAAAGAACTATTATTTTTAGAGCATTTTAAGATCTACTGTTACCTGATTAGTATAAAATAATTTATTTTTGTTGTAGTCAACTACCCAATTGGACGTAATTACAGAATTATAAGAAAATATGCCTTGGTACCAACATTACAATAGGCCGTGTAAAGAAGGTTTAAATCTTGTTTCTTTGCAACAAGAGTAGATACCTACATAAAGATATAATGCGTATCGGTAATAAAGATAATCCATTCCTGAGAATAAGAGTTTTTATAGACACTAGACACAGACTGGCAAGGAAGTGGCAATTAGGTTAATAAATATTATATCAATTTATCACAAAGGTATTTGATTATTTTTCCAGTCATCCAAACAAAACTTATATTAAAACTTTTCTGAAAAGCTTTGTCGCTATTTCGATTATATCGACGACTGCTTATTGTCTGTGCCTGCTGGTAGCCTATCAACACTTACCTACATTCAATTATATAAGTTACTTATATATTTATTACATCCCGAAGTAATTTAAAATCTAAACTTCTATATCTATACTAATATTATAAAGAGGAAAGATTTGATTGTTTATTTGTATTGAATAGGCTCCGAAACTACTGAACGGATTTGAAAAATTCTTTCATCGTTGTGAAGCTACACTAACCCCGGGTGACATAGGCTATTTTTTTATACCTGTATTCCCACGGGAACGGGAAATAAGCGGGTGAAGCCGCGAGACGTCCGCTAGTATCTAATAATCTAGTAGTAATATGGATATTACACAACTAAATATATAATTAATTGCTCAAATTTTATGAAAATCTTAGCGTATATAATGAAAGAGGAACAATAAATTTACCAACTGTTACATAAATTAAGCATTTATGTAAGGATTTAATTTCCAGCCCGAAATACAAGACCGATTATTTTTTGTTCAGTCCACGGAGCAAGGAACACACTGTGCACTCAAGCGAAACATGATTTCATGCGTTAGCCGGTGGTTTGTATGGAATGTCAAATTGTCAACGAGGTGCCGTTGTCAATATAAATTAAATTGCTAACGTTTTTGTCGCATTTTGCAGTAGGTAGGTACCTACCTACTGACCAAACAATGTGTTTTGTGAAGTGTGCTTTCCTTAATTTATTTCCTTTTCAACCGACTTCAAAAATAGAGGAGGTTCTCAATTCGACTGTAGGTTGTTTTTTTTGTGTGTTTGTTACCCGATTACGCAAAACGCGGTTTTTTTTTCAAAGGGTACCTATACGTCCAAAATGGTCTCATTGTCATCAGATCAGGATCTGGTGATGGAATCTTGGAGAAATCGAGGGAAATCTTCAAATATTAAAGGCATACCTGCAATTACTCTCAAAAAGTACCAATTGGTGAAGACCGGACAAGACTAGCGGAACTATTCAATATTTCACAGTTTGCGATTCGATTCCATTTGCTTAGCATTTTATGCTCGTCATAGTATTATTACAAAATGTAATAGAGCTGATGGTGAGGTATCATGTGTATTTCACAACAATTAAGATAAGATTTAGTATCAGTAAACGGTTTTATTTTATAACCTTTTAAAGAAAAAATATTTAACGTCGAATCAATTGCCAAAACTTCTATCTGATCGTAATGATTTACGGCTTGCAATATCGATCGTGATAGGTCCATGACTGTTATCCATCTGGATCTAACAAAATATTATTTTTTTTGAAGAGTGACGTTAACAAAACCTACTGATCTCAAAATCTAATAGAGACAAGCTTGCTTAACATCAATGATTTTAAAGTCTACTTCATTGTCACCGCATCCCAGGGTACTCTACATTAGGGTTTCCCAAACTCTCGGTTAACATAAGGAAACAACTACCAAAAACCTTTTATTCCAAATCTCCCAGAATCCCAATGCAATTAATCTGACAAAGATCTCATACATTTACAAAATGCCCAGTTAAGATATTTCACGGAACCCTGGTAACTTTTCTATGGAACCCACTTTCGGAAAGGCTGCTCTAAATAATAATGTATTTCTCCTAAAACGTAGGTATTCGGTAATACGTCAAACAGTTCGTAATTTCCATCAATCAACTGGTCTATAGGTGTTAAGTGTTACGAGAATGACGTCTGACTCTAACGTCATAACGATCTCATTACACTGGCGGAAGCGTCCTTGAACCAAAAGTAAAAGTGGTTCGTGAGACTCACTAGGTCATTATCGCGATTTGTTTTTTGTTTTTACAAGTTGAACTTATAGTAACATAAATAGTGACATTTTAAATAGGTATATTACTTACTTTTACTTTTCTTACCATAAGTAAATCTTTTTTTTTTTAGTAAAGATCGTGAAACGAAAGTCGAACAGACCTATGTCGCTTTGGCTGGAAAAGTGGCTTACACATGAAAGGAGACATCGCCTCTTTGAGTAAAGACCACTGAAACTTGTAATCTAATTAATCCTTAAAACATCGTTGTTGGTAATATATTATATTAGAGTATAAATGAGTATTGGTCTTGGCAAATTTGTTATAATATTAATAAATATTTTATTCGCATTAACTACAACAAATTCAATTAAGCTAAATTAAAATTTTATAGGTTTTGAATATTGTACAGTGGAGCTGTGTACATCATTTTAGTTTGAGTATACGTACTTCAAAGCAGTACCAGAATTTGACGCTAAGGTATTACCAATATTAGCGAAAAAGCTATTAACATAATTTATTGACCGTTTGTCATCGGTAAACAGCCACAGCAATTCGCTTGCAGGTTGAGAATAACATTACGACCTGAAATTACATTAATAAGCTCCCATGTAGCTTTTGGACTATTCTTCACTCTAATAAATTCACTGGACTCAAAACCCCTTAAGTTTTCATACGTGTATTACAAAATTTGCGGTATCTATTTTAAGTCATTAGTAATATACAGTTTTCCGGGTCCTTTTTAAGATGTTGCATCTATGTCTTAAAAAGGAAAACTATCCTGGGTCCTTATTCAGGATCTTTGTTCCGTGTCCATGGCATACCCGCAAGGCGCATGCGCGGCGCGCTCTAAAATGACTGCTGCGCGTGTGCGAAGCATTTCTAATTCTTTTACCATTATGACAAGTTTTAACAGTTCGCACGGGATTGCTGTGGATACGCTGTCTCGGTTTTTTATGCAGCTGGTCCTATGTAACTACAGCAAAACGTGTTTGCAATGTTTTGAATAAATTTGCCTTAAGCTACTATTTAGTGCAACACAAAATTGGTCAAAGCGACGCGATTGCTCTACATAAAGAACAAAATAGTAATTGTGGTCGGTAATTATACGGCAAAACCGGTGTGTTGATTTACATACAGTTGCATACAGTTGGGAAAAAAGAAAAAATGCATCAGTAGGTGAACGGTTATTCAAACATTATTTAATGAATGTATTATATTAAATGTCAATGGCATTGACTGGTTACAGATTAAGAGAATACAAAATACGAGCTTTAAGCTATATCCGTATCATTAATTTCAAATCGGTTTAGCGGTTATGCCGTGAAACCGAAACAAACGCATAATCATACAAATCTGTTTGAGTACATGATTTATAAAATTACTGTAGTAAAATCATAATTATCAATTCCTATCAGTGCCGGTCCGAGGCGAGATTTAGGTTGAAGCGAGATTAAATTTTGGCGCCCCAATATTGGTAAATGTGAGTGGCACGTCGACGAGGATACGCCGGGGTGGTCTCACTCAATACCGCCTAAGTACATCGCGCGACGGAAGGGGGGGGGGGGGGGGTAAATCATTTTACCCGATGTCGCCTAAGTACATCGCGCGATCGGTGGGTGGGTTCAAATCATTTCACTTAATACCGCCAAGACTGGTTTTCCTCTCACGCTAAACGTCGGCGCTGACTAGCTGATGCTGTATGTAGTTAAATATAACATTTCTGAGTGACGCTGACCGATCAGCGCCGCCATCCATGCGTCAGCTTCTCATACATAGTGTGCATCAGGTCCGACGATCAGCGTTAGAGGATAACTAGCCTTGGTAAGTACAACGCGCGGTGATCAATTTCGCGTGCCTTGCAAATAAATTTAGAACCTTGATAGCTTTTGGCGGCGCCCCTGGTGCCTGGAGCGGACGCTTTGTTCGCCCTATTCGGACCTGCCCTACTCCTATAGTGTGTTTTCCATTTTTTTTTAATAGGAATAGCCTTGCAACCAAACTACCTCCATCAGTAGACTAATTGCATACCTACCTACATAAAAATGAATGTGTTACAAATCGGTAATCGGTCTCGAGTTAGCGAGGCATATTATAATAACAATGCATTTTATGACTACAACGTAGTGTACAATAATAATATACTTCTTTTTCAGGCAATCAGAATGAAAAGGCAGTTAGCTTTGCTGTTGGCGTGTGTAGCCGCAGCGAGCGCTACCCTAGAAGTAGTGAACCAATGGAGCCTAATGCAGTTTGACTTTCCTCCTGACCCAGTTCTCCTAGAAAAATTTCAACCGGAGAACACTGTCCCTACTGGACTAGAGATTGGGTGGGATAGGCTATACATTGGCATTCCCCGGCTAAGGGCAGGAGTGCCTGCCACTTTAGCGTGGATACCTCGCAGCTTGCCGCCAGGCGTCAGTCCTGTTCTTCAGGTAAATTTACAACTTTCATTTATTACGTCATAGTATATTACTCTCGCTTCAATCTGGAGTTTGAATTTCGATTTTAAATGTAATCGACTATGTGACATGCATATTTATTTCTTAAATCATGTTTCAGCCTTCTGTCACACTGTATTCGTGCCTGTTGTATCGATCGTGTTTAGAACCGCCGCCCGTCACAACGTTCTTGTTGTATTAATTACATTCTTTATTCAGATTAGTCTTAGTTAGCTGACAGGACAAGGTTATTACCGTTTAGCAGGCACAAAGTCCGGTTCTGGGTTTCTACCGAGGAATTACACGAAAAAATAACATTCACCCGGTCTAGAATGTGAACCGACCTATAGATTTATTAATACATTTAGTTATTTTTTTATTTTCGTGAGCTATAAAATAACTTTTTATTGTTGTCTTGTAAAGGTAGATTAAAACAACTTGCCCCGACCTCGGTATTCTTGACATATCACGATATTCACGATGTTACCGATTTATTTAGGTGCTTTACCAGGGCTTATTGAATCTACTAAGTAGATAAAGTTTTCTAACTTTTAAGTTTAGGAATACATTAGTCAATTTTGCGTGTCAAATACTCATTTTACGCTTTGAATGAACAAGAATTCAGGCCTATCTATTTCATATGTTGCTGACCCGCGCAACTTCATCGGCGTCATTACCCCCTTTTTTTCAACATTTTACATTAATTATGATCCTATTGGTCGTGTCGGTCGTATAAATGGGCTATCCAACACTGAAATAATTTCTCAATTTAAACCAATAGTGTCTGAGATTATCGCTTTTAAACAAACAAACAAACTCTTTAGCTTTATAATCTAATATATAAAATTCTCATGTCACAGTTTTCGTTGCCATACTCCTCCGAAACGGCTTGACCGATTTTGATGAAATTTTTTGTGCTTATCCGGTATCTATGAGAATCGGCCAACATCTATTTTTCGTCCCCCTAAGAGTTTGTTTGTTTGTTTGAATGCGATAATCTCAGGAACTACTGGGCTGCACTGAAAAAATATTTTATTGTTGGATAGCCCATTTATCGAGGAAGGCTATAGGTTATAATATCACGCTACGACCAATAGGAGCAGAGCAGCAATGAAAAATGTTGTAAAAAAAAAAGAAAAAAAAAAAAGGGAAAATTTACGCAGACGAAGTTGCGCGGGTCAGCTAGTATTAGTATAGATAAGTCATTTTAGGTATACGTTAAATGCGCAGCTGCTGAAAATTATGACAGCTCATTTTGCTGCCATTTCAACAACTCAAAAAGGAGTTCTATTTTCCCTAAGAGAATCCTTATACTTTTGTTAGTCATATCTATTGCTGTTGTTCTTTTTATGGGCTGAATATACTTATTTTAATTTACCTTTGAGTGTAATAGAAAGTCACAAGAGACTGCCTAAGCAATCTTACATGGATTTCGTTTCTCGTGTGACTGTATGTTAATGAAGGAAACTATGTAAGTAATTATGTGCTAAATTGCTAACGAATCGGACGGACGTGGTTGAGTAACTAATATAAATAATAATAGAACATTAAGTATTACTATTTATTCAGTCATGCTAAGGCTTTTATAGGCACATTTTATTACTTACGTATCTATATGATTGTAGATAACGTGTCAAATTAACACAATAAGTGGATTGAGAAAATTGATTTTATTATATCTTAACCGTCAAGTATTACGATTTTGACATATTATCTAAGGTAAATCTAATAGTAATTGAAAGGAGCTTAAAGCCTCGAGCAGCTTTGGTAAATTGCGGTGAAGGGATAAGTGGCGCTAACAATAGGCAGTCTGTATAAAACACAAGAGTTGTTCAAGTACATTTTAAAATGATTTAGACTTGATAGACTGTACATACTATTAGCATCGAGGAATGCCTATACATGGTTATTTTCGAGAGAGTTAGAGAAGAGTTTATGGTTTTGCTGTTAGAACAATAAAACTTTGTTTGAGGTCCCACATATTCCTTTTTGGTACCTACGCCTATGATTATTAGTATGGTACTTAGTACTTACGCCTTAACACAATTTAAGCGATTAAAAAATAAATTAAAATCACGGTATATTGAAGGTTGCACAGGCTTTGAAAATCGTTCTCTACCTCAAAGAACACGGCGGCGCGGCGATCCTACGCCTAATTTCATTAGAGTCAGTCGTATTTCGATAGAGAATATAGGTACCTATCTAAATATAATTTCATGATTTTAAAACGGTAGCCCATGAGTTTCTTGGCAGCTTGCAACTGCCTAACTTCATTTTGTTTCTTTTTTCAAAGGAATTGTAATTTTATTACTATTTTATAAATGACTAGGAGAACTCGGCCACGCTTAGCTGTGGCTTTTAAAGCCAGGAACACTTACCAACCTTCCCAGAACAGTCTGCTAAAGTTTCATGACAATCTGGTCAATGGTTTCGGAACGCATAGAGGATATACAGACACACATTGGTTTATATATATAAGGCTCGCGCAACTTCGTCTGAGTCAATTTTCAAATTTTTCATGGATGCTTAGTTCCTATTGATAAATGGGCTATCCAACATTAACATAATTTTTCAATTCGAGCTAGTAGTTTCTGAGATTATCGCGTTCAACCAAACAAACAAATAAACAGACAAACTCTTCAGCTTTATAATATTAGTATATATTAATTTGACGATTTCAAACAATCATTGACTTGGTTTTATGAAATAAAGATTATTTCAAGTTTAACGTTTACCTACCTATGCATAACTTGTGACTGACATTCATAAGCGTTGCATTTTGTAACCTAAGTGAATAAAGTACTTTGACTTGTCTTTTTGCGCACACTTGTACATTATGTAGTGTATTCTGCTTAGTTGACAAGTCTCCGTTATTGACTACCGTGACCGAATTCGGTTTAGAGAACAATAAGAATTTTATTCTTGCTACGACACACAAAAGATAAATAAAAACATGTTTTTATATTAAATACTTTAAGTCACCAAGTAATCCTACTAATATTATATCCGAAAATTGTAGGAATATTCGATTCAAAAGAGACGATTCAAAAGTTAATCAACGGATTTGAATGAAACTTTACAAATAATGTAGTTCCTACATCAGAATAACACATAGGCATCAGAACAACATATACTATAAAATCTCGTGTCACAGTGTTGGTCGAAATCCTACAAAACAAGGTGACCGATTTAACTTTTTTTTTTGTATCTTTGAAGTATGAGAATAGGTCAAAAAACAAAATACTTTATTTATTTTGTTTTTGTTTTACTTTTTTATGGGGATTTTAGTATTTTTAAGTATTTTGTATGATTTGCAAAAACGGGGAGAATTGACGCAGAAGATCCGGCCCTGATTAGGGAAGCAGGGGGGGAGAACCGGGGCAAATGCCCCGGGCGCCACGCTTAAGGGGCGCCAAATGGCATGTTGAAGGGGCGAAAAGTCGGGTGAAATGATTTGCCTCGTAATAACCCTACATTCGGCACTGCAGCTAGTAGGCTATAACACACAAACAGCTATAACACGGTCAAAGCTAACATTTAAATAAGCACTTACACTACATCTAGATACATTCATTTGGTTTGTTGTAAAAGTTTCGTCTTGACGTAAAAGGTTATAGTGACTCTAATAATAGTATTTAACCATATTTAAACTTACATTACAGTTAATAGACTAGTTAATTTAAACTAGCCAAATTTGACAAGTACCTGAGCCAAATAAGTCAAGATAAATATCTGAGAACTTGGCAATGATATATTATGAGGAATGACAAGCAGTTAAAAAACATATTACTTTAGTACCTACCTACCTGATTTAATCCGGAGTCTAATTAAAAACATACTTACGTATGTTGTTCTAGTATAAAAATAAAATATTCCAGAAACCAGTTGCAAGTTGCAATATTTAAGTTAATAGTTGTGCAATTAATCTACCGACCAATTGTGCGACATTCTAAAACTGCCTTTCCCGGACTGGGTTCAACAGAACCCCGTTTCATAGAAAAGTTACCGCGGAATATTGTTTTTAAGGGGCGTCTAAACGGGCCATTTTTTAAGGCAATTTGTGGCGGCAATGCTGTGGTCGGCAACATGGCAGTACTCTCCAATATTGATTTGATGGTTGTCGGACGATCGCTGAGCGATCTATTTTCCGCAATGTTGCCAGGTCAATTTTGTTGTTGTTTCAGTCGCCCTCTATTTTATTGTTGCCGGGTTGTGGAGACTGGATCATGCGCCATACAATTGTAGACATATGGCCCTTATTGGCCGAGCAATTAGTTGCCAATAGTGCCGCCACAAATTGCCATAAAAAATTGCCCGTTTAGACGCCCCTTTAGAATGTTGAAAAAGAAGTGGTTACCTGCGTAGTAGTAAAAAAACAATAGGGACAACAAAATTTGACATTGGATATTTAAATATTTGATTGGTGTCCAGTCATGATACTTCGCATTTCATTCGGATTACCTACCTACCAAGTTGGTAAATCTACTGAGAACTTTGTCAGATTAATTGCCCCGTTATGAACTTGGGGTTTCATGAAATAAAAGGTATTTGGGGGGTGTTCTGTAATGTTAGAAGTTTGGGAACCCCTGTTCAAATGGTTCCAGTACTAGTTGACACAAATAGTTGTAGTTGAATGCCTAATTAGAGAATATATTTACTTGTTTCAACTCACGAAGCTTGCCATAAAAGATGAAATCTTGTAGTTATTTGGCACACGTTACGAAGAAAGAGGATGGCCTTTGCCTATATTTTGCGTGTATTACATTCGCACAATGTATTCATGTTGATCATACCTACTCGTATTTTGGCACACCTTAAGAGGTATTTCGCATTTACATGTCAGTATTCTGCATTTTCAAGCGCTTAATTTACCCTGTTATGAAATACTTTTACACTATGGAATACATGTCAAAAATAGACCAATTTTTAATATTGACAGTTAATGTACCACATTTACAAATACTGTTTTGTTTCTTTTGTAGTGATCTATTTGTTAACACATAATGTACATTTTAAATTGTAAAAAAATAAAAATTGCCGTCAACTTTTGCGAAAAATGTCGCGATTTTAGAAATAAAATTAAATTACAAAATACGCTTTAACTTAAATTAATGAAATTTAACTATTTTATTAATTATTTGATTTATTCATACTTAAGAACATAATTATTA
The DNA here is from genome assembly GCA_945859575.2 of Herminia tarsipennalis. NCBI lineage: Eukaryota > Metazoa > Arthropoda > Insecta > Lepidoptera > Erebidae > Herminia > Herminia tarsipennalis. Next base: position 13,665,886 of record OX243839.2, on the reverse strand, counting down.
TCAATCCGAATTTCAATAAATTACCATGCACAAACGTCATTCCATACAATTATGTGAAATTTGCGAAATGGTTCTTAAATGCAAATATCGTGACATTTCATTAGCAGTTAGAGCAATTAATCAGAAGTGTTATTAGTAGGAACCTACTTGAACTATCAATTACATTTTTGAAACAAGTTTTTTGCCTCTGTAGACTATTACTAGGAACTATTACAAATATCCGAAGGTATTCTGGTTTGACATTTGCAGTTGTATACATAAATAGTACTGACGTAGTGTCACTAGGCACACCTATTATTATAATATATATAAAAATACCGAGTTGATCAAAGTCAAAAATGTTACTTTGTGCAACGAAGTCGTGTCGATTTAACAGTCAGATAACGCCCTTAGCAATTACCGAGTCGCGATCGCGAATAATCTGTTACACTTTTTAATTTTTAAAATAACCTCTCTGAATTTACTAATTCAGACTAAAGCAAAGATGGAAGAAGGAAAATGTGATAAATAGTCCGAAGTTTTCAATAATCACCACCATCGTCAATCGCGATACCAAAGCGGTTTGTACCTAAGAGCTTACCCAATCTTGCAATCTGGGTAAGTTCTTTCGACCTTAATAGCAATATTTCTATATTACTTCGTTCTGAAAGGTTTTATTAAGGTATAGCATTCTTGAAAATTAAATTTATTATTGAAGATTAAACTCACTGTGTTTTGCTCTACCTCTCACAGATAAATAAAAACTAAAGAAATTAAGCTTCTGAATTAAATTAGGTAGCCGTCTCAAATCAAACACTATATAGTTTAAGTATTGGTCAATACCTAATTGCTATAGTTTAGTTTGTCTATTCGACATCTAAATGTCAGATCAATTGTGCAGGTATATTACGTAAAATTGAATACTAATAAGTTGTACTAGATCTGGTTCATTCAATAACAGTAAGTGGTATTTAGTGTAAATTTATATCTTACCAATCGAGAGGTACTAATCGATATATGTTAACCAATGAATTAATTAATGATAGAATGTTAACCGATAAATAAATTAGTAATTTTGAAATCTTTCACCGGTTACATATTCGGTGCACGTATTTGTCGTTTGCGCGTAGTTCTATGGCCATAGAACGTTTCCCCGACACGACATGGACCTACAAGAAGACATCAAGACATACTTGTGTGCCTGTAGCATTTCATTTAATATTAATGGTACTTCAAATAAAATGCACAGGGTCCTTATTCACTTTCTTTTTTTTTTGTTTTCGCGGCAAGGCCGCGCTTTTAACTGTCAAAATCTTGTCATAATGATTAATTGAGAGCTGCGCTTAGAAATGTATCGAATAAGGACCCTGGTAACCTCAACCGTTTACAGGCAGCCCCAAAAAATATTATAAATAAATAGCTACGAAGTTGTAGGTTAGATCAGAGCTTCAGTTTATATAAACTGACAGATACAATAACACCTTGTTAACCTTTATTGATTTCAAATCAGATAAATTGTGCTCAACATTATAAGTAGATATGTAACAAACATTTCAAACTGATATTAATTCTTATATCGGTACCTACAATTGTATTTAGGTACTTAACCCCTAACTACCCAGTATGTTTTAGATGATGAGTCTATTGGACACTACTAGTGAGTACTAATAGTGTCCAATAGACTCATCATCTTATTCTAGGGAATATTAATCAAGACAAAGATAATGTGAATGTTCTTAAAGTATTTATTATTTAATATTAGACTTTGGTTACCTTTGCTTATAGTTTTTAACCTGATGAGTTATTTACTTATAGTCCGGTCAATTTAGACCAAAAAATGAGAGTGAAGTTACATAAAGTCCCAACAAGCTGAATTTCAGTGAAATTGTTCAAAATATAATTATAAACAATGTCTAGAAGTTCCCCATCATTCCCCTGTAAGGAAAAAAAATAATTCAAGACCAAAGGTCAAAAAAATGAGTTTTTCGCGATTTTCAGCAAAACGGTAAGTTTTATCATAAAAGTACCTCAGACAAAAATAGTAGATCATAAAATTATCTATAAAAAATGTATCAATACTTTTTTTCTTACGAGCCATCGTTTCTGAGATCAACAACTTTTATAACTTTTTGAATCGTTATATCTTTCGTTTCGTTATATCGTTAGATATAACGATTCAAAAAGTTATAAAATTTAAGCCGTTTAACTTCGAGACATCTGTCTCTTGTTCTATTGTGTGCGTGGCTAGGGTCTTATACCTGCTATAATAAATGAAATACTGTTAGTCTTGAGCGTCACTCTGTAGTGAAAACACGTGTTTATCCAAACCTATATTGTGCTGTTTTGAGTTTTATATTAAAAATGTATGAATATTGTTTTATTTCTGCTAAACTTTTAACTGAAAGTGAAGTTGTTACTGTTGAACGTGGTATGAAGACATTAATTAATGCAAGTATCGAAAGAGCTGATGATTTTTCGGAACATCTCAAAAATCAGAAATCTGTGACAATACATGAAAATTGCCGTAAAAATTATACTCGAAAGTCTTCTATTGCTGCAGCTAATAAAAGACAACGTGAAGAACAAGAAGCCAGTACATCCACAGCAAGTCCTCCTCGTACTAGATCACGTATCAGTGAATCAGCTTTTTGTTTCAAAGAACTATGCTTATTTTGTGGCGAGAAATTAAATGGAGAGAGTGAAAGAAGAAAATCCTCAGATTTTAGAATCTTCAGATTACACTACCTCGTAGGTGGCGTGGAAACGTGTGCATATTATGACGATAACAACTTTTATAACTTTTTGAATCGTTATATCTCAGAAACGATGGCTCGTAAGAAAAAAGTATTGATACATTTTTTATAGATAATTTTATGATCTACAATTTTTGTCTGAGGTACTTTTATGATAAAACTTACCGTTTTGCTGAAAATCGCGAAAAACTCATTTTTTTGACCTTTGACCTTGAATTATTTTTTTTCCTTACAGGGGAATGATGGGGAACTTCTAGGCATTGTTTATAATTATGTTTTGAACAACTTCACAGAAATTCAGCTTGTTGGGACTTTATGTAACTTCGAATGTCTAAATTGACCGGACTATTACAAAATGTTAGTATCTACAGTTTTTTTTCAGAATGTACAGAAAAACTTCGATTGCATATACTCCATCACTGTTTATATGATCTGGTTGTTTTCGAAAGACAAAATATAACTTTTTTCCTTTTTGTGTGCAGATGATTGAGCAGGGTATTGGACAAATGTATTTAAGATTTGTTCTGTACCGTAAACAAGAATATTACTGCCCAGTTCCTTTATAGCACATACGAGACCAATGTCATATTTTTGGAAAAATAGATTTTAATTCGAACATGGGATCAGTTAGGTTGTAAATCTTATCATAATGATTAATAGAGAGCTGCGCTTTGAAATGTATCGAATAAGGACCCTGGTAACCACAACCGCATACAGGCAGCCCCAAAAAACATTATAAATAGCTACGAAGGTAGTTACTATACGATAATTTAGTGTCAAAGATTTTAGAACTACAGTCTACTAGTGAAATAATAGTCACATGTTATATATCTATAATATGTATGTATTCAGAAATATATAAGTATGTTTATCAGTTGTCTGGTTTCCATAGTACAAGCTCTGCTTAGTTTGGGAACAGATGACGTTGTGTGAGTTGTTCCAAGATATTTATTTATATATGTATTTATTTATCTGTTACCACATTGTACGACATTGTCGTCTTTCTTTACCAAGATATGGTACACCAAATATAATCTAGCTAGTTTTGCTATCACAAATTCACCAAATTTTGGTTGTTGGTTCAAAGTTACGTTTGTAGTTCTCTTTTCTATTTTCTCGTCCTCGAAAAGGTATTTTTTGGATAAAAGTAATCTAAAAAATACCTTTTCGAGGACGAGGAAATAGAAAAGAGAACTACTTTAGGTAACTTTTTTTAGATTTTAATTCTAGTAGTTTTAGTTGCCATTCAGCCATTTTATAATAAAAGCATATAAGGACTGTTTTATACGAAATTATTATAATTAAGAAATCCGAGTACACTACTAAAAAAGTAGACTGCGACTTTTTCACAAATAAAGGTCTGGGTGTTTATAATGACTACACGACACGATTATCTACACTAAAGTAAATGTAAACAAGCAATATATCTTCTGAATCAAACAAAATGTCATGTGGGTTGTTGAAATACGTACTATTTTAGTTTATTCACAATAAATCTTAAATTATTTATGTAAAAAATTTTTCATGGTACATTTTGATTTATAAAACATGTGTGCACCAGGCTGTGGATAAGGATAAGAACGCAAAAAGCTGTCCGAGAGTCTCTCGGAGCCACAAGAGTCTTTCGCCGAGATACTTTTGTGTGTATTTCCGTGATAGGTAAGATTAGATAAAATGCTTATTTGGAATTCCAGGAAGAAAAAACTGTTCTACCTATTTCTTTTTTTCCTGTAGTATCACATTTCTAGGACGTAACAAGTTGTATTTGAAAGGCGTACATGTCCATTTATGATCTTCTCAAATGGTAAACATGTGATTAAAATGTAGCACTTAATCGTGGTCATACATATTACAAATGTAGGTGTTTTAATGTTTGCTCCATTCATTTCTACAAATTCTCATAACTGAAATCTTAGAAGTAACGGGAACCAACATTTATCTGTATCATCGTATAATCACCATCAATCGGGCTGTTAAGGATAGCGATTGGCTTTGCCATAAAGCCCGCGTCTTTTAAGTACCTAATAAATGTACCGTGTCAGTTAGATAACGAAGTCTATGAGCATGTACTTATTTGTACAATGTTCGTAAGATACGGGAAAGCGTGAAGGGCAGGCGACCGTCTGTTGTATTGGCCTTGGCTACACAACCTGGCTTAGTGTGGTCATTCCGATGTGCGATACGCATACCTGTGGAAAAATATTATGAAAATGCTTTACGCTTTTATCGAAGAACGAGTTTTTATAACACTAATTTTCTTCCGAGAGCAATTTTCATCAATCAACAATTTTCGCACTGTATCGTTATTCTAACGTTGCATAAACCTTTGCACTGCAGATTAGACGGGTTACCTATCTGATAGGGAAGTAAATCTGGCTTAAAGATTTGTACATTGTATCAATGGTTATAATGGATAGATATGTTTTATAGGTACTGATTATTTATATCTTCAAACTTGATCTAGGTGATTTAGTCAGATCGCACAGTTCCTAACAAAATGCTCTATAGCAGCTATCAATAACTAGAAAGCAAGATTTCTACATAATTTTGTAGAATTTTAAATAGTACTAGAGACTGCGACTAGAATTGCATCAGGACCATTCCGATTGTGGCCGTAGAATACACTTAGGTATAAACGCAGCTTTCCAATGCGACACGAACTACGTATAGTGGTTACGTAATAAAAATCGATATCGCTTGATCATACTTCTTTTTGATTTTAGACTTGATATTTATTTTAGGAATAAGTATTTTTAAACCTCAATTGAAAGAGGGTACTTAAACTGAAACTTTGGTAATTGTAGGATGCCATTTAATAGGAAAAGGTTAGTTAGCTACCTTTTTTTTTATCTAAAGCGATGCAACACAAAACAAGACCACGGTGCTATACGACGTTTAAACCAAGTAAAAGCAATTTAAACTTTAAAATATCTATAGTAAACCCTTCGATGAATATTTATTAACTTGTAATTCACATTGCAATGTCAATAAGATTATGCATTCCTTTGTTTGCCTGCTTATTTGTATGCCATCATCGGAAACTGCAATGTCAACGTACCCTTATTAAGCTGCATTCCCTTCGTAAACACTGTCCATGTCAATCCATAACACTATTAGCGAATACTAATTTGTAAACATACCTACGTTGACACAATTTGCAAATAAAAACACAATCATTGTAGGTGACTAACAATGAACGGCAGTTGTCTGATTCTTTTCCCACGGATACTGGCTATAGTACACAAAAACACACCTAACATCTGGTAGTACCTAAACTTAGCCGCATTCATGAGATTTTAAGAAGGAGATTTAATATTCCTTACCTAAGTAGCCTGAGTAGGAAAGTATAGTTTAGTAATTTTTATCTTATAAAAGGAGGCATTGAGACAACAAATGATGTTTATAATAATAAGGAAGGTAATATAGAGATAGTACACAAAAATACACCTAACTTCTGGTAGTAATAAATATTACCCACTTCAAAAATACAAGGCAACTAAAAAGCAAAAAATAATATACCTAGATAACAAAAACAAATTAAACTTTTGAAGTTTGTCCCGAATAAAACATAAATACTACTATACCATGGCCTGATGGCACCAACTTCAAAATGTTTAACAAACAAAAAAATACAGTCGAATTGAGAATCTCCTCCTTTTTGAAGTTGGTTGAAAATTAGCCGCAATCTTGAGATGGGTACAATTTTAATCTTATGAAAGGACGGACGCAGTGAAACATCATATAATTATGTTTATAATTTTGAATATACCTAGAATAGATATACCTAGTAACCTATTGACAGCCAAGATCGAAAAAGGTTGTTCTACAAGACCGTTGCGAAAACTTACCAATTCTTATCATAAGTAGGTACTTATGTACTGTTGTTATTTGTTGCACTGATTGCAAAGTACAATAAGGCAGTCCTCTGTTGGTTTGCCACTTTACGTACCTACCTGTGTACGCTTTAAACACTTTTTTTTGGGATTTGTTTTTATTAGAAACTAACTGAACCAGGCCACGCTTCGCTATGGCTTTTTGGGCAAGGAACACCGTGGGTGCCTCCAGAACACCCAACCAAAGTTTCATCACAATTTGATCAATGGTTTCGAAACGCAAAAGAATATACAGACAAACAATCATTTTTATATATATAGACTAAATTTAACTTAATTTACTCGTCTTAATCTTTAAAATTCTATTACAGGCTTATCCAGATTGGTCATGGCATTCGGCAGGCCGTGGAGACATCAATTGTACTGGACTGGTTTCGGTGTACCGAATTCGTGCGGACCGATGCAACAGACTTTGGGTGTTGGATGCTGGTGTGGTCACCAGTATTGATGACTTCCGTCGTGTGTGCCCTCCTAAGATCCTCATCTTTGATATGGCTACTGACCGCCTGGTAAGTTGTTTTACAGATTGTTAATAAACTTTCGCAATTTGTTCACATTAATTAAATACCTTGTTTATTGCCCGAAGTTTCGACCGTATTGCAACGGCCGTGGTCACGTGTAGACTTACGGCCGTTGCAATACGGTCGAAACGTCGGGCAATAAACAAGGTATTTTACCTTAAATTATTCACGCGATAAGACCTGTAATATACTTATATATTTCATCATATTTTAAAGATGTTATATATAGTACTTGCTATGTTATAGTAAATAACTCAATGCTACACGCTACACATCGGAGAAACATTTCAGTAAGATACAGAAACTGCACAGAACATTAGTTTTTGGAACACACAATTTTAAGTAACCAAGTTGCTTCACCCAACGCAACCTGATGAATGATACTAAACTATAATCTGTTAATATTTATTACGTGTACGTAAAGGCAGTATCTTAATCTAACTTTCTAAGATAACTTAGATGACGGTACGATTGCCTAAAACATGCATTTACATTCGTGTTCAAACTAACATGATTTATTGTAGTATTCAAATATTAATTTGACGTGAAAGTTATGTAACCTTAAACTAATTAGTATCTACTCTACTGAAAATAATGTGCAAAAACTATTATTATTAGTTTAATAGTTTTTGCACGTTATTTACAGTCGAGTACCTAGATACAACCTATTATTACGTGGCAATTAGTGGTTAAATATTTTGATGTAGATAAGTATGTGTTGATATTGTGTTAACAACATTTACGAAATACAACAAGACCGGAATTTAGAAACAGTTAATTGAAAAAGAAATGTACGTTTTTCTGTATATACTAGGCGTTGCCCGCGGTTTCGTCCGCGCAGTTGATTTACCCCCTGAAGGGTTGATTTATAGTTTTCGATCAAATTATTTAAATCCTTATTACAGTCACAGAGCCAAATACAATTTCTTACATCTAACTTCAAAACTGACGGAGATCTATACATTTTGCTATTGCCCCATTACAGCCCCTTATGAGTTGATTTTCTAAAAAACGCGGAAACACGTGTTTCTTTATTTTAAACAAAAAAGCTAAATAAAGAATTTCAATAAAAAATAAAAACCTATGTTCAAAACTGATGGAGTTTCATACAAACTTGTTAACCCTTTTTTACCCCCTTAGGGTAAGTTAAAAAAAAATCCTAACTTAAGTGCTTCACAGACCTTACTCTTAAACAGAAGGAGTTTCATACTATCTTGCGACAGAATTTTCACACACACGCAACCTCTAGTTTACCCCGGAGTACTAGTATAGTATTAAATGATCTGTGCCCGGAGTAATGAGAAAGAGAATATTTCGGAGTAGATTTTCTAAAACACTGAAGTAGCGTGTTTCTTTATTTTAAACGAAAAAGCTAAGTACGAAATTTTACTGATCAAACTTTAAAACTGGCGGAGTTACATTCAAACTTGCAACACTTATTTTACCCCCTTAGAGGATGAATTGTTAAAAATCATTTCTTATGGGATGTCTACAATATAAAAGGCATCAACTGACAAAATTTTAGGTTTGTAACCTTAGCGGTTTAAGCTCTGCGTTGATGAAACAGTCAGTCAGTCACTCAGGACAAGTGATTATATATGTTTATGCCGGCTATGCCGTGTGGTACCGGCTTAAGAATAGTATCACCCTCTCTCCACCTGTGGTCATCAAGGGACTACGGGATGACACACCGGAGGGCGGGCAGCAGCATCCTCTGCGTACTTTAAAGACTTACTACGATAGCTCGCCAAGCGTTACGATTATGGCAATTACCCCCAGGGATCTACTAAAAGTAGGTTCTACTTGTACCCTTGTAGCAGTGTGACATCATATTGGTTGATGTGTATGTGTGTAAGTATACAAAGCAATTGTAATAATTAGTGCAATTATTAAATCGCTACTTAGTGATTAGCACACAAATCTAATTGATTTCCCGGCAGGATTAAATAAAATGTTTCATTAGGTAAATGTGTTTCCTTCAAACGATTTAATGTTAATTATACTTATATTGTAGAAATAATTGCACGGTTGTGTGAATAAAGTCAATTTTAGATCATTTGGTCGTATTAAGTCGGGTAGAAATGATTGCTAGTTAGATATTTAGCATTCCGTTTGGAGATCTAAGATTTATTACTAAGTAGTATTAGGGTGCGCTTCCACTGCTCCGCTCCGTAAATGGAAACGCCGCTTAGCCCGGGGTCCGCTCGAATGCGCCTCGAGTTTCCCGAAAGCCTTTCTTATTTTTGCTCTAGGTAGGTACCTACATCACAACAAAAACCTCTTTGCATAGTTTTCGCATCATAGATCAAAGAGTTTGGGCTGGGCGTTGATATGTGAATGATGACTTTAGTTTAATGTTTTTTTAGGGTTCCATAGCCAAAATGGCATAATTGAACCCTTATTGTTTTTATACAACTTTGGTGGCAAATAGGTACGGACCACCTGCTGTTAAGCGGTTACCGTAGCCTATGGAGGCCTGTAACATTAGGGCTGTCACGGGCGCGTTGCCGACCCTTAAAAAAAAAAGAACTCCATACTCTTTAGGGAAACTCTTTGCAGGAAGCTCATGCCACATTATGATAACATTTGCCGTGTTAAAAGTAGGTACTGCTTAATATTTATCTACTAATGAGACTTTAACAGCAAAAATACAAACAATTAGAGATTAATTTGCATAGTATGTAGGTAATTGTTTGCTGTTTCATCATCATTTTCGTAATTACACCGCATGGGCTTGGGCATTCAGACTCAAAAAATTCTTTACTTACGCGTAACTTTTCAACTATGTTATTATTTTAGAATCTGATGATGCAATATCAAAACTAGGTGTGTGAAAGCTGCTTGTAGTGTAGCCTACATTCGGTTTTTATCATTGTTATCTCACCGCTTTGGAGAGCAAATGTAGGTTTACGTGCTACCATGCACGCGGTTGTAGTTGATGTTGAAATATTTACACTCGGGAGCCAATGAAAGAATCGTTATTAGGTTCAAGATCAAATTGCGAACTTGGCACGATCACGGCCACAAATTTGTTTAAGTTACTATTGTTTGTTTCCGCAATCCATCCATTGATAATTTTGAATTGAATAAAATTGATAAATTATTTTTATGTCTGTAATCTTTTTTTCGCAATCAGCCAGTTAGGGTTGCTAGCTGTTAGTAGTTATTAATTTTAATATGCATGTTATCTTAGAGGCAAATCGTGAGATTATTAAACACATACAATGTTGGTAATTGAGAGCTCGGTGGTTTGTGTACAATACCATTCATTCACAATGGTAGGTACATTCCATTAACAATCAATCGCCTGTTACAATGTAGGAGCTTACTGCATTTAGATAGATGATGTTTATATTAAACTCTTTTTAAACTTTAGTACGATATTTGTATGGAGAAGTTTTTTATCTACTAATGGCGAATCGGGTCACCCAATTACTTTCCATACGTATGTATGCTACTCGTCATGTTTTGTCTTATGTAGGTATCTACTATATAGAAGGTAGATACATTTGTTCAAATACATGAAGCATGATCACGACATATATGACTGCCTCTGGTGCGCGGGTGGCAGTGTGTCCGACTGCTACGCAAGAGGTCGTGGGTTCGATTCCCACACGGGACACCACTTTGTGTGATCCACAAATTGTTATTCCGAATCTGGGTGTACTTTGTGTTCGTGACTTGTATGTTTGAGTCCCCCGCGACACAGGGCTTGTACACAACAGCGGGAGTTGTCTTTAAAAAAAAATGTGACCGGTAGTGAGAGGATTATATCCTAAAATACGTAGGAGAGGAGAAGGTATGGAAAAAATACATTTTGGCAACCCTAACGTCAGGTGTTTATAAACAAATAACATCAGTCAACATTAAAATAACATCGCTATCTGAAATCTCCCGATTAAAGATAATCAACATACTTACTCGTCAAGTTTTGACTTACGTTCAGGCTTATTTAATAGAATTAATTGAAATTAATTAGGTACCCACTACTTCAGATACATTTTCCAAAACATAGTGTCTTATAAAATACATTTTTTTTTATAAAAGTAAAGATAACTAGATATGTGGGATTGGGTCACACATTACCAGCAATCTTGTTACCCACTCCTAACAAAAGCTTCGTGGGTTCACGTCGGTAGTTTAATGGGAAGGATTCGAACCCGCGACCTCACGATTGCGTGTCCGATGCCTTAGCCTTAAGCTACCGCCGTTTCAATAATAAGTCTTTGCAAGATGTGACAAGAAAGCAGATGTTCTGTGATAACTATGTCACATATTTAGAATTTGTTGCAATGTTAATCACAAGTACATACCTACGTAAATTAATATACTTCTTATTGGATACGCGTTAGTATCATTGGAATTCATAGCCCACGATGTACCTACGATCAATTTAGTCAGACTAGTCTTTGTAGTACACTGTCTTATGCGTGTCAAGGAAAACTGATGTAATGCTTGGTGCTGGGACAATCTGGACTGATTGATACTTAGATTAATTTAAGAGCTAACGTACGAGTACTTGTCACGATTCTGAATTAGGGTAATGTCACATTAAAACCAGTTTTTGGTTACGAAAATAATCAGACATAATTTTAATCAATGGTAGATCAATGTGAAAAGACCAACATGAGTCATAGATTCTGTATTTAGAACTTAGACAGGGGCATGAGCAGATTCAGGATTTGGGGGGGGGGGGGGAGGCACGAGACGGTGAGGCCCCCCTCACTGTCTGCATTTTGTTGTACCCGACATCGGCCAAGTGTAACTTGCACGCACAACGGGCAAAAGGACAGGGGTAATTTGTTTTTTAACCACAACTCAAAATTTTATTGATATGGGAAAATATCGGGAGGAACTTGAAATCATATATTCGAAGACATGGGAAATTCACTGATCCGCATAGGGCTCTAATAGATTAGGAACGACCGGAGCCTCTCCCGGAAATGAAGGTACAATCAGAATGTAATCTGGTAAATAATAATTAAGAATTAAAAAAAAGAGTTTTCAAACAAGACAAAATCGTGCTCATGTTTATGGGCTCTAATTGTGGCGCTCTCATAACTTAATTCATTGGATGGTTTATCACCACTAAACTCAAGCTGTGAAGTCACTTACGTACACTTTTTTTTTATTTGCAAAGCTGTATAACAATATCTACAGTTTAGTACCTATATGAATGGGTCATGATAATCGGTTTCGACGTGCTACTTTACGTATTCTTTAAGATAGCGAGACCTTGTTCGCGTTTAAATACTTAACTTTGCCGGTCGATCGACATCGATGCCCACCAGCTGTTACAAGCACTTGGTCAGTTACTGATATTCATTTACCGTAGAGTTTGGAAGTTATTGAGGAGACACCGCGAACTGAGTAGCTATACAGAGTTAATGCAGAAAATGTATGTGTTCCCATTGCTCTGCTTGGCTAAGTGTCCCGTTTAGTAGTAATATTTCACGCCAATAACTCTCGTATTGATGAACCTATTTGGAGAAGATGCAAATGTACCTACATACGGGTAGATATATTTACCTATAACTACTACAATAATCATGTTATGATAGCTTAATCGCATTGTTTAACTTCGAAATACGTTGTGGTCTTCTATACAGACAATGTTGAGATCTGCTCGGACTAGAGTATTTAAGTGCGGTAATTTAAATACTTTAGTGCCTAAGTCATATAGTTAAAACGTGAATATTTTAAGTGAAAGGAGGTTTTGTTCAGCCTACGCTATAAATTGTTTAACTGGACACCGGTGCCGGAGCAGCTTGCTTAGGTAATATTTATTATACGGGAACCGGAATTCTGAAAAGGTACAAAAGGTACCAGTCTGTGAATGCTTATCTATTGCGACAATTTTGTATACGAAACAATGTCTGTTACCACCTAGGGGCTTTAGTAGGTACCCACAGGGACTGACTACTAGTATTCGGATACTATAGTATAGTTTTAACAAATTTTATTGAAGGCAATAAGTACTTGCACCAATCACTAATCTGACAAACAACCAAAAGCAAACCGGACGATCCGTTCTAAGTAGAAGTTATATTATTATACTAGATATTATCTTCTGAAGAATTACCTGTCCTCATGACTGTGAACTATCCTATAAGAGCTTTGGCAACCATTTTCATTTACAGAAACATGTAATTAAGTTACGAAATCGTGAGATGGACTCGCTTGATAGAGTACGATATACGGAGCCCTAGATGCGCGTGTTCAATATGTACTTGTACCTATTTTTATTTATACTGTTACATAGAGTTATATAATAAACACAAATGAGACCGGTTTTCTATAATTTATTAGGTGTAATTGGGTTCCTGTAATGTGATAATTATTGCTAATTAGATAGTAGGTAAGTAGGTACCTACCTATTCTAACTTTCTCTGCTAAAGTGTTGACTATTGATACAATTGAATAAACTTATTACAAATATGATAGCTAATGTTGGTACAATTACCTACGTAATGATTAAGTCTATGCGGAAATATTGACCTAATCTTTTTGGCCTTTCGTAGACTACAAACTTAATATTGAATTCATTGATTGATTGTAAAGTAGGAAGGTATGTACCCACATAGAAGTTTATTATGATTGGATCGATCAGTTATTTGGTTGGTAGTTAATTCAATTTTATTTCTTTGTGTTGGTTTATGTTTAATTTAACAAAGGAAGGAAACATGCGGGGAGTTCCTCTAGCGGGGCTTAAGTCGGAAATCAGAGGTCGAGGAATTCGTCGAAAATGGCCCCTTAATTTGACAACCCAGTTAAAACGGTGCTGGATTGGTGTCACTACACGCTCTGTTCCTGATTAAGGACCATATGATTAAATCTAATAATAAACTTATAGACATTAATATCTTTTGAAACAAGATTGATAAATATATGTCCGTGTCAATTTACCAATCTTTATTGCACTATCATTAATCACTTCTTGATATACTAATTAATGTTTTTACCTGTTGGTTTGTTGGTAGGTATCAATAGTGTAGTAGCAAGGCCATGGTATTATTTGAAAGGGTGTGGCATGTCCAATTGTCGTGATGCAATTGTTCGAGTTAAATACGCACAGTTGGACTGTAACCATGCACGATATAATTCTACCTAGTGAATGGCATTTAGCCTCGCTGACGGCCTAACATTTAATGTATTTTATTAGGTTATTGTTCTTCAAGAAATTCGCCACAAGCCTCTATTTAATGACACCGTGTCCGAAAGACTGATAAATAACGTTTCACGTGACCTTACTTGTCGAATTTCGACAGTTTATCTAAATACATACGTTATAGTATTTTGCAATTGTTTTGTTGCAGTTTAATCCGACATTTTATAGACTCGATAGCTGACCCGCACAACTTTTTCTGCGTAACTTTTTCCCGTTTTTGCAACATTTTTAATTGCTGCTCCTCTCCTATTGGTCGTAGCGTAATGTCATATAGCCTTCCTCGATGGGCTATCCAACAGTAAAATATTTTTTCAATTTGGAACCAATAAACAAATAAACAAAAAATCCAATACACAAACAAACGATCTCTTCAGCTTTATAATAATAGTATAGATAGGGCATACGCTTGTTCATGATTGTTGATAATATCAGGCAGTAGGAAGTAATACCATGTGCTGCCGGAAGTGGTACATGCGTTAAAGTTTAGCTAATTACTGAAACACAAGTCTAACAAGTAAACTTGTTCTTGAGAAAATAGAAAGATCCGGTAAAATACAATCTAAACTTATTTTTTAACTAGCTGATCCGCGAAACTTCATTTGCGTCAATTTTCTCCGTTTTTGCATTGCTGCTCTGTTCATATTTGTCGTAGCGTGATGTTACATAGCCTATAGCCTTATTTGATAAATGGGCTATTTAACAGTAAAATAATTTTTCAATTCGAACCAGTACTTCATGAGATTATCGCGTTATAATTTTAGTATAGATCTATCCATCAACTAGCTAAACCGCGCAACTTAGTTTGCGTTATTTTTCTCCATTTTTGCAACATTTTTCATTGTTGCCCCGCTACCCGTACCCGTAAACCTTAGTGGGCTCATGCACAACACTTTGCTAAAGATCATCACATGAAATCATAGTTTATGATTTTATAAAGGACATGCAGACAAACATTCATTTATATAAATAAAGATAAGCAACTACATAGTATATGGTCACGTCCACAACATAGTTGATATCACATTATGTAGGTAAGTAGGTACTACTTAAATCGGTGCTATCTACCATAGAATAAGTAGGCATCTAATAGGTACGTAGTTGTGTCTCTATCGTGTATTCGTTTATGGTGTTTGTAGTTTCCGATCGGTATTTCGTAACAGCACAATACGAGTGCGTAACTTTCTCCTTAACGTAAGCGCAAATTTCCATTAAAACTGGTGCACATTCGGTTTGGTTCGGAGTGTGTGCTAGTGGAAAGAAAGAACTACGCACTATTTTGTGAATTAGTGAACTGTAGGTATCACACGAAGAGTGGAATAGAAAATGAGCTGAGAAGAATGAGAAAGACAATAAAGGATGTGTTGTGTTGTAAACCAGCAGTTTCTACTGCTGGTTTACAACACAACACATCCTTTGTTGTTTTTAAGGTTCTGGAGCCAAAATGACAAAAAGGGAACCCTTATAGTTTCGTCATGTCTGTCTGTCTGTACCTCACAGGCATTTTTCTCAAAGATTACACAATGAATTTTGATGAAATTTGGTGAAAAGTAGTAGCCGCTACTTAGTTTGATAGTTAAATAACAAAAACAAATATTTTAGGGGGGACACTCCATACATGTAACAGAAGCTGAATTTTTTTTAGCAAACATTAACGTGAGGCACATCATTCGACAGGTATTTTAAAAACATGTAAAGGTTTCTAGTAAACTTTTTTGATGAAGTGAATAATGTTTGGGAATAATCGCTCCGAAAGTTGCATAAACTGACCAACCCTTCCTCATATTTTGATCTGTGAGACCAAAAAATATGAAAAAATCACAAAGGTAGTGCTAAAATTCTGTAAACTAAAATTATTTCCGACATGATCACATATTTCCAGCTTGATAGTTATTGAGTTATTACCGAAAAACTACGTCTCTCAACAAAAGGGCGTAAGTGCTATGAACATACGCTCTGTTGGTGCAATTATACAAGTCGGATTTTTTCATAATATGTAATGCATTCGTTTGTAATAACGACCCTACGTTTGCGGAACCCTACACTGAGCATGACACGCTCTTGCCCAGTTTTTATACTTTTCGTTTCCGTTTAACTTTGTTGGACACGATTGAGTTGATTGATTTGCCTTTTGCCCATGCGATTATTGTAATGTATCCTCGAAGAAGAATCGTTTTGCCTTTTTTAAATTGTAATGCATCCTTATAATACTTATTTCAGGTTAGAAGCGTGTACTTCCCTCGTGAGCTGCTGCGGCCCAGTTCTCTACTCACCAACTTGGTATTGGACGACACCAGGTCGTCGTCTTCTCGACTGCCAGCATCGTGTGACAATCTCTTTGCTTACATCAGTGACACAGTTGCTCCAGGTACTTGTACACTGATCTTAGAGTGAAGATACACATGCCTAGATACAGATACTAGTGTCCTAGATAAACGAAAAATAAGGGTTGTCTGTAAAGCCGGTTTACGGACGATAATTTTACGTGAACGAAAACAATGATGACATTGTAACATACCATCCCTGTGACAGCTTTAGTGGATGGTCTTTCAGCAGGCGGAATCATCATTTGCGTTGCTTAGCAACCAGTCAATAACGTGACTTTTTTTATACACTTTTTCGTGAGTGCAGCCGTTCATCGATTTATAAGACGTTATCACGTCAAAAAGACTAATCTTATTTTATACCTTTAAACGAGCAATTCTTAATCTTGGCAACGGCTCCAGCGATTTTCGGGGGTTTCGGGGTCGAGATAGGTTTCATTTTCAGAAAACGTCGTTTAAAAAAAACCGAGCTCGTTCATCCAGGTACTTAGTAAATAAAACTAGCATTAGATTAAGTCCTGATTAAATTTTGTGTTAATTAGGATTTTTTTATCATTAATCATATCATAAAAATAAGTGATTTGACTAGAAAAAATAGTGACGTCATAACCGGTATTTGTATAAGATCTCCTTAAAATATCTGCATTTTGACATTTCATAAGGAGTTGTTGTTTTGACATCCCAGTTAGCGTATACCATAATACATACACATGACAATTAGGTAGCGCGTGCAAGAAGTTGTTATGCAAGTGTGGCAACTACAAACATGTCATGTTAGATACATCGGTTATCTATTATTGCCATAACCCTTTGGCCAGGCAGAAAGAGTTTTTTTCTAACTATTTTAGAATACCTAAATAGATAGAGTCGTGTTGAGTAGAATTGCCGCAGAGAGCAGACGCAGACAAGCTAAATATAACAAAACAAAAAGCCCGACTGCTTAAAATGAGTAAGTGCAAATTTATGGCACCCAAAGTTTTTTCTAATTTTGATGTACCTAGTGTCACTCTCGGTCAGTAACACTCTCAACTGAGACGATTCGTCGCAGTTGTGAGAGTTACAAATCATCAAATCGAATTATCACAAGCTAAAATTCATCAGGGCTCTAGGCTCATTTAGGCTTTAGACATAAACGTACCAAAGAAATGAAATTATGGTTAAATTTTTGTCAAAGAGGCAACTGGTCAAACCATGAACGTACCCAGGATTATCCTCCTCCCCCCCCCGGAAAATGATTTAGGATTTAGGTGGTACAATTGACTAAACACTGCCCAAATGAGTACTTGTACCTAGCTTTTTGAAATTTCGGGGGGAGGGGGACCCAGGGAGGTAGGGGGAGATTCGGAGGTCAACTCCCAAACCTTTGCCTCCCTCCCTGGTTATGCCCATGGGTCAAACCCTTTAAAAATACCATTGTCTCGGAGCGAGCGGCACATGGCAATGCGCAACCTCTAGGGATATCAGCGAAGCGGATAAACAGACGCATAGCTTTACAATGTGTAACAGAAAGACGTGGTGAAATTTCAGAAACGAACGTATTGCGCAAATGTATCCTGTCGTGGTGCCATATCCGATTGCATTATTATGGCATACCTATCTTTTGAATTACTAAATAAACTAGTGGTGAAAATTTGACGTAGTTTTATACGTTTCACCACTTGGTACAGACACTTAGTATCCGTGATCCTTGAACTTGAACACACCTTGTATGCTATGCTATGGCTATCTCGCATTTTCTCCGTTATTTTATGCTAACCAAATGACAGATGTAGTTGGTGTCATAGACATGAGACCTACTACGGTCTGTCATTTGGATTCATCAACATTTACACATGTTAATTTGAAAACTGAAAGTATTTAGTAGTGTATTAATATATTAACACTAAATTTGAGTGGAATCTGACCATCTATTTGAAAATGCAGTTTTTATGGTCAAATTTTGATTGAAACAGTTCTTTGTCTAAAAAAGATTACGAAGGCAAGTCGCTGATGACATGATTTCCCGGACTTCTATGGACCCCACCTTTATAAAAATCATAATAAGTGGAGACGAGACATTGGTTTACGAGTACGATATGCAAACAAGCCGACATTTTAAAGAATTTCGAATCGAAAACAAACCGATGCAAACATAAAGAAACAAAAAAACCGGACAAGTGCATGATGTAGGGTTCCGTAGTCCCCCCCCCCCCATCCAAATGATGTGGCTTAAGAAGTGGGTTTTCTGTTGTTTTTGTTTCATACTTACAACGTTATATCTACTTAATAACATTTGATCAGCTGTTACTCGTAAACTTGTAAAGCCTACTTAGCTGTGATAGTTTTCCTTTTAATTTCACTATATACATATACTACTACCGTGAATTTCATACCCAACATCAACCATGTAGTTTTTTTTTAAGATTTTATTCTTACTTTTACGGCTACGGAACCCTAAAAAAAGAGACAAATACACGTTTAGATGAACTGTTGGCTTTATTGTTATGCAGGCTATGGGGCGTACTTGATATAATAAAATTTGATAAATATAAATAATTGTATTTTTACTTAAAAAAATCGGGGCACTTTTAAATAGAATGTATATCTAATTTTTCTTAGATTACATCTTTTGGTTCTACTATGCATAATTAGAAACTATTATATCTCTTACGCTTTACTTTTTTTAACCATAAAAAAGAACATAAAAAATATTAAACATTTTACATAAGCTTTGTTATAGTAGCCCAAGAAAATAAAACACTATTACGACTAGCATCAATGGGCTCATAATAAACAGATTTCTCATTGTAAGAAAGGAGAATGTGAGAAGAATTTTAAAACTTTTTTATAGCTCAAGCCAATATAACTTTACACTACGGTAGGTAGGTTAGATAATTAAAAAATATTGCTTATAGTTACGTTTCATTACAGATGTGTTGTAATTTCCAAACCTATTGTCTTACACTGATAAATTAAGTAGGGACCTGCCCGGTACTCATACTCAGATCTTATGACAACAATTATACCAGGCTATCATGAATAGAAGGAGTAATTATTATATTGCAAGTGGTACATTTTTGGTCGGTTCTATGTCGATGATACATAGTTGATTTGTGTATATGTGTGTATGTGTATAGGAATATAAATCAGATAGACACATAAGTCGCTAAATAAAACCATACTTTTTAAAAAGCAAGGGATAACACTAAAATAAATAGTGCTTATTTTTTTTTTCAAACTACTTCAAAAAGGAGGAGGTTCTCAATTGGACTGTTTTTTTTTTGTATATCTGTTCACCAATTGCACAAAGACGGCTGAACCGATTTAAAAAAAATCTTCTAAGTTGGTCCTATTGACATCAGATCACGATCTGATGATAGGATCCTGAAGAAATCGAGAGAACTCTTCAAATATTAAAGGACGACGACATATTTCCTCGATACAGGCTAGCCTAGTGAGAAGACCAACAGTAACACAGCAGTAAATGTCCACCCAGCTTTAGATTAAGAATGATTCTATGTTTACATTTAATGTAATACTGTATCTATTGCTGCAATAAATATATTTTCATTTTCATTTTCATTTTCATTTCATGGTGACTCGTGCATTTACTCTCAAAAAGCACCAATTGAGAAACTGATGATAAGAACCACAAATGATGAGCGGACCTATTCAATATTTTACAGTTTTGGATTCAATTACTTTAATACGATATTGAGTAGTACTTTATTCTCGTCATACTACTATTATATACACAATGTAATAGAGCTGATGGTGAACTATCATGTGAACTCCTCAACAATTAACGGCTCTGCATCGAGGAAAGTAATATTTTGTTTAAGGATTTGAGCAGTTGTCATAAGCATATTGTAACTTAAGTGAATTACATACCAACCCACGAAAAAGTGAAACAAAAAAATATATATCGACATCACAAATAAGTACAAGGCAGCTAAAAAGCAAAAAATAATATAGAATAACAAAAAAAAATACATTTTGAAGTTGGTGCCGAACAAAACATAAAATCTACTATTTCATGGCACCAACTTCAAAATGTTTAATTGTCTAATGACAACATTGTTAGGTATACCACCTTTAATCATCGCATAACTGTCCACGCGTTGGTAGTAAGTGGAACATTAAATAATTGCAATATAAACACGTGTGTTTCGACTTTACTGACCACCGGAGCGTGCTACGTACGCCAAAAATTTGCTTTCTACAAAAATATGATGCAATTCGACTTCAAACAAGCACTAATTAAATCGACAGTCTTTGTTATAAAAAAGAAACCTTGTAATTTTCAAATAATTTGATGCTGTGTTTTGTTATTAACATACCTAATTGAATTTTGTGCCTTCTCAACTATTATGGCTTGAAGACTTATGTGATTAATCATTGCAATTAAGGCGCTATTCCATTAGGCAAGTCTTGCATGCAAGTATGACGTCACATGTGCGTACAAGTTGCTTGCGTTGGAAACATGTTCATACCATCAAGAACCAAACACTCCGATTTCAATCTTTTGTACAAATTGCAAATTGCATACAAGTTGTATGCAATTTGCAACTGGCATACAAGTAACTTGTTTAATGGAATAGCGCGTTAAGCGTAAGTTATGGAATATACATAACTGTCGAATTAAATCAGTCTCGTTTAACGAAATGTCAAAACCGCGTCAAAATCGGTTCCGTAGTTTCTGTGAAAATCGCGAACATACATATACATACGGGTCAAACAGAGAACCACCTTTTTGAAGACGCAACTTATGACGATAAGTTGCTACTATTATTATTCGTTTTAATGATTATAAATTAAACATGTTCAATTGCGAACAAACATTAATTTTTAATGACTTACTAATGACTGATTTAGTTTTTTTTGCTGTAGTCAACTATATACTTACCTAATTCCTCGATTGCATTTCATAACGAACAATATTATGCTAAATGCTAAACAGAACCAATATTACAAATAACGATTACTACGTATTTGCTGTAAGCATAATTGTATAAGGTCGTTCAATCACTCCAGGTTCAATGTGTGATAATGTTTGCACAATAAAACTCGTATTTTTTATCAAGTTCGAGTATTGCAATTATGTAGGATGTTGTAAATAAAACCGGTCGGTTTTTAATTATCGTCGCGCATTCAGTGATCATTGTGTATTGAGTAGGTACCTACTGATCTGTGACCTCCGAAATAATTTTATAAATGGTGTTTATGACATTGTGTATTTTTCCGCAATCCATCGCTTATATTCATTTAAAGCTTGGCTTTCACCCAGCATCGTCCTCATGAATCTTGGTTTATTTTGCTAACGCGAAAACCTAAGCTAACGGAACGGATAATACTCGTAGATTTTCTGTAAAAAATTACAACTTCCATAGTAGGGTATAGGCACTGTATTGCGGGGATTTTTTCATACATTCAGTTGACGGATTCAAAGTACAACCAGACTCGGACCAACAATTTGTAGATCACACAAGGTGGTGTCCTATGTGGGTATCGATCCAACGACCTCTTGCATAGCAGTCATACACTCTCAAACCGCACCATCGAGGTAGTCAATGTTTCTTCTTATTCTATTTGTGCACTGTTTTTCCAAAAAAGTGATTCTACTATGCAGATTTTGCTTTGAGCAAAAAATTTTACAAGATTAGCCTGATTACCTTGCCTGATTGCCTGATATGCGCAAAATACATTAGTAATGGACTAGTGACTAGAGCTTGTCTCATTGTAGACCAAACAGTAACATACTAATGATAGTACTTATGTTACTACTATTATACATAACTTAATTAAAACAAAATATTCGCGAAGCAAATGAACAAGAAAAGTACGAAAGGTAGACCACATAAGAGATTGAGCGACGACATTGTAGATACAAACTGCCGGAAATATAGGGCCAAGGCTGGAACAAGATAGAGCCAGTTGTATTGGCTTGGAGGAGGCTTTTACCGCAAAACGTGACCCTTACACCTAACAGTACTAACATAAATATAATGAGTGCAAAAATAATGTAAATATAAAGAAAAGCGCTTGCCAGCGTAATAAAAAATCGGCTTCTAATTGCCTACATTTCCAAAAAACACGTATAATATGACAACCTATGTAATTTAAAATTGGTCGTATTTTACGGAATTATGCGCATATCATGTGCTATATGTAACATGGAAAGTTAAACTGCCGAAAATTATCCATGTACACGTGAAAAATTACTAGTCATGTGTTTTTACTAACGTAGTTATGAAACTCAAAAGTATCTATTAAATAACATCAAAGGTCTTATACTAAGTATGTCACTATTTGGGTAAGTACGGTACCGGTACGACTGGATATGGCATAGGTTTATCTTATCTTACAATAACTAAAAAAAAAAATGTTTTATGCAATAATACTCCAATCGGATTTGGCACTAAAACTCTGGGGATCTAAATTCGACAAACGGTGTGAAAGCATTTTGTACTGCCCCTTGGGAAGTTTTTTGTTGTCACATAGAAAATTGTCCAATTCACAAAAAAAAAATGGTAGTCGGTTGGAGTAAGGTATGGCGAATACGGAGGATGTGATGACGTATGGTTTGTAACTGTTGAACTGTGTGAGATCTTGCGTTATCCTTATCATGGAGCAATAATGATAATAATAATAATAAGTTATACTCAACACATGCGGAATAGTAAGAAAATTCTGACAATATGATTCAAACAATGCATACCCAGAACACACACACAGTCACTCCGCCAATCATACCCCCACATCACATACTTCCAATGATCTCATCGATGCCCACTTGGCCTAGGCCCGTGCCATAAGTTCCACCAGCCAATGAAATCGAGTAAAACAAAAGAACAAAATAATAATAATAATAATATCTTGGGACAACTCACACAACGCTATCTGATCCCAAACTAAGCAGAGCTTGTACTATGGAAACCAGACAACCGATAAACATACTTATATATTTTTAAATACATACATATTATAGATAAATAACACCCAGACACAGAATCAGTCGGAAAACAGACCTATAGTGAATAACACCATAAAGAGACCACCAAACACTTACCATTATCTTTTTATTGATAAGCTTTGCTTTAGGGCAATATTGCGGTGTTTTACCTGGGGTCAGCCATTGCATTTTTCACTTGACGTTGTCGTAAAGAATCCATTTTTCTTTACATGTTACAATTCGACATAATATTCCTTCATTTCTGTACCGATTCAACAAGGCAATGCAAGTTTCATATTTTTTTTATCTTATTGATTTGATGCAAATGATTCAATATTGTATGCAAAGTAACGTTAAACCATGGCGTTAGTTACTGGGTAGTTTGATTCGGATCGGCTTCCACCATCTCCTTCAATTCAACGTTAATCACATTTGTGGGCGCTCCTTCACGCACGTGGTTCGTTACTTTGTTCTTCAAGTCGAAGTTTCCATTACGAAAGCGTTTAAACCAAAACGCACGGTGCATTCATTAGCAGTCTCCTCTCCAAACGCAGTATTGATATTGCGAGCCGTATCTGCTTGAATTCGAAAACTGAATGTTGCACATTGTTTAAACGAAAAACCTCTTAAGTAACATGTGAAAAAAAAGTTTTACTCGAAAATCTTACATCATGAAGGTTAATGTCAATTCAAAGTATCTAATACTTTAAAACGGCAATTGCATACTATTGATTTATTGATGCCATAATCTGCCCAGTGCTAAAATGTCATAACTTGATAATGTTGTTTAACTTGACTACTATACTATAATTCAACTTATAAATATTACTAAGTTTGGAAAGTTTAAACAGTTGAAACTTTGTCACGTTCCAGGCATTATTGTGTACGATGGCAGACGTGACAACGCGTGGCGCGTGACCCACGCTTCTATGTACCCGGACCCCGATCTGGGCGAATACGACATCGGTGGCGAGAAGTTCACCCTCATGGATGGAGTGGTAGGACTCGCGCACTCTCCCGCACAGGGCCTGCTCTACTACCAGCCGTTGGCTACAGACAGGTATTAGGTTTCTCCAAATATATTTATTAGAATATAGGTAGGTAGGTATCACTTGGAATTGAAGAGCGAATAACCATAAATCTTTATAAAGTAAAAGCAAAACTATTGCAGGCATGACGAAGCGTTAGATCTGTCATTGCATCGCTATTTTTGTTAGGCGTTGTACCTAACCACTAAGATTTCTTCCCCACTTGATCAATGTAAGCGAAGAATTTTGTTATGTACTTCTTTGGCATGGTCTTCACTTATCTGATTTTAAACCTTTCAGAATATTCAGCATATCAACGGCAGTTTTAGCGTCAGGCCCTCCTGCTGAGGGTACAGATCTTCCTGTAAATCTTGTGGGGCGTAAGTCCTCCCAAGGCCTCGGTATTGCGGTGGACCCGCGCGACGACACCATCATCTTCAGCCCCATGACTGAGACAGCTATTGCTACTTGGAACCCCATTAATAACTCTCACAAGTATGTACTAGCTTATGTATGAAGCGTAGCTTACTAATTAGCATGGATGTACCCAATGGGAACTGGAGATTCACAATACAATAATCAAGTAGTTGTAAGGCCGGTTGCACTCCTCCTTATCGTAGCTTTTCGGCAATAACTCAAAGACGGTATATCCGATAGGATAGGAAAGGTAACGCTAATAAATACTTTCAACTAAAATTATTTTCAGCGTGATAACGCTGAAAATAATTTTAGTTGAAAGTATTTATTAGCGTTACCTTTGTATTTTTTTTCATATTATGTTTGCTCATACGGTTTAGAAGATAAAACGGGGAGAAAGGGCTATTTTCGCAACATTTCGGAGTGATTATTTCCGAAAATATACATTTGATTAAAAAAAGCTTCGTATAAACCTTAAAAGACTTATCGAATGACGTGCCACATGTAGATGTTTGGTGAATAAAACATCTTCTGCTACATGTATGGCGTGACCTCCATAGAAATATGTTTATTTGTTATTAATCTATTGATCTAAGTAGCGGCATAAACAAGACACCTACTCTCCAAATTTTATCTATGTTAATTGTGTAGTTTATTAATGGCTGTGACATACGGACAAGACAGACAGCACAGACGGGCGGACATGAAGAAACTATAAGGGTTCCGTTTTGCCATTTTGGCTACGGAACCCTAAAAGTGTATGATTTAAGTAATATAATTACGGCTTTTCTAACTAGAACTTGAGGAAGATAAAACATATACTCTGGACCTATTGAAAGTCAAGCAAATGATGTAAGATCGATGAGACTCATGTAACAAAAACGTCATTGGGTAATTTAACAATATTACAATATAATAGGGAAAGATATGTAAAAAATAATGAGTTAGTGGTAAGGTGTAATAAATGGTAGGTATCGCTACAGCATAAGTTGACTAATGTTGTTGAAGTCAGCGATTTTTATTAGCAGTATTAGTCACCGATATTTTATGTTCTTTAAGATCACGGATCACCTACCGTACCGTGCCCTTAAACTATTTCGATGATTTTGGAACTTAAACACAATACAAACGATTAAAGAATATTAATAAGTGGAGTAGTCAGTAACAGAACTAACATATTCCAATTAATAAGCCGTTTCATGCTATTTCAGGGTATTGGCACAAGACCCCGAGAAGTTGCAGTTTTGTGCGGAAGTGAGGTGGGCTGAGCGTGACAATGGCGCCGTGTGGGCACTTTCCACTCGTTTCCACAAGTTCTTCCGTCGTGCAGCTTCTAAACACGAGGTAGGCATAGTTGTAGACATATATTTATAATAAGGAACTGTTTACTTTTTGTGATTCTCAAATATAATTTTGGTAAAAAAGTACCTACCTAAATATGTTTTCAAGTTAGTCTGAGTGCGCTTCTTCGTGATCCTTAAAATGTTAGATAAATTGGTTGCATTTGTATATCGACATGTACCTCTAGTACGTTAATCTTTATACTTATCAAAGTAATTGCACTGTCAGTCGATGTTACGTTCAAGTAGTCATAATTTATGGCAATAGCGCAAAAATACACCGATGTGTGACAGTTGTCTATAGAATGTAGGTATTATTCATTTGCATTTGCAAGCAGCAAATGTATTTACTTATCTACAAAAGAAAACGTTCATTCGTTTTGCAAAAAAATTAATGGTCGTCTAATAAAATTTACCTTATTTTTCCTCTGTTCGGGAAACCATTGTGAGTTACGACCTCTAGATAAGCAATTCATTACAAATTAACTACTATTTATTATGTTTTATTACGGCTCACGTTAAGGCTAGATAACGTTGTTTTTGAATACCTACTGAAACATTTTTATAAGTAAATTAATGAGGGAAGTGTTATTTTGTTTTACGGAAGTTAATTATAATATTATGCTACGGAAATTATATACAGCACAATTCCGAAGATAATATAGCACATTATCTTCGGACGCGAGTTCCTGACTAAAAGGATTTAATCCAATAGATAGGTATAGTTTGGTTGATATTTTATGATTGTTCTGAATATAAGCGCAGTCAAATGATTTTAAGAGACTAAGAGAGAAATGTTTATTATTTCGAAATTACTTCAAATGTGCCGATTTGTATTCTTTAAAATATTTTAGATACCTACCAATACAGTGAAGTATAACTACTAGAAATTTAATAATTTTTTTTTTTAATTCGTAAATTTGTTAAGAAGCCGTGGCACCATAGCACGCAATTCCATTAATACATATTAAATATAACATATAATATACAATAACTAATTAAAACTAAAAACTAACACTAAATAAAACTATAATAAAAACTAAGAAATATTTAAAAAATTGGGCCATGGTTCCACAGATGCTGGCAGCATTTCCTCACTGTATAGCAATGCACCAGTAGAGTCGTACAATTTTTTGGAAATTTCTTTGAAGAATGGGACCCCACGGGTCAAGGGTTTTGATAGTTTATATTACATTATTTGAAGTCTGTTATTACATAACAAGAAAAATCATAACAATTCTAATAACAATTAAAAAGTAAATAATAAGACTGTACCGAAAGCCGCAATCGTCCTATATAACGTAACTGCGACGCGACTAGTACAATGTTCAGAGCAAGCACAAAGTTTCAAATTATAATCTTTTTCACAATTTTCAGACAAAATCCATGAACTAAAGCTGCCTTTTTAATTTTTAGTGTTGGAAGGTGCCTTCTAAAAGCATTTTTGTTTCCAGATCAACATTCGTGTGGTCCGCGTGGCAGATAACAACTACGTATCTCTCCCACAACATGTATTGCGTCGCGCGGCCAGACAAGCTAATGCCACTTTTGTCTAAAAATCACATCAACACCAAATAAAAAACACTTCTACTGCCAAAGTCATTAACTCATATAAAAATGCCGCGCTCTGCTAGCTTTTTACAACAGGTACCTGTTACTAAATATCACAAAAAGCCATAATTATATTGCCAAAACATGGTTTTATTTCTTAATTTTAATCAGTAAGATATTTATGTAATTGCTGTTATTACAACAGCCATTACAAATTAGTATACCGGTGCCGCATAAATGGACGTAAAGGACTTTTCCTCGGTGAATAAAACCTCAGCTTTTTTTATATGAACAATACGATTTAATGAGGAAGATAACAATCATGAATTATTTGTGTGTTTTTATTAATATTTAAATAATTATTTGTACATAAGAAATGAGGTTTAATGCTTTGCCAAAACTTTTTGGAAACATTAAATATTTACTCAGGAAAAAAATGTTTCGAGTCAAACGCCAGTTTAATTGTTTATTATTTAACAGATAGGCAAAGATTCTCATTCTTTTGTATTATTTTGTTAGCGTAAATGGGATGTATGTACTTTCATGATTTTATAAATTCTTATTTTTACTCTCTTGAGTAACCTGCTTCATGCTACTCTGATATATAACTGAACAAATCTACAGCTTGTAAATATAAAATGTTGTTTGGTATATTGCCCAGCTAATTCGCTGTATTTTTTATTTATTTATTTCGTACTTATTACGGATTCATTCTTTTAAGCCTATATATTATTATGTTTAGGTTATACATTAAAATAAGGGGCAATTTATCTTCTTTTTTATTTCCTTATTCATGTGGTACTTTAAAAATTGGATGCTTTTATACCTGCATGTGATTGAATTCATGCAACATAACCATATGAACTTATTTTTGGTAGGTTTTTAGCAAAACATGTTTGTACTTTAGGCTCTATTCAATTTTCACTTTATAGGTACCGCTTCTAGGCTTAATGTTCAATTGTAAAATAATGTAGATACTTATCTGTTAATTTCAAACTAAATAATGTTTTAATATGTACAAAATAATGAAGTTTTATGTTTATTATTTCCAGCACTGCGGGTTAAACCGCATTATATAGTGTTACACATTTATCGTGTACCTATTATCTTACCGTACAAAACTATTAAGTTACAACTGTGTACTTTATCTATTTAGGACAAGGATTATTATGCGCATAAAATTTATGGAAAAAGACAAGATTCTCATATTTATTTGCTTCGAGCTTAAGAAATAAACGTAGATATCACCTCTGAAAATCTGGTGTATGTATACAGATACTGATTTTTTGTATTGTATTTCTGACGTTAATATTTCTGTGAAATATGCAGTTTTGTCCCGTTTGGTTCTGCTATATCTGGCATAAAATGACCAATAAAAACTTCGCTGAATTCACGCTTTAAATAAAAGATACAGATACATAGGATTACAAAATCACTCTATTTGAGAATTTGCCGATGATCTAGTCTAATTTGATGAATTAAAAAAAAGTTTATAAGAAAATACCTTTGTCGTAAAGGACCTAAGCTATATAATAATAAAAAGTTACTCATTTTATTAAAATAATGTAAGTATGCGAAATTTTTTTGACTGTTATGAAATTTTACTAAAATGTTTACACAAAACTAGTAATTAATAAAAAAAGTAATATTTTAGTTTTTGAAAATAATATAATTTTCATATACATCAATAACTTAATATAGTCAAAAATAGTTTGTTTTTACTCTTCTATTTATAAAATTTCCGAATAAAGTTGATTGTCCTTTACGACCTTTGAGTATTGAGATTTTTATGATGATTTATGTATAAATTATAATTAATAATATATTATTTAAGTTAACTCTAAATTAAGCAGTTACCATTGAATACCAGTGCTATAATTATTTTATGCTATTATTTTATTACATATTTAATATAAATAACTGTTTGATACAAATATTTAAATGTAAAACGTACTAACATTATTTACTGAATGCCGAATTTATTAATTAAGTTGAATGTTTGTTGTCATCGTATCTCCATTTTCTACCATCCATTTATTAATAACGTAGGCAATTTACATTATTCATTAAGTAAGGGTGTAAGTTTGTAAACGCCAAAAGCACTTGTAGTTTGCTATAGGTCCGGCTTAATGCTCAATTTTGGGTGCCAAACAGTTTGTGTCAAAATATATGCCAAACTGCGACTTCCTTAGGTGCGCTAAAATGTTTTCTTCTGCAATGAGAATAAGTTTGATTTGAGCGTTTAGTCGGACAATATAGATATCATTGTCTATCGGCTCTAATACTTGCCATTGCTATTTGTTGTCTATTTAAGCCCATTGTCAAAAATAAAACGCTCAATTCTTAACATACATTATTTTATCAATAAATAATAAAATTGTAAGTATTGAGTGTGTTTAGAAATGTGTTCGCATGGAATTATAAAAAATACAACTAAGTTTTGAATAAAACTAAAATACAAACATTGAAATTGTATGTCAGGAGTTCCGTACCACGTGCTACATAATATAATAAGAGCGACTTACCCTTGACCGTTTTTATTACTTGACTGCGGAGTTTCTCTTCAAATTCGAATTCTGAATTTCCTCAAAAACTCGTATTTTGTATGAGGTTAACAAAAAGTTAGGTACTTTTAAATTTTGATTAAATTTTGCTATCCGTCATTAAGGTACAGGTGCGTAAGTACCCTATCTTCTATAGGTTTTTCGGGTTTTATTTTAGGTAAAACCCGTTACCTGTTCAAAGAATAAGAATCCTTTAATGGGACTATATGGGAATTCATTCTGATACAGTGGGCCCATTTGACTGGTAAAAACTAATTTTGTGAAAAACACAAACGTATCAAATGGGGATTAAATAGACAGTTACAATCGGATTTATAGTATTAGATACTTTGGTTAGTAATATGACTCTATAATTGATTAGGTACTTACATAAATAATAGATATGTTTACGGGCGACTGTCTGTTTTTTAATATAATCACATTGAAATAAAAACATAATTAACTGAATGATAGCAACTTGATCTCCCTACATGTGTATATTTCTGCTAAACCATGGTCATAATGTTGACCATAGATTAATATTGTGTGACAAAAATATTCACTCACATATTGCTATCTCTTTCATATTGTGCATGACGTCATTGGCCTGTCTTTTGCTTTTTTTCTTCTTTTTGAATAAATGGCAATTCTGCTGAATTATCCGATAATATCTGCCAGTGTCATGTGTTTATTGTAAACCTTTAACTGCACAAAAAAAGTTGCTATCAATTTTACATACATAATTCCAGAATGTTTACATTTTATAAAAATATTGTATACCCTGACATGGGTATGACAAGGTCAGTTTGCGGTAATTTTCACAACCTCAGTTTTTGTTTTTACATAAATTCTTTAAAATAGTTTTTATTATTTTCTATCTGTCAATTTTTATCTATACTGATTTCATTTTTATTTATTATTTTAATATTATTAATAAAAACATACACACTATTTAAAACTTATATAAATAAGTAACATACAGTTCGAAACTTTTTATAGTAAACTTTATTTCATGCGTTGTAAGCGGCTTTGTTTTTCATAAATGGTGTTGTAAATATTTAGATTGTAGAACGGTTTAAACGTAAAACATAATATTAAAAGTTAAAACCTTTCATCATATTTATTAGGATTTTCTTTCTCCAACTTCTTTCTCGGTATTTTGAATGTCAAATCTATCAATGACAATAAATTATTTTACACAAATCAAGTAATAATTACGCCCATACATGATTTGAAAAAAAAATTCGTCCTTAATTTAACATGTTTTAGTATTTACAATCATTGAAATAAATACTAAACTTAAATTACTTGACTGACTACTTATATGAAATGATAAATTGCATACAAATTTCTACAGAGCGAATAGTTTGACGTTTCGCTTTGTAGAGAAGACTAATTTGACTTGACTTTCAAATACTAAATTTAAAATTCCATGCGAACAAAGTAGAAGGCAACTGCAAGTAAGTATTACATGCCGATATTCAATCTGTCAGTTTGCATTGTATATAAATACAAAACATTATTCTCGTAGATATATCAGTCTGTTTCATTATTTCAGTCTGTTTTATATTAAGTTGAAGATTAGTTGGATAGAGAATAAACATTAAAATTTATCATATGTTAAGGGCTCGCTTGTACGCTTTTGTAAATTCATTCAAACGCATGATTGTGCTTATTTAATTCGTATGTACCTAACTACTTAGAACTTCATTGTCATACTTGTGTCACACATTTTTATATTTATATTAAATAATTTTAAAAAAGCAGTTTTGTTTTAATTTACCTAAAATAAAAACCAATAAAATTGTGGGTATCTATTTATTTTATTTCATATTATCAGTTGTACAATTTTCTTACTTAATAAGGAGGCAAAGGATACAGCTCAATTAGTACACAATTGAAGAATATATGTTTGTCAACCATGAAAACCTACATCTATTTATAAATGACTTGAAAAAGTAACTATTATCCGCATCAATATAATTAATCTATGAATTAAAAAATGGCGTAATGATAAGGGTATCGATTTGCCATTTCAGCTACGGAACTTTAAAAAAAGTACATCTGCTTCAAAAAGTGTATCTAATGGGAACCAAAGCGGCCATTTTCTAAATGTAGGTATCTGCAATAATCCATAATTGATTTTTTTAAATCGCTCAAAGTCGTACACTATGAGCAAAAGATAATGATTTGAAAACAAAAGTTGATAACGTTTTCTATTATAATTTGATGACAAAATGCACGCGAAAAACGCTCGTTAAATTTCTTTCTTTTAAGGAGTTTAAAAGAAAGAAATTTAACGAGCGTTTTTCGCGTGCATTTTGTACCATTTTTTACGGTACCTATATTGTAGATAGGTAATTAACGAACAGGTTCCCATGTAACCACATTTTGGATAGTTAGACTGCATTTTTTAAAAAAAAAAAATTTTTTTTATTTATTTTCCTTGTACCTATTTTTTACCATTTACTATTCCTAGGTTTCACAACATTTCTTAGAATATGATTAAAAAAAAGGTATAAAACCCCTATGATTTTCACACTCTGCTTACAAAGTACAATGGTTTTTCTTATGTCTATAAGTACTATGTAACTCTGTTATGCGGGCATGTAGTACCCACCTACCCACAACAATGTATCATCAATGATCTTGGCCTCGGCCTCGAAAATATCTAATCAGAGACTACTAGAGAAAACAGGTTTTCCTCTATGTAGAATAAACTTTTTCAGATTCGTAGTAAATACCTACTTCTGTTTTTAAGTTCAGTTTTAAATTCAATCTAGGGGTAAGCGAATGTAATTCCAAAGCGTAAGTATAATGTTTGAATGAACATAAAGCTAAAATCATTTATATATTTAACTTAATTTGGAAACGGCAACTGTAATGGACTGACAGTTAGGGCTCTACCAGATACCACCTAAGGTACCTGGAGCCATTCAGAAAAGGACTAGGCAATATAAAAATATGGCTACTCTTTTCAATTGAAAATGATTTTGTTTTTTAGTGCTATACACTCTTATTAAATAATGAAAGTTCGCTCTAGTAAATAATTATAAGTTGTTTTAATGATAGAGGCCACAAACACTTTTCTCTTGAAATAGATTGATATTTTTAAATTTATTTTACCTAAAGTTTGGCTAATACTTAAAAGATCATTATCTCCTGAACGGTCTTTGATCTTTGTTCAGGGCAGGGCAACATTTGGCTCAAACGGCCAAGTATAAGTCGCTCAAAGAAGGGGGGCGGGAGTTCAATCCATTCACCAACGGTAAACCAGCTACCACCGCCCAGGAGCTTGTCGTAGCTTGTCAAAACCAACCGGTCCAGTATTAAAAAATTCAAATCCCCAAAAAAAGGTATTTCAGTTGAGTCGGGGGGGAGGGGGTAGTTGCCCCAGTTGCCCCCCCCCCCACCTTAGATCAGCGCCTGATCCCACAAAACCTTTTGCAAAGCAGTTATATTTAAGTACGTCCAACCTCTGTTGTGCCCTTGTTTAATTATGTATTTATGTTAATCATGTCTATACCTACTTAATAGATTATTTATCAGAAATATTTTCCTATGAACGCAATGGGGATTTCGAAGCTTAGTTAATGACTCATATTCTCATATCGATAACGCACGATCATCCACAATTGTATCTTCTATGCCTCTACGTCGAAAACACCTCATGTTTGCCTTCGTAAAATTAATTGAAATCGTGAGTCGTGTTAACAACGACATACAATATAATATCTCTGACTAGATGTAGCCGCGACTTTGTCAGCGTGAAGTCGCTGTGCTGCTCTCCCTATACACTTTAGCGTGATGATAAAAGTAGAATAAGTTACTCCAACATCAGCTGTCTCACAGTAAAAGTCTGTCGAGCCGTTTGGAAATTAACCGGAACCAGGCGCGTATCCAGACTTTTGTTCATGGAGGGGGGGGGGGAACATGGGGCTCAAGTGGCCAAGTATGAGTCGCTCGCATGACGATACCAGCCACCAAATTGGGCGAATGCCTGTCAAAACACACCGATACAGTGTCAAAAAGTCCCGAAAAGGTCTTTCAATCAAGTCTGAGGGGGGGGGACCTGACAAACGGACAGAAGGACAGCCAAAAAACTGTGGTTTTGTTTTATGAACGGTAAATACTCTCATGCGCATTTAGTTATACTTACAAACAGACATTTACATTTTATTTATTTGTATAGATGTATAGAAAAGGGGATTTGTGTTAGTTGTGCCAATAGTGCCAGTGTCTTTTAAACCATTGTTTGATCTCGTTTGACGTCAAAATGTATGTATACATTCTTTTTACGAGGAAAGTCTGTGTCCTGAATAATATTGGTTTCTCCGTAACATAAACTAGGTATCACGATGTTGGGTATCTAGCGATGCACTTGTGTGTGTTAGCGTACACAGATTATCTCAATGGGCACTATTTATTTATCTATTATTACACAAAGTTGAATGTGCCTTACCTATATTTGCAATATGATATGTACATGAAGTTCGCCAACTTCAGCATAAAAGTGCACTAAGGTTGACAAAAAAAGTAGACAACAGTAAGATTAATCCAGTATAAAAAAATACGATTTCACAGGAGTTACGGGGATAAAAGATGAAGAAAAGAAAGATAAAGAGAGGGAATTTCAGAGGTCAAAACCCAAGACCAGTTGTTAGTCAACACGTGAAGTAATTTACCTTTATGTAGTTCTGGATTCTACCACTCGGAACACAGCAGACCGACCCTTTTCATGTGGACAAACTTCATACTCCTACCCATGGAGCAATAGTAGGAGTATGTCTTTAGTACGTGTCACTGCTATCACATTCACAAAGGCACCACTTACGCCGATCACTGATCACATGTATGTGCAATGGATTAGCTTTATATGAATGGGCAAAATATCAGAAAACCTTTTCATAATTGATTAAATCAATTGAGAATCTGTTTTGGAGTTGGGTTTTTTACTGTGTTACACTCATTCAGTGTTATTGGTTGAGGTTAACGAACTGATTAGAGGTGTGAAATGATACTAAAGTTGAGACAGTCTCTGAGCTTTGATCGTCCAACACGCCATACGCTCTCTATGTGGAATGGAGGGGTCCGTGAATTAGTGGCGAAGGAGCAGTTCGAGAGGTCTGTGAGGTTAAGAAACGTTAACACTATCGGTCTATAGATGGGTGACCGTTCAAAGAATGCCGCCCTCCTCCGTACTTCTAAGAGCACGTTAAGTACTGCGCTTATTCTCTCTCCGTTTGTGTCTTATTTTCGTCCTTTCGGACTATGAAATAATAACAATATGTTTGCTTGTTTAAGTAGGTACCTACATTGTAACTATTATAACTAAACATTTAAGTAGGTACATTATTATTGAGCATCTCAATGTGATTATAAAAACTTTACAATTTAGGACTAACCAGTTCATCTACGTATGTGCGAATGACATCATTATGTTCTCTTTAATCTATTGTGTTTAACTTGTGAGTTTGTTGTTTAGTATCAAACAAAAGGCCTGGTTGGTATCTAGCGAATGGGGAAGTACCTCATCTTTATCTGTTCTTTCTATGCGGACCTATGACCAGGGCCCGATCCAGCCATTTAGCCGCTCGGGACTAAACAATATTTGCCGCCCTTTACACACAACATTTTGCCAAAAAGGGGACGTACAAGGATATACAGTGCTGGCCCGAGGCCAGGTTTACCTAGATTAGAGCGAGATGCTAATAATTTCACCCGACATCGCCTAAGTACCTTGCGCAATGCCCGTGAGGGGGACGACGACGTAAATCTTTTGCCTTCTAGTCGCCTAGCGGCATCAAATTTGTCGCCCTTCAATGCCGCCTCTTTGGACATTTGCTCGGCTTGTCTTATGTTTCTGTGATCAATAGCGATTTTTTCCTTTTTAAGAACCATAAAAATCAATCGATAGGTATTAGTAATTACCTATTGATTAATTTTTAGTAAGTAGTTAATACTGCGCTTAGGCTGCACTGAATGTTATGTACGCACTTAAAAATACCAGACAATTGAAATAAACAAGAGATTATATTCTAGATATAAGAGGGTATCATCGCTATTAAACTGATGATAATGCTACCATGATTAATGTAAACAGATAAACGTCATACTAATATAGTATGTGGCAGTGGCGAGGAGTACTTAGAATACCATTCTTTTCGATTTCCGTTTGAATTTTAGATACCTACTTAATATATGTATAAAGAACCGTGTTGGCTGTGTCCAACTATAATCGAGTTACCTTAGGATGATTTTTTCCCTTCGCAGCTGGTATGTGGTAAAAAAATTAAGTTCATCAATGGGTGAGACTGTAGTACCTATTGCCGACAGCCAAATTGCTTTACTCTGTGACCAAAACAACACCAGGCAACTGTTGCGTGTTCCGCGAAAGAAGGACAAAAAACACACTTTCGCATTATCAAATTAGTGTTATTTATTCATAATACGTATTCAAATCGAGTATTTCACCGCGATTTGTTTACCAACGACGCACATTTGAATGGGCTCAGTGTATTACGTCACAATCGCGCGTGGCCGTACGCAGAGGAAACAGAAGATGCGCCCGCGCCGAGTCTTTCCGGTCAGGTACGTTTTACGGTTTTTATCTATATGTAGTATATATAGTATTTCGACGGCTTTCGCAACAGTATACGCTCGTCTCTCGTCAGACGCACCCGCACATATATATCCTCAAATTAATTAAGTATATAATCGTAATCATCAACATTGATGTTCACAAGACACCAGTGATTAACGCAGTGAGGCTGAACTAATTTGCAAGGTATGTAAAAAAAAGTTAATTTATGCATATGGTTGAGATATACTATTGTCATAAAACCTAATTCACCTAGGTCTTTTTAAACGTCAACAAAAAAATAATGCTTTATATTAATCGCTGATTATTTTAAATGTTCATTTTGACATTTAAAGTTGGCATTTAGAAGAACATTATAATAAATAGTTATTATAATATCTACTATAAAAAACAAGTATTATTGTTAAGATTCTCTTATAAATATTTTTATTGTAATAACTTGATATATTTGTTTCCTGTAAATAATACGTTTAGAGCAATATTTGCATAGCAAACAATATAACAATAATGTGTTTTTTGTCATTGCGAACAGGTTCCTTGCCGTTTTGTTTTTATAAACTTTAGTTTTTAAATAAAAAACTAAATTAAAATTCATATCTTTCTTGTAAACTTTCTTCCGAAATTAGGCAACTTTTATTATCTTATTAATATTAAGTAGGTACGTTAAAGTTAACCTTAATTTAATAAAAGAAGTTTTTTCTTCTACTATATAAAGTACGTAAATATGTATTTTGAAAATAGAATAACAGACAATAGATTCAAAATTTATCACATACGTAACAGCTGCTTATCAAACTTGATTGTAAACAAGATGCAGGTAGATCAAAAACTATAAACATCCTAATTTTTAAGCTTTGCTTTCTGGAGCGAAGTAATTATTGAATAAAAAATCAGACACGGAAATTGCATAAATCAAGCACAACTAACATGCACCTAACATTGGTATTTAGGGACTTGCCTACAACTTATGATTGTACAATAAACACTAACAACTATAAACCGGCCAAGTGCGAGTTGGACTCACGCACGAAGGGTTCCGTACCCTTATCTATAAAAACGGCTAAAAAATCATGTCTGTTGTATAGGAGCCCCCCTAAATTTATTAATGTTATTTTAATTTAATTATTTATTTTTAAAGTGAATAATTTATCTCAATGTTCTGTGAAATTTTAAGCATCTACCTGTTGCCGTTATCAATATCGACCAAAAACAACAAAAAAAAACACGTTTTCTGTATGGGAGCCCCCCTTTAATATTTATTTTATTCTGAGTTTAACAAAAATATCATCATCTGTGAAAATTTCAACTATGACTGTATCTCATGAACCGTGATAGCTAGTATCACGGTTCATGAGATACAGCCTGGTGACAGACGGACATCGAAGTCTTAGTAATAGGGTCCCGTTTCTTGGTACGGAACCCTAAAAATGACTTATCAATCCCACACATTATACTACCGATTCCACATTGCTAGTTATCTTTATATATAACTAGCAATGTGGAATCGGTAGTATAATGGGTGGGATTGGTAAGGTTAGTTGTACACGATGTTAGTACCTACTTATATCATAAATATTGAGGAGCGTGCTTTAGTAGCTTAGTTTAAAAAAAGCTTTTAGTTGATTATTCTGCAAAGGTTCATAAGTATTCATCATAAACTTGACACGAATACACAAATGTTAGAAGACATGGAAGTTATAACGAGACTGACGTCGATATCCAAATTTATTTTTAATATATATCGGGCTCACTTTCATACTCAAATATCTCTCACAAACTGTAACGGTAATCTTTGGTTACCTTAAAATCTGTTGTGTAAGTTGGTACCATGAAAGTAGAAGAATTTATGTTTTAGGAAGTTTTTATGTTTTATTTGGCACCAACTTCAAAATATTTATTTCCTTTTTAGTTGCGTTGTATTTAATTTTGAGGTCGAAGTCGGTAATAATTTTATTTCTCACTTTGTAGTGGGTTGGCTTAAAATTTATCTAAGTTACAATAGCCTAATGCCAACTGCTCAAACTTACGTGGTGTAATAGTATTATGACGAGTATAAAGTGCTAGGCAACACCATGTTAAAGTAACTGAATCGCAAACCGTGAAATATTGAATAGTTCCGCTGGTCTTAATCATCAGTTCCACTTCATCAATTGTTACTTTTTGAATCACTATGAAATAGATCTAAATCATTATAGGTGTGCCTTTTATATTTAAAGAGTTCCCTCGATTTCTCGAGGATCTTATCATCAGACCCTGATCAGAAGACAATGGGACCAATTTGGAAGTATAGCCTTTCATTAACATTACGTTTTTTTTCAAATTGGTCCAGTCGTCTTCACGTAATCGAGGAACAAACACAAAAATAAACATGCAGTCGATTTGAGTACCTTTTTGCATTTGATTGAAAAGAAAGGAATAAGTTTCCTAGATATCCAGTAGAATAACTGCTCCGGTGACCTCCTGGAAATATTGTGCTATAAAGCCCCAAACCTTGTCAGATTCATATTTTTTTTGGTTAAATAAACTTACCAAAAATTTTGGAATTGTAATTGGGAAGTATATGTCCACTGGTACACAGAGTATGTAAGTACACCAGGGTTCACGTTATTCTTTTCTGTTTTCGCGGAAAGCCCGTGCGAACTGTCAAAATCTTGTCATGATGGTAAATAGAGAGTTGCGCTTACTAATCCATCAACGCGCCTGCGCGGCGGATATCTTTGAGCGCACCGCGCATGCGTCAGTTAGCACAGGCTTGCCGCGGAAACGAAAAAAGAAACGCTAATAAGGACCCAGTCCAGGAAAACGCCTTTTTTTTTACAAATGAGGTCACAGAAAGATGGTCAAAATATTTATTGCCATTTAATGGCAAGATTTACAAATCAGTTTAACATAGTAACGGATATGTATAAGTAGCATAAACT
Source organism: Herminia tarsipennalis (assembly GCA_945859575.2). NCBI lineage: Eukaryota > Metazoa > Arthropoda > Insecta > Lepidoptera > Erebidae > Herminia > Herminia tarsipennalis. The sequence goes on along the minus strand of OX243839.2, from coordinate 13,625,919 downwards.
ACCTGAAAGTAGTAGACGATGTCTATTTGAATTAAAAGCTTTTATGTCCCGGATTCCAGTACAGCTAGCGGGTTAGATCTTGGTTATCCTCGCTATAAATGAATGTGTTTCAAAAATTATAAAATAGTCGTTGCTTACTAGCTGCATATATAGCATGTCCATTTCATGAGTTCAAAAACGCTCTTTAATTGTGCCAGAGGCTATATCTCATTCACGCCACAATACGTAACACGACCCTTTTCTCCAGCCGGAAAAACCCGGACTTATCGTAATATTGCTGAAAGAAAGGAAATTCCCCAGTACAGTTTTATAACCGATAGGGGTTTCCCTAATCAATCCGGTCTCTATTAGCTCCCTATTGCGATAGCTTCCTATTTTGTACTAGTCAACCTGATTAACTGTTTATTCTTTACTAACATTTAAACTTTCGCGTTATTTATTATGATTATAACTATTTATTATACGGGAATTAACGCGCATTGTTTACCTTAAAATTGCTTGACGTTTCGACCATGTTGTTTTTTACTTGGTGATCTATTAGCTGCTGCTCGCGGCTTCGCCCGCGTTTATGATTTTAACCCTCTAAAGGGTTTGTTTTTCAAAGACCTTTAGTTACTTTATTTTCGTATTTGGCTTTATAAACCAGATACGAAAATTCACCGATATAACTTCAAAGCTAACGGAATTTCACACCAATCACCTGTAGGGGACGAATTAAAAAAAAACCTTTCTTGGTGGATGCCTACAATATAAAAGGCATCAACTGCCAAAATTTCAGGTTTGTAGCCCCAGCGGCTTAGGAAATAGTCGGTACAAGATATTTTAAATACACATTAAGCAAAATTTTAATATAAAATTAAAACTATAAATCTTTACTTATTATTTAATAATCACACTAATATTATAAAGGCGAAGGTTTGTGAGTATGTAAATGTGTATGTTTGTTACTTCTTCGCGTCTAAACGGCTTTGGAGATTTTAATAAAATTTGGTATGGAGTTAGCTGACACCCTGGATTAACACATAGGCTAATAAACCGCGGGTAACACCGCGGGGCACAGCTAGTAATCTAAGAAGCTCTAGCAACTCTTTAATATTTACATACGTTCTACTAATATTTAGTAAATATAAAAATATTGGAAGCAAATTGATAAAAAATAAGGAACATATAATTTTTTACAAATATTTTATCTGTAAACTTGGAAATGTTGCAGCTAGTCATCGCTTATTTTAACGCCACTAACTAAATCACAAAACTACGCATTATTTATTAGGTACTAGTAATTGATACAACGTGATGCATCAATTAAATGATTACCCAGCTATTAAATAGGATACACAACATTAAGTTTTATTCACAATATTTCCTGTGAGTTTAAGGTATATTTTATACGATGGGCGTGCGTACGGGGGAGGGGGGGGATTTGGGAGTTTGAAACTCCCCCTGAGATTCGAATCCCCGCAGGAATAAATATACTTACAAAGTATTTTTTAATAATATTTTAAATTTAATATTTAAGAAACAAGTAGGTACTCATTGTTTTATTCATATCGGTAGAGTATCGTGGCGTGATAACCAGTGGGGGGGGGGAGGGGTGGACTAACTAAGTCGGCATCCAGTATGAATAGTTACTTTGCTAAGACATCTCACAACATAACACTCATTCTATGAATGTGAAAATGTGTTTATTGATTTTGCTTTTTTTTCAAACAAGGCCGGACACATGAATTCATGTCAACATTATAAGGGGTATAGTAGTTGGACAGGAAAGTGATATATTTTTCTTTTAGTCCCAGCCTAAATAGGCCTATATATGTATCCCCATGTCCCATGATTGAATTCCCACTTAAATGTCCATTTCATGAATTCAAATTGTTAGACCCCCTGAAGCATAGGTAGGTATAGGTAGGTACCTGAACTGACCCCCATCTCCTAAAACAAAGACACGGTACAACTTACCTCAGAATGTGGTACGAACATACAAAAAGGCAAAGGTAATTCGTTATGGCGTCTTCTTTTTTACTCATGCTTCATCATCAATCTTAGACTCCTCTACTTCATTATATGTACCTACCTACTACTATAGCCCTATAGAAAAAATACTTATATAAATATTATTACTAAACTGAATAATAAAGCAATGCAATGGATATGAAAGTAAATAAGAAGATACTCATTATTTGATCGTTACGTGCAGCCATCATGCGCAACCAAGCACCAATGTCAAGTTCAAAGTAGTTTATCTCTCATTATGAGTCTTTTGAACTCGACATTGATTCTCTAAATGAATAGTGCTGTTGCACCTAAATACGTGTGCTTATAATTCGTGTTATATAACTTTCATTGTACAATATTGATTGTTATTTTTCTTTGTTTAGGTAGCTTTTATTGGCCATATTTGTATGTAAAAGTATTGGAATATTAATTACATTTTTGTCCTTTTCTACTCTCTCTATCTCCTTCTCTCTCTTGACTAGTCCGCTTATTTTAGAAAGGTCGTAGTACAACCTACCTATTGAAAACCGATGACAGCGCAATAATTTTAAAACTACGAAATATTTAGTATTTAAATTTTTGGTCAGTCAGTTTGACAAGTCAGTTGCGTAACAGTAGGTCTACTATGTTTGTTTAAAACGAAATTCATTAATTTTCGTTCCCTTCAATTTCTCATGTTTACTATTCTAGTTAAGGTTAAGGACTATTCTAATTAATTTTTGAATAAGCACAAGAAGTTCGAACTCATGGACGATTTTCTGGAACGAGTGAATTTAATAAATGTTCCTGGTTCTGTATATTTTCCACCTAATTTCGATCAAAACTTCGTTTTCATTGAATTGGGGTAGGCTTGCAAGTGCGTTCAATAAACTGTTGTCCGAAACTTCGTTCGTGGAATTAACAACCCGAATATTTTCAGGAATAAAAACTAGCCTATGTGCTATTCCGGACTTTCTATTTTTGTAAAAAGAATGTTCAGATGCATTATTTGTGAATGAGTAACAAACATTTATCCATCCAAACATATAATGAGGATTCCTCTAACAAGCTACCAACCTACCTTGTTTAGCACATGGTGCCACAATAAATGGCTAGTGGCTTACTTGCTCCGTGACGGCTAGCAACTTTATGGCGGAAATGTATAGAGCGTACTTTGGCTTAGCTCAAGCTTAACATTAGTGAAACTTGAAGAAAATCTTGGCAAAGCAAATGCTGACCGTTGAAGTTTTTGATCATAGTGCAAGGTTAAAGTAGCCGAAGCCAATTTCTTCAGCAGTATTTTGTATACTTAACTGTCTCTATATAGTCCACTAGCTGTCACGCGCAACTTCGTCTGCGTAAATTTTCCCCGTTTTTGCAACATTTCTCATTGCTGCTCCGCTCCTATTGGTTGTAGTGTGATGTTATATAGCCTATAGCCTTCCTCGATAAATGAGCTATTCAACAGTGAAATAATTTTTCAAAAACATTAATTTTTCAATTCGGACCAGAAGTTCCTGAGATTACCGCGTTCAAACAAAGCAAACAAACAAAAACCTCTTCAGATTTATAATATTAGTAGGTATAGATATTAAGGTCCAGGTGGAGAACACTGTTTTTTCGGTACCAAGGCAGAAACATGATAAGTTTCTTTGAAATAAGTGGATACCTATTAGATTTTTATCTTAAATACTCCTCGCCAATTTAGTAAAACAAAATTGTTATTGTAGTGCATCTTATCTTTTATGGCAGAAGAACATGCTTAACTAACTATGAATTTATATTCATCGCCGCGAGTCAAGGTGTACATGACAACTTTATACCATGTATAGCCAAGATAGCAAGTACCTAGTAGCTTGCTTTAATCATTCAATATGTGATATTTACAAATATGTAATCAGTGCAATCAACCGTTAAATACTCTCAACCCCTTATAAAGGTTACTATGGGGCTTACATGGTCAAATTAGACCCAACAGCCCCTAAATTAAATAAAGATTTAAAAAAACATGATTAAATGGTACCTAATAAATTGCATATTATGAGATCTTAGAAAGGAGTTCAATATTCATTCGCCCTTCCCCTTTCTGCCCTCAACTAATATTATTTAGGAGATTTAATATTGTATTCTAATCAAATGCATTGTTATTTTTTGACGTGATAACGTGTTATAAATTTATGACCGGGTGTACGCACGAAAAAGTGTGACGTCACCGCTTAGTTCCGTTAACTGGTTGCTGAGCAACCCGAATGGGGATATGTCATTCCGTTATTGACTGTGGCTGTCGACCGCCCGGGTCCACCAAAGCTGTCAATCTGTGAATATCATCAATGTTTTCTGATGAGACCGACTTCATAGACAACCATTTTTTTTACTTTATTTAGGAAGATTATATCCTGCATGTTACCCAACATGCAGGGTATAATCTTCCTAAATAAATTATTTAATCATTTATTAGACAAAAAGCATAACGAATTGTTGAGATTGGGGGAAATACCTAACATAATACTGGCATAAAAATGAAACCTTTCAGATTGGATAATTCCACTACAAATGACGTTCGCCTCGATGACGTTTTGCTATTTTCTAAAATAACTAGCTGTCAGTAAACCGGATTGAATAATTATTTGAATTCGTTAAATTCTGTTCAAAGACGGTAGCTTGAATGTATTTATTGTTACTTAATGTTAAGCTGACGTATGGCCAAAAAACTAAACGCAGCATTCGCATCATAAGATAAAAATGGCTTGTGAAAAAATGGCGGTAAACTGAGATGCCATAATTTTATAGCCTCTTGTAGCTCAGTTCTTCGGCAATAACTCATGTTAAATATAATATTAGTTGAAAGTAGGAATCCCAGCAAAAATATTTTCATGTTATTAGATCTGGAAAGCCGAGGTTCCTCATTCTAGAACTTTCTATACGCTCTAACCTAATGCTCTCTAATTCTCATCATAACGTACAGCGTTCTACGTGAATCCTAGTTATAATTTATCTACAAACCCTCCACCGTAATCAAAATGTAGTGTAGCCTAAGTTATTCCATATATCATCAGCGGTCTAACAGTCAAAGTCCCGTCAAAATACGGCCAGCCGTTTCGGAGATCAGCAGGAACAAACAGACATACAGACAGACAACATTTTAAAACTGTGTTATTGTTGTACCATGTATACTTTCTTAGGCATTTAGTAAAAACCTGTTATTTTGACATTACAATCAGACACTTCAATTTTATTTATTTGCATTTAGGTTTTTTTTTTATTTAAGAATTCTAATGTTAAACTAACATGAAGATATTATGACTTAAAATAATACAAGTAAAGACATAATTATAATAATCACGATGATTATTTTGTAAATAGATATTACTTATAAATATGTATTTATTCAGTAGAAATAATAAAACGTAGGTATTAAATGTCATAATAAAATTAATTTAATTGCAAAGTATTATACTATCTTTATAATACATTGAAAATAATTGTGTTTCGTCACAAATCTAATGGTTTTGCTGATCAACAGTGAGTCAGGGACGAAATTTGGGTATTTAACAATTTTTATACTATAATATATAACTTTATAACACGTTTGCTCGTAAAGGGTCTCTTATTTCACCAATTTCAATATCGTAATGTATCTCATGACGTACTTGTGCATTATTATAATGTAAATCGCATGGTTTATCCAGATGCTCGGCTAAACCGAACGGACAACTTTTTTAAATCTTTGCAAAGAGTTTTTATGTGAGAAAAGTGGTCAACATTTTATGAATAAAATTATTTTTGGGAAAGAAAAAACACTTAATTCTTCAATTTAATTAATTTTGACCATAAATTACAACCATTTTACTGTAACAAAACACAAAAATATTAATGTATTTTATTAGTATTCTGGCTGTTTTTATGCCTTTGCATTTAAAAAAAAGCGCTGATGCGCGCGCATCGCTAATTTGTGAACAAGTAAAAATTATTCCGCGCGCTGTTTCTTTTCGCTGTATTGTTTTTTTTTATTTATTCCCTCGCTAATATGTTATAAAACGTCGTATGACGTACGTGCGCTTTGATAATTACGGCCTCTGCTTTCTTGTAGTAGCAATATCGCCACGGCTGTGATTTCCAACTTACCACACTTATATCATTATGTACTATTGAACCATGGCATGTTTAATGAGTACTCTATTGATACCTTATGCTGAGAATTTGGACTTTCTAGCACTCTCCAGACAAAATCTATAGGAGAACAAAAATACGACGAAATTCTTCTCGCGCCTGCTCTTTCAAATGAAATCAAATAATTTATTTTCTAATAATGTAAGTGTAGAAAATAAGGTCTTAACACAAATTAGTCCCAATACATTGTACCTTATGGCATCCAAAAATTTACATGTATGCTAGTTTTTACTTTTAAAAGGATGAAACTGTATAGATTGAAATAAAGTATCATCAGGTGCGGTGTAGTTAGTTACAACATCCGTGTACTGTTGACGACGTTCGATAAAACCTTTGCAATATACCCACTTTGTGGCATTTTGTTATTAACTGTCATATTATGTTTTTTGTTGGTTACTTTTAAGTTAGTATTAATTAATTTTGTTAATGTACACTCTCTAAAGCTTATTTAGTAAATATTGTTTCTCAGTAAGTAAATTATTGTTAATTATTATGAGGAAATAAAGTTTTTAAACCACACAAACTAATACACAACAACAACGTAATCCAATACTTAATCTAAAAAATATAAAAGACAAATATATTTAGAAACTAAACAATTCCAGTGAAATTATAAATAAAAATGAGGTAGGCTTATAACTAATAATGTTTGTTGAGAGACTTAGTGTGCTGAACTCGACTTCGTGTCTCGTCTGCTTTGGCGGGGTCACAACCGTGACCTCTGATTTATTAGGTGTTTTATATTTTTTTTTTATTATTTTGCCATATTGTTAATAAGATACAAATTATGCAACTTTCGGGGTTATTATTTTCAAAAGTATTCATTTTCATTAGTATTTTAGTATTTAGTATATAGTATTTTCATAGTATTCATTCAAACATTATCAAAAGTGTTTTTGAAAGAAAAATGTTGATGTTTGCTGAAAAAAAAAAAAACTACTATTACATGTATGAGATAGAAATGTTTATTTCTATTACATGTATGAGATAGAAATATTTATTTTTGTTATTTAACTACCAAATTAAGGAGCGGCATAGACAAAACTCCTATACTTCACACTAGCTATCGCCCGCGGTTTCGCCCGCGTGGTTGATTTTACACCCTGAAGGGTCAAATTAACCACCACACATTTACAGCCACAAAGCTTAATACTAAATTCCACATATCTAACATCAAAACTGTCGGAGTTTCCTTCCAACTTGCACCACCTATTTTACCCCTTAAGAGGTTGATTTCTAAAAACGCTAAAACACTTGTTCAATTTTTTTAAAACAAAAATGTGAAATACAAAATTTGACAGATCTAACTTTAAAACTGATGAAGTTCCATACAAACTTGCAACCACTACTCTACCTTTTTAGAGGTTGATTTTCAAAAACGCTATAAAACGTGTTTCTTTATTTAAAGCCAAATCCTAAATTTTACAAATCTAACTTCTAACTTCATAATTAAAGGAGCTTCATACAAAGTTGCTACCCCCAAATTACCCCCTTAGGGGTTGATTATTTAAAACGCTGAAACCCCATTTCTTTATTTTAAACCAAAAACCCAAGTACGAAATTTCACACATCTAATTTCTAAACCACCGGAGTTTATACAATCTTGTGACGCTTAAACATTTTACATAAACCTGCAACACCTATTTTACCCCGTTTGGGGTTGATTTCCCAAAAACGCTGAAAGGCGTCTCTCTTTCTTTTAATTTAAAAAGCTAAATACGAAATTTTACATATCTAACTTTGCAAAACTTCAAAACTAACGGAGTTCCATGCAAACTTGCGTCTCCTATTTTTCCCTCTGTTAACAGTGCACGGAGATAATTAATTGGCTGACGCCATTGATTGCTTCAGTAAATATTTTATTTTTACTTACACGGTAAGTTAGCGTGGAAAGATATTATTGTGAAAAAAGTGTTTTGTTGTGGTCTCTCATCTAAGGTTAGTGGTACTTACTATAATTATTGCATTTAGTTACTGTGAATATGAATGTTAAGAACAATACAATACTTCATCGGTTTAGTCCCTCTAACGAAAAAAACAAAAATAATATATTTTATTCAGACAACGCCACTTAATCCGTTATTATGATTTATGTAGAGCACTTTACCCGACCATGGTAGACAATTTCCCATGTCTGCTCTAAGCGCTGCTATATTTATCTTGATGAACTTTAAAATAACCGTAGGATCGTTCAAATATAACTTCAAAAATATGGTATTTAGAAAACTGACAGTCATTTAAAGCTTCGGGTGGCCACTTTACCCTCCCCTCCCCTATATTATTTTGAAACGGTGTATCGATGTATGGCCGTATTATTATTGGTCGAACTTAACTATTCTCTAGTAATAACATAAAAATAAAATATTAAAATTATTGATCGTATAAAATTGATAAATACCTAGGTTTTGCAATTATTAATAATGAAAATCCTTGTTTTTTATAGGAAATTGCTTAGCATCGAAACTATTGTTGTACTGCTAGGTAGTAATTAGCGACGTAATAATACAAAAAAAAAAGAAATGATTATATATTTTTAAAATAACTTGGGAAATAAATAAAAACGAATACGTAAATAAAATGTATAAATAATAAATGTATTCTGCGTCCGGGTGTAATTTATTAATTAAGAAGATTATATAATAATGTTTTTTTTAGTACTAGCTGACCCGCGCAACTTCGTCTGCGTAAATTTTTCCCTTTCTTGCAACATTTCGTATTGCTGCTCCGCTCCTTATTTCTCTACTATTTAATGGATGTTATTATACATATAAACCTTCCTCTTCAATCACTATATCTATTAAAAAAAACGGCATCAAAATCCGTTGCGTTTCGAAAAGATTTAAGCATACATAGGGATATAGGGACAGAGAAAGCGACTTTGTTTTATACTATGTAGTGATTTAGAAATATTTGTGTATATCTATCAATTGTCTTGTTATCATATCATAGGCTCTGCCTAGTTTGGTATAAGATGGCCGTTCATAAAGTGTCTACTTTTACAAATAGGAAAACAAACAAAGAGGAAACAGTAGGTACTTAGGTATACCTACTAATTCTATGGTAGTAATTTCAACATTGTTTGTGAGTCAAGAAGAACAATCACAAAGAGTAATTAAAAAGCTATAAATGATTTAGTACCTACTAGGGATGTTGACTGTCAAGTCAAATCACTCTTTTATTTATGAAATGTCAAAACGAAAAGCTCTATAGAAATGTGTATGGAAGAACAAGCTATGATGTCATAAGTTCCTATCGTCAAATCATCTATTAACTTTGGTGAAATTATGACTTTTAGTATTCGTTTTCATGCTTTTAAATTCAAAAACATGTTAAATTGTAAAATATCACTTATTTTCAAAGCATTTTAAGATACCTAATAAGTATAAAATAATTTACATATAATGTAGTCAACTACCCAATTAAACATAATTAAAAAGTAACGAATCTAAACTAAGCTTCGTTACTTTTTAATTACTTTTTTATTAGTTAATAGAATATTCTATGCTATGTCGGTTCTTTACAAACATTGAATACTTAAACATATTACCTATTAGATAGGTATGTATTAACTAACACAATACAAGGAAGCCAAACAATATCACAAAGACAAATTAATGTTTGTCTTTGCCATATTCGTTATTCTTGAAATTTTTCACATAGGTAGATACAATATTAACTTAGCGATTTTTTATGGTTAACCATAATACAAGTACGTAGGTTCATACTTACGTACGTGAGTTGGATCACTGGACGAAACAATAATAATTATGACAAGGTAGATAATAGAGAAAAAAAAACGGGTTCCAAGAGTGCCGGCAGAAGTGAAAACTGGAACATTAACGTTGTGCATTTTTGAATATTTATTTTGGAATGTAAAAAAATGATGAAAAATGAAAATAAATAAAAACTATGAAACATTAAAACACAAATTGAAATACAAAAATAAAAAATGATAATAATAAAAAAGGGAAGAAATAATCATTGGGACTCGAACCGGGGTCTTCTGGTTTCTAGACCGCCCGATTTTCCACCTGTCTTCCCACCAATCCACCAATCTTACGGTCACGTGATCCTGACGCGAGTTTAATATTTTATACCCTTAACAAAAATGTGCACAACCCCTAAAGAACTTTTCACTTCAAAAATATATATTTTTTTTCATCATAGGTTAACATAAAAACTATAAAGGGGCGTCTAAATGGGCCATTTTTGACGGAAATTTGTGGCGGCACTATTGGCAACTAATTGCTCGACCAATAATGGCAATATGTCTGCAATGGGCTAGTTTCCAACTAGTCAAAACAACAACTCCTTAAGAAATGTCAAAACGCAGATTTTATATGAAGATCTCATACAAATACCAGATTATGACGTCACTATTTTTTTCTTATCAAATCACTTCTTTCTATGATGTAATCAAGAATAAAAAAAAACAATTTAACACAAAATTTAATCGGGACTTAACTGTTGGCAGTTTAAATGTCAGGTTTAATTTACTAATTAGTATTTTGGATATTTTGTTTACCTAGAAAACAAGGCTATTGTATGGCGCATGATCCAGTCTCCTAAACGGGCTACACAGTTGTATAGCCCGATTAGTCCGGCAAAAATAAAATAGAGAGCGACTGAAACAACATCAATATTGGCCTATCAATCGCTAAGCGATCGTCCGGCAACCATCAAATCAATATTGGAGAGTAAGTACTGCCATGTTGCCGGCCACAGCATTGCCGCCACAAATTGCTGTAAAAAATGCCCCGTTTAGACGCCCCTTAAGAACTAACATTTTTTTTAAATATCTAAGAAGGATGGACTGGTTATTGTACGATACGGTTGGATATAATATGATTTCGTCTTTAAATTTCGGTTGCATTCCAATTTCCAACTATGGTGATCGCAATCTACGATAAAAACTGATCAGCTTCCTATATACTTACTTATCGTAACTCATCATATCCTTATTGCCATATTGACCTGTCACGGCCTACCTATACTAATGCATCGGTCTCGAAATCGTGAGACTTGAACCCACTCCTAACACAAGCCGTTGAGCTTACCTGGAGGGGTTAACAAGATTGCTAGTAATGTGGGATCACAATTCCACATTGCTAGTTATATTCTTATAAAAAATAAAAAAAAATATTTGTATGAAACGCACCATGACATAACTGTCACGGTGCAAGTGATTTATGGTACCTATAATACCATTGCAACTACGTATCCAGCACCAAACTGTTGATTATAAAGCAGGATGGTCACGCAACACCATCGATCTCGTCACGCCCACAGGTCACAGTCGCTTGCATTAACCAATGATGCATAAAAATCCCTACAAAACAGTTTGTCGCGATCGAACGTCCCCGTCGCGCGGTTTTGTCGCTTTTAACTGATGCTAGGAATTGAAACCTACCTTTACTTTTTGACATATAAAATACTTTATGATGTCCTTGTGCTTTAGATTTCAAAAACCAACCAAATTAATGAAAGTCTTCAGAACAGTAAAGATAATACCAAAGTCGGTCTGTGGTTCCAGCGATTACCTTCGATATATTTACTTACTACAGTTTGCGGTATTATCTTAGTATGTGAAAGTGGGGCAAGATGGTGTACCTGACAAAGGATAACCGTTTTGGAGAAAATGTCACTTTTGTTCGGTACATTCAGTTTTAATGATATAACAATTTCAACAAGTCATCAATATTTTATTGGCTTAAAATATGTGGTATTTAAATAAATAAATAGTGAATGAATTATTTAAAAACATGGCATAGGTGATGTTTTAATTGTCACATTTTTAAAGTAACGAAAAGGCACATAGGTACGACGATATAGTCTAGCGAGTCATCTTCAAGTTTATAGTTTTGTATACTATTGTAAAAAAGTTAACACTGTATCTTTAAATTTAAATCTAATATATAAAATTCTCGTGTCACAGTTTTCGTTGCCATACTCCTCCTAAACGGCTGGACCGATTTTGATGAAATTTTTTGTGCTTATCCGGTATCTATGAGAATCGGCCAACATCTATTTTTCATACCCCTAAGAGTTTGTTTGTTTGTTTAAACGCGATAATCTCAGGAACTACCGGGCCGCATTGAAAAAATATTTTAATGTTGGATAGCCCATTTATCGAGGAAGGCTATAGGTTATAACATCACGCTACGACCAATAGGAACGGAGCAGCAATGAAAAATGTTGAAAAAACGGGCAAAATTTACGCAGACGAAGTTGCGCGGGTCAGCTAGTAATACATAAAAATATTAAAAACTAACTGCCGTCTACAGCTTCTGAAAAACCCTGAAAAACGTGTTTAAATTTGAAACTTTACATATCTAACTTCAAAACTGACCGAGTTTCATACCAACTTTAAACACCTATTTAACCCCCTAGCGGTAGATTTTTTAAGAATGCTAAAAAAATGTTTATTTATTTTAAACTAAAAAGCTAAATACAAAATTACGCAGATCTAACTTATTACTTAAAGATAACTTCAAAACTGATGGAGTTCCATACAAACTTGCAACCACTCTATCCCTTTAGGATTTGGCTTTTTGGTTTTAAATAACGTGTTTCTTTATTTAAAACCAAAAAGCCAAATCCAAAATTTTACAGATCTAACTTAACTAAGGGAGTTTCATACAAAGTTGCAACCCCTAAATTACCCCCTTAGATGATTGATTTTCCAAAAACGCTGAAATAAGTTTTTTTTATTTAAAACCAAAAATCCAAATACAATATTTCACACACCTAACTTTAAAACTGACGGAGTTTCACACAAACTTGCAACCCCTATTTTACCCCCTTAGGGATTGATTGTCCAAATATGCTGAAACACGTGTTTATTTATTTTAAACGAAAAAGCTAAATACGAAGTTTTACCGATCTAACTTCAAAGCCGACGGAGCTTCATACAAATTTGCAACCCCAACGAATTTTTAAAAATACATTCTTAGTCGCTGCTTACAACACAAAAGGCATCATAAATGTTGATAAACTTGCGATTTGTACACATTATGAAAATATATATATATATTACGAGTCTTAATCGCGTGAATATTTTATGGTAAAATACCTTGTTTTTTGCTTGACGTTTCAACCATATTGAAACGGCCATGGTCACGGGTAGGCTGACAGTTTAATAAAAGGCATCAACTGCCAAGATTTCAGGTTTGTAACCCTAGCGGTTTTTGAATCTTTGTTGATAAATCAGTCAGGACAAGTGTTTATATAATATATGTATAGGTATAAATATAGGAATTCAGACAGACTAACTTAATGAAGGTACCCAATCTTGCTCGCACACACAAAACCAAAATACTTACATTTGTCACACGATTATTATATTTCTTGATATTTACCAAGGAACATAAGAAACTCGCATATCTATACTAATATTAGAAAGCTGAAGAGTTTGTTTGTTTGTTCGTTTGAACGCGGTATCTCAGGAACTATTGATCCGAATTGAAAAATTCTTTCACTGTTGGATACCCCATTTATCGAGGAAGGCTATAGGCATAACATCACGCTACGACCAATAGGAGCGGAGCAGCAATGAGAAATGTTGCAAAAACGGGCAAAATTTACGCAGACGAAGTTGCGCGGGACAGCTAGTCCAATATAAAATCTCTTGAGGTTTTCACATTTTGCTCCATGAGAAAACAAAAGATCCGTCTTATTTTACGGTTAACATTGTCTAGTAAAAACAATGTTTAAAGTAATTATTCTAACGTCATGTGCAGTAGATCCGGTTTCCATTTTAATAAGACGGTGTTGCTTGAAGATAAATGTCTGCAATAAATACACCATTAAAAACGGTTCTACATACATATCGCACTATCATTTTTTGTTCAATACCTACTGTATTTTATGAGCTTGTTTGGTTTATCGATGTTGTTAGATGAGGTAATCCCTGGAACTTCACATACGATTGAGAACAATTTGTTACTGTAAATAAACACAATGTTGGTGATACCATGCTTTTTATAACTACGAAATGACTAAATCACTGCTTACTTTAAAAATGATTTTTAATATGTCAGGAATTTGAAATATTGCATAATTTCTGTACCTAGTCATATCTACAATACTATGTTATAGAAAATGTAGAGCTGAACTTGTTTGTTTAAATAATGCTACGTAACACCAAAAATGTAAACTCAAAAATGCTCGGTTGCCAAAATAAGATGGATTGTTCCCAGTAGTTCCGTGGTGAAACTAGTGGGATTTTTTTTCCCAATAGTTCCGTGGAACAATAATCTATTAAGAATGAATATTTTTTATCCCAGTAGTTCCGCTGTACCTATCTTTCTCGTTTTGGGAATGAAGCAGTTACTGTAAGTCAGTAACCAAAGGATATCCTATTTAGTTTGTTTTTCTGCCTTATTTACACCCTTCCTTACACAATATTTCTATTTAGAGCGCCCTTTCATATTATATTTTATTTTCGTAATGGAAACAACTGGGCGGGGAAAAACGCGTGTTTTACAACCATGAAAATACTTTTGTATTATAAATAAATAGATTAATAAATATTAATAACAATAAATAACTGAAATAATTGATTACAAAATTGAACAGGTAAATTGAAATTAGCCTCATAAAGTACTCTATTCAAGAATATAAGAAGTTAAAAAGAACGAAGTCATTGAGTACTTAATAGTTATCAAATAAGATTGTAAAAGCTTTTAAGGATTTTTTTTTTTTTCATTTGGTCTAATATCTCAAGTACAGGTAACCCCTGTAACGATACCATTTTGGTGTTTAAGTACCTGATAAGGTTGATTATCATAATAATTAAATGTGTCTTATAGCTATAGAATTTAGAACTCTAATACTTACAACTTTTTATAATAACATTTTTTGCTATTTAAGCAGTAGCTGAAATAGTAAAAAAATATATTAGGTACCTATAATGTGCACTGTTTGTTTCATAAAAAAACCTGAATGTTCACAAAACGGTCGTGCATTCACCCATCCAAAAAAAAACCTATTTTGCTATGTGCCAGTACAAAAGACATTAACTCAGATATTTGCAAATGATACCTACTTGTAACCATCGCAATTTTAATTGACTTTATTGAAAAAGATATCAATTACTATGTATCCGAATAATTATCAACTTATTTGTTCCACAAATAAGTGTTAATTTGTGTGCAAGTGCAAACAGTGTTAGCATTTAGTGCATTCTCTTAATATATAGTTTATAGTGTGGTTATAGTCTATGGTACATTATTTTCAACACATGTAAATCTTGTGACACCATACATAATACTTTTTAATATGTGATTTATATTATTGTTAGTGAAAGGAACAACCGGAATATATATTTTGTAGGACCACTTTAATAGAAAACCGTAATTTATTTTTAGCAAAATGATTATGATCAGCGCTAAATTAATATTTATTTTCGACGCTATCCGAAAAATTACGATTCTTGTCTTGTCTTTATGATGATGTATGATATTAAAATTTAAATGCACAAAATTTAATTGTGTACTACTGAAGTAAATTAAAATATAAATAGGGTCATTGACCGTCAATATCTACTTTTATAATTACCTAAACACTTTACAGTTTTTACTAATATTACTTTTGTTAAAAAAGTTTAAAATGCAAAGAAATGTGCAATGGCTTATCAATTTCGAATAACATTTCTAATTTAAATTATTTACTATTTTCTTCTGAACTGGGTTAAATTAATTCTAATGGACGATCCATTAGAACTAATTTAACCCAGTTTAAAAATTATTGAGTGTGACTATGAAGCTAAATACATGCAGTCATCTAGCTTCACAGTGACACTCAATTTTTTTTTTTAAAGATTTCAGATACCAGTATATGATGTAGGTAGAGTAGGTCAGTACCTACTCTACCTACATCATATGTTGCTATCTGACACCTTAAAAATCAAATTTTAATAAGTAATTATGCTATAGGTAAATAGCTCATAGGTATCTCCTACGTGGCTGATATTTTATTGACATTCCTTTTGTTTCAGGCATAGGTTTAATCTAATTCTTGGGAAAACTTAATCATCTATACACCAATATCATCAAATAGATGATATGCGTGAAAATTCGTAAGAGTTACTTTTAGCTGATTGTATTTTTGTTGTGATGCATCATTGTGATTTCACTTGTGATATCAATTTGTACACATTTAAGTGTTTTATGTATTTTCGGAAATCCCAAAGAGTCATTCACAAAAATATCCTCGGATGTGAATTGGCATATTATTCGTACCAACCTTTTTTCAAAAAATAAACTAATATTTAGGTACTTACTTAGTATACTATATATACTATATTCGTTAGGAAACCTTGTTGTCAAACAAAACCAGCTCAGTATAAAGGTGTCTTGTCATAGAAAACGAACTTAGAAATTGAGAAATTGAATAATTTTTTCAACATTGCAACTTTCATTACATTTGTAATGTATCATAAAACCGACGTTTGTTCCGTGCGGAATTTAATCCGTAACATTTCGACGCGCATTTGTTCCTTTAACCCTTTCATCATTCGTGCAGTAATTTATACTTCTAGATAACTTTCCGTTTGCATTTCAATTTAAGTCGTCAAATCAGACTTCATGGTACATTAGGCATCATTTAAACTGCCTGTCCGTTATGGCACAACGGCCGCCCGCCCGATTCGGTAGTATTGACATTTAAACTAACAAAAAAACTATGAGAAACCGTTGCTTACCCAAAAAAGTTAATCATAGAAACGAAGCCATAACAAAAAGGTAATGGGGAGTGAAAGTGTTTTGCGTAAAGTCATAGGGCATCACGGTGTGATCTGTCAAGGTAGATCTTAATTTGCCTTTAGAATGTGAATCACATAAAGGTGTGGTATTGTATTATACCGTAAAACTGAACCTGGATTGAACATAAATACTTTACACAATATTAACCATACTATAATAAACTCGAATAAGTTCATTGAGCAAAGGACTTGAATAGAGACGGTTTATCGCCAGGGTATTTATAATCTTTTTTATGTATCCACGGCAAGCCCATGCGGAACTGTCAAACTTTTGTAGAGAGCTAGTGTGCTTAGAAACGCATCAAGGTGCATGTGCGGCCCCTACTCAAAATGTCCGGATACGGATAAAAGATAGTGATTAAGGACCCAGGAAATTGATAAGTGAGACATAGGTGCTGCTTATCACAAAACGAGACCGCGACAATAACAAACCAGTCGGGCAGAAATTGCTTTGTTCGACATTCAAAATCACAAATAAAAGTAATTAATGAGTAAGTAAATACTTTCATTGAAAAAAATATAAGTAACAAAGAAGAACGTGCGGCTACCGGCCGCAGTAAAAAATAAATATCTATTTTAATCCAAGAAACAAATTAATTTCATTGAGGTAGGTACTTGGCTAATTATGTCACAGTCGAAGGCAAAAAAGTAAGTATTTTTTGTTGTAGTGTAAGTACCAACTAACCAAAACTTAAAAAGAACTTCGTAAAGTTTGTTTAAAGAGAGCACAGGAATACGTACAAAAAACTACAGGTAAAAACTTATTAATCTTTCCACGAGTACTCACTCGTACGTTGCCAAAGTTGAAGCTTATCGAGACGTTTCTGTAGTCATACAAATGTCGAGACTATGCTCTCTTCATACATTAACTTTTACAAGAAATCTGTCTTAATAAAATACATATTTATATTTTATTTCACAGGCAATAAAAAGTATATGACTGATGTTGTTAAACCGAATTGAAAAGACATTACAATTCAGCTTTATGAGTGATATTTTTTTAACCATTTACGCGACGACGACGAAAATTTGATGCAACATTTTCCGAAAACGGTCACTCATCTATGGACCTACAGTGGTAAAGTTGCTTCATCAAAAAAAAACAATTCGGTTGCCATTGAGTCTGGGACCTCTGGCATACTAGATATGTTTGAGAATCATAAATTATAATATAACTATTGTAGGTTGTTTTTAATAAGAAAATGAAAACCTTCTTATAAAGACGCTCTATCTTTTATTACATCTTAGCTAATTAATCATCTCAGTGCGCACTTCCGATGAGTTCCACTATTTCATTATACCCTTCAGAAGGTTGACCGGCAATGTTATCTCGACTATTTCTAAAGAATTGCAACGCACTGATTTGTGTTGCAATATTTGCCGTCTTTGAATTCTTAGGCGACAACCAGGGCACCACTGATTTAGACCATAATTTGCGTATAGAATATCGCGGTGCGAAGTGTTGTGGATTGCTTGGATAGTTTCTGTGTTTAATAGTGAACGTTCAGTATGAAAGCGTGTGAAAAGTGGGCTCAAAATTTTGCCCCATTGTATAAGGAGTATCGCCGAAATGTTTCGAAATCCTTCTATGGAAGCCAAGGTAGGTTAAATTGTATAAAAAACATGACTAATTTTTATTCTATATTGCGTATTCTATATAAAATTCGTACCTAAAGGTACCTATACCATTGTTTTACTACATTTGTTTAATGATAAAAGATTACAATTAAAATTAACGGCCGTTTTAAATCTATACTAATATATAAATGTGAATGTAAGTTTGTTTGATACGCTTTCACGCGAAAACTACTTAACCGATCATCATGAAACTTTGTACACATATTCTTGGAGGTATTAGAAGTAACATAGGATACTTTTTATTAAGAAAAAAATATATATTTTTTATAAAACCGACATCCACGCGGGCGGAGCCGCGGGCGAAAGCTAGTAATCTATATATCGATGGATTTGGTTACTAGAGATATAACTTTGACATATTTTGTATGGAATTTATGTCAAATATATTATCTCTAGTAGTCAAATAGATCGATAAATAGAATAATGAAAACGGCCGTTAGCCAATTAATAGGTAGGTATACCTAAAGGGATATTATATAATCATCATCAGGCAGCTGATTACCGGAAAATTCTTGTTTTAAGATAATTTTCTCACTGTTAATGTTGAACCGAAGATTAAACACCTACCTATATATAGGTTAGTACCCAACAGTTGGAATAAATAACGATGTCTACTACATTATAGGTATACTGAAATAGTACGAATATTAAACATGATGTGTTAATCGTGTGCAATTTTCCGAGCGGGTTACCACGAGCAGTGTGTTTTGCATGTGATTACAGTAATGTCGTCATTGCAATTAGATATTAGTCTAACCTTACTTGGCCTCTGTTAATTTTCAGTGAAGTTTTATAAAAATCTATATAATACTTTATTTACTTGAGTTTCAATATTATCAATATGTACCTATCTATCGAAGAACGACTTGGCATGGCTATATGTGATTAGTTCAAGACGTTCGAAGCAATATAGGCGAATTTAGTGGATGCAGACGGTTGTTTTAGTGTATTGTAGAGTTTTTTTTTGTAAAAATTATAGTTTTAAATAATTATTAATGACCAGCTGTCTCGCGCAACTTTGTCTGCGTAAATTTTCTCCGTTTTTGCAACACTTCTCATTGCCGTTCCGCTCCTATTGGTCGTAGCGTGATGGTATATAGTCTACAGCCTTCCTCGATAAATGGGCTATCCAACAGTAAGATTTTTTTTTCAATTCGGATCAGTAGTTCCTGAGATTACTGCGTTCAAAGAAACAAACAAACTCTTCAGCTTTATAATATTAGTATAGATTTTTTCCTCCCTTCAAAATTTTCTTTATTTTGCCCATTTGCCCATCCCAAAGAATAAAATCCTGGATCCGCCCATGCGAAGCAATAGGTATGTAGGGCCGATTTTCCTCAATTTTCTTAATGCTTTCATATTGATCTTATCATTTGTAACCTTACATTTGTATCACCATTTATAATACAATGTTTAATTTTCAAGATGTGATTGATCACATTTATGTTTTTTTTCTATGGAGCGTGAACTTCCGATAAAATTTTATAAAACCGGGCAAGTGAATGGAGGGCCATGCACAATGTTCCGTATCGTCCCCCATCCGAATAATGCAGCTTAAGAAGTGGGTTTTCTGTTGTTTTGTTATACTTGATAATAACTTTCAATGGAATTTGTACAAAAATTTTGTTACTTCTCAATTGTTCAGCTGTTGCTCGTAAACTTGCAAAGCCTATTTAGAAAGAAAATAGTCTTCACAATCCCCAAACGTTTTTAAAAACTCTATCAAATGATACACCACACGATGGGGTAGGTGAAAATAAAACTCACATACCCATTTTGTACCAGGCCACTCGGAAAGTTTTGCGAAAAAAGTTTTTATGTATAAAGCACTGGCCACTTGTAATACCATTGCTCGAATTTCTAATTTCCCTTCACATTTTTTCAAGAGCCAAAGTAAAATTATCGTCTCTCATTTTCGTGCAATAATTTTCTACGATTTTAAATGTGGCCTAAAACCTGATTTGATTGATCGACTTCAAATGGCTTATATGAATGAAGGGCCTTCAAAAGCCTTACTTTAATGTAACTTCGGCTAATATTTTGAATAGGGACGGACCCGGGAATACCTTTTGTTGTTTCATTATCTAGAAGGGTTATATATAAGCGGTTTTGTTATCAAATGACTAAAAATGCATGAAAATTTACATTTTTATTTTTATGTATAAAGCACTGGCCACTTGTAATACCATTGCTCGAATTTCTAATTTCCCTTCACATAATTTTAAGAGCCAAAGTAAAATTATCGTGTGTCATTTTCGTGCAATAATTTTCTACGATTTTAAATGTGGCCTAAAACCTGATTTGATTGATCGACTACAAATGGCTTATATGAATGAAGGGCCTTCAAAAGCCTTACTTTAATGTAACTTCGGCTAATCTTTTGAATAGGGACGGACCCGGGAATACCTTTTGTTGTTTTATTATCTAGAAGGGTTATATATGTGCTATAAAATGACTAAAAATGCATGAAAATTTACATTGGGGGTATGAGTTGAAATCTCATTCCCAAGCATGCTGTTAGCTAAGTTTTAATGTTCTTGACCGCCAGGGGGCACTACAGTGGTCATGTTTCTCCAAAACGGTAATTATTTTTTTTCTCGGAGATGGCTAAGACGACTTGGAAACGGTTTTTTGCTCTGTGTAAGTCTCATTTTTGTGCATATTCTAGTTGAGTTTCAATGTTACAGAGCGCCAGGGGGCGCTACAGTATGCGTTTGTTTCTGAAAAAAGGGGGTCATCTTTGTACTATTATTATTAAAATGGAATAGATTTAATATTAGTTCTGTTACAACGAAAGTTTACTCTCAACAAACCTTGTATAAAAAAAAATGGAAAAACCCACGACTATAATTTTAAAACCTCCCAACTAACAGGACGTAAGTAACCGCAGAAAATCCGTCGGCAATCTGCCAATTACTGCTCTGAATTGAATTCAAATATTTATTAACAAAATTTATACATGTCGATAAACTTTCGCGATCTGTACCACATTACAAAATTGTTTATACTACGGGTCTTAATCGCGACAATTTTTTAAAGGTAGGCTTAAATACCTTTTTAATTGCCCGACATTTCGACCGTATTGCAAGCCCAAGACCCGTAGTGTAAAAAAAATATAAAAATTATACATTTTAAAATATGTATACTAGTGGAACCAGTGCAAAGTTTGGTAAAAAAGGACTCATATTTCGTCTTATACTTCTCGTTAATTAGCCATACAATTTATGCTTCCATTGCTTTGAGCCTTATCTACACAACCCACTTTCTGTAATTAGGTTATTACGTACGGGTTAGTTACGGTGGTTAGTGCTCTAGTTAGGGTTCATTTGGTTTGTTTTGACGAGTACACTCCACACATAATATCTTTTAAAATGTTAGACGCGTGTGAGTCTACCTCTATACAATGCTAGCCTTGTGTTGCAGGGGACTTACAAACTTATTATATTTATATCTATACTAATATTATAAAGCTGAAGAAGTTGTTTGTTTGAACGCGATAATCTTAGAAACTACTGATCCGAATTAAAAAAAATCTATCACTGTTGGATAGCCCATTTATCGAGGAAGGCTATAGGCTATATAACATCACGCTACGACCAATAGGAGCGGAGCAGCAATAAGAAATATTGCAAAAACGGGAAAAAAATACGCAAATGAAGTTGCGCGGGACAGCTAGTGAGTAATATAAACCAATAGCCTTAGGTTAGTTAATAATGTCTCCTTACTCTTTGACTTGTGATTATTATGAGCCAACTTCATTAGTCATCACATTAATGAGGTCAAAATCATTACCGACCTCATTCTCTATGTCACTAATCGGTTAATACGATTATGACTATGCTTATTGATGTGAAAACAGCATTTTGCGTTAATCTGTAATCTAATAATAATCGAGTTAGCATACATTCCTAGATACTAAGTAATATTTACTTGAATTTGACTAGTATCGTTATGTTCAGAAGGCCTTCTTTTAGGTATGTTAGATAGTTATTTAATATTGAAGTTTAGTATTTTGTATAGCAGTATGATGTGTGCAATATCATATATATATATATATATATATATATATATATATATATATTTAGCCTTCAGTTGGAAAGCGCACAGCTCCAACTGTTACTCAGACATCCTCAGATCAATAACAATTATTGGTCTGGGCAGACATCTTTATTTCTGCGGTTGTGGCAAGAATTTTGGAGAGATGTGAGGACATTGAACATAGTTGTCTATATTTTATCACATCTGAAGGTCGCGAGATATCACTGGAATCGGGTAGCCCAGGTTCGGTCGTGGTGGCCATCTCTGGGGGAAGTCAAAGTTTAGCAGTGCATGTCTTTTGGCTGAAACGATTTCGAATAACCTATAAGATAAAGCATCTAGTTTATTCCCAAGCGTTTTTGTCTTCATCATACCTACTATTGAAAGACTTTTTAAAACACATTCTAACAGACAATTCATTCTGGGTGTAAGATATTACTTACCTTAAAAAAATTATTCATTTTTAGTAATTCATACAAATTATACACATTAAAAAAAAGCGTAATTATTAGTAGTTTCATGTAATTTAGATTTTAATTACGGATATATCATTCAATGAAGAAGTTGCAAAAAATGTGAGAAAATCTTTGTAATAATAAAAATCGCTTGAATGTGCAAGATTTTCTGGAAACGTTTTTCTAAAATTATCTGCGAGCTTCAAGTTAATTACATCTAGAGTACATACTGTTAAAAGATAATAGATTTTCCTTACAATATAACAATGACAATCCGTGATCCTTGCTTTCTGTAAACAGACTATTGGCAATAGAGTGAGTCGTGTCGTAGGTTGCGAATATTTCAGTTCCATAGTGTTCAGTGTTGATAACGAGTGCAGAAAATTTTATTTACTTTTTAAGACGATATCTCATAATACTAAATGTATCTATAGAATATTTAATGTGCTTAAAACATCTACTTCAAATTTTAATAAAAACATAAATAAATAATTTAAAATAGTTAAAGTATCAAGTCATTCATTGTTTTCATCAGGGAGTATTTGGGTAGTATTAGCTTTTTACGACTAAATGTTATTTTGAATTTCAAAAACATATTTCAGCAATTTTATTTTGAGCAAGTCCTAAAAATCTTGAGAACGAATATGTTAACACACTTTTAACGTGTGCTTTTTAAATCTAATTTAAACATAAATAGTAATTCATTAATTTTATCGAACCTAAAATTATAGCTAAGTACCTATTAATATAGTAGTTGTACTAGTCAGTGCTAAAAACTATATTTCTTATTCATACAATACAGGTACAGGCGAATCCAATTCAAGAACATTGATGATAAATCCATTAAAAACAAACAAACCGTTATAATGGAGAATCCCCAAAATATACATATGCAAATACCGTTAGCAAAGAGGTTTTTATCTCTGATTTAAATAAAGTGGCCAGTGGTCTACATCAGCTAACAGCGGCAGGACCTGCGCTTAAAAAAATATCATTTTAGAAACGTTTAAAAAAAGAATGGAACCTTTGGAATGTGGTCAAATTAAAAAGTAATTAGTGTGAAAGAAATTAAAGTTTATTGTATAAATTTCATAAACAAATATTCCCGCACAGTTCTCAATTTAAAGAACGATGTGTTTTATGACTAGCAAAGTATTAAAGATTGTTTAAATTATTTTTTTGATTTTTCTGCATCTTAGGTGTTTATAATAAAATCCCAAAATTCTAAGCTATGGGATTTAAAAGAGTGTGTTTAAGTGCTAAAATATTGGTGATATTGTTACTATATTTGGACCAAGGAACCATGTATATAATTCGGGAACAACAAGCATACTGCTCGACGTTGCTGAGTCAATATGGTAATAAATTATATTTTATACATTATTTTTATTATTATTATTTTTGAGTGGGTGATCTGTGACAAGAATTTATCGCACACAAAGATTCGGTCTTATGGGTTTTGCACACAAAACTTTGAAAACTAGCACTTTCTTTTGTTTTGAGATTTTGCACGTAGGTATTTCCTATATTTTCACACTTTGAGCAAAGCTTTAAGCTTTCATACTGAATTGTCATAAATTATGACAATTTAATATGCCGCCCATCTTCACCACTCATTTGTAGGTACTTAACCTTTAATATGTGTGATAAATGCTTAATTTCTTAACACTACTCTTGATTGTTGAAGTGAAATTTTAAGTTAAGCGATATAGTTCGGAATAGCTGATAGCGTTCTCGAACTGTTCTCGCAAAGTCTCGGTTTCGATTCCTGGATCGGATTTTTTTTGAAGTCACCTAAGATATAATAAAAGAGTATTGTAGTAACTATTTTAAATAACTTACGTAATAGAAACAATCCATATGACTACTTCGATGGCGCAGTGTGAGGGTGTACGACCCAAGAGGTTCCCACACGAGGCACTAATGTTTGATTCAAAAATTGTAGTTCCAAGTCTGGGTGTACTAGGTGGCAGTCCCTTAGGTCCTCACCTCCCTTAGGACTTGTACCCTATGCGGGAGTTGTCATTAGAAAAAGAACGAAAAAACTCCATTGTGTTTATTATCGAGACTCGTACATTTACCTCTATAATACGTCATGCATTTTTACGTAATTTCCGCTAAAGCGTACCATAAATGTGAGGAGTAACAAAGCAGAGCTATTACATTAGAATTTACTACGCTAGACAAAGGTAACCTATGCGGGACCAGGGCCAAGAAACCCTATTGTAAGGAACTAATAAAGACACCGTTTCCAACACCATTAAAGTTGGTTTAAGATATTCCGTACCTATTGACATTTATCAATAATTCTACTGTGGGTATAACGTTTCCACTGCAGGGACACATGGCTCGGCTTTGAGAGAGAGTTCATAACGTAAACAATCACGCGGACCACTGCTGATTTAGTATTTATTAATGCAAATTGCTGATTACATTTTAAAGGTATTTTTTTGGTGTTAACGTTTGAATTTAAAGAAAGAATAAAATAATACTCTGAAACCATTCGGGAAATTATGGATTTTCACGAGCGGTAGTTATTCTAACTCCGGCTCCACACGTTCGCCCAACGTCAGTCCCAACGACACTCGTCCAACATGTGGATCTAGAATAACACTCGTCCCAACGTTGGCGCCAATGCTATTTTCTAGATCCACGCGTTGGACGAGTGGCATTGGGCCAACGTGTGGAGTTGGCCCCAATGCCACTCGCCGTGTACATGTGAAAAATTAAATGTTTTGTTGCAGATCCACAACTTTTGGACACATTCAAGTGGGAGATGTCTCAAGGAATCGAGAGATTCTTTCTTCTGTCGTACTGCCTGGCGTGTTGCTGGCCAGGTCTCGGCGCCAAGAGTGATCTGCGCATCGTCAGACAATGGCCGGAACTCGAGTTTGTGTTCCCCAGCGAAGAAGCTAAGAGAATAGCCCTTGAAAGGAGTTACTATGTGCCTGGAAATTCTGTCCCCATTGACGTAGATGTGAACCATAGAGAAAGTAAGACCTTATTTTACGTAGGAATAAGTCCCTACGTTTCACGAAAACGGTTAAGTTTTTACAAAGTTGTTTAGTGATCAAAGCTAGCAAAGGTAGCCAGTAGGTATATCAAAACGTTTGGTTTTAATATACTATAGCTACCTTTGCACTATGACAAAGAGCATTATTATAAATTCAGATCAAAAGTCCAAGTATATCATCATGATAGGCAGTTAAGACATTGTCAATTTACTTACGGGCACAGACAGGAACGGTCGCTCATAGCAATTTAATAATTTATCCGTTCAGTTATGTCAAGTTAAATAAAGTCTGTAAGCCAAGTTGGAGGGAATAATAACACACAACAAGAACATAAACATACAACCACATGCCACATACATGTGGTCAATTCAATCATTTGATGACGCGAGCGTGGGAATACTAAAAGATGCATAGTTATGATGATTGCGAGGTATCTCGTTGCGAGCAAAATGTTAATGAAGCGTGTATATTTCATCATTGTGATCGTTTTTAAATCGAAATAGTTTTGTATCAATGAGGAAAATTTAAGAACCAAACAGAAATCAAAATAGTAAACCAGCCACAGAATATCTTATAGTCAAGCATACCGTATACGTTTGATTGACTATCAGATAGTCAATGGGCTTAGTCGTTCTACTAAAAACTCAAAAAGTATCAAAGCAATACATCTTCATACAATTGCCTTAAATTGGTCACAGTATGATGACCCTTGAAGTAGGCCACACCTTTCTGTTGCACTTTGTTTAAAGTAAAAGAAGAACAATCATTAGGATATTACAAGGGCTAACGCCCTATATTATTAATGATAAGGGATAGGCAGATCAACCCACTGTGTGATTTTTTCGATGAATCTTACATTTATTCAGATTTGTTAAGTTTCATCATGCCTCATGAGAGTGGGCGACATTTCTCAAATTGTTTGACATTACCATATACGTATACCACTTATTATTTTATGGACAATGTCTAATAAGACTACGCAAACGTAAATCATCATCAAAAAGTTCCCACGTATTTTGTAGCATATTGTCTTCTTCTGATAAGTCCAGTCAGTAAGTTTTGCATTATCAACAATATGTGACATTCCAGTGTTGCACTGATTAGTCAGACAGTGTACGTGACTATATAGATGCTTATCGTGGGGACATACATCACATCAATATTCATTAATTTGTCTTTTAATAACATGTTTATATAATTTAAATGACTTTGTATTGCACGTTTTTTGTACATTATCTATAAGCAACAATTATTCTCACATTGTTAGTACTCAAATAGTTGTTCCTACGGTTCCTTAATCCTGCATACCTGTCGCAGTCTCTTTACTTGTTGACCAAAATGTGCAGACCATGCACTACAAATCTGTGACCTTAGGGCTTAGTAGGCAGGCAGTAGAAATGCATACCTACATTTTTACTAACTGGGGTACTAACTTGACATAGCTCTATGCGCATACATGTATGACATGTATAGGTAGGCATAACTTGTAAGTGACATGATAGTCTAATTACTATTTAATGTCATAACAACTTAGAATATAATTAAGTACTTAACATACTTCTTACTCTGTTACAGGCCCTTATAACTCTACTATCTTCGTGACAATACCTCGGTTCGATGTTGGACGCCCGATCACGTTGGGCACTTTGGATAAAAATGGCAGAATCAACGCTTATCCGGACTATTCCTGGCATGACAATCAGGGATTTAACTGTGGAGGAATGACGTCAGTCTTTAGAGTTGCTGTAAGTAGACCTTCTTTTTCGGAAAAAGCAATTTCAATATCTCTATAAGTGTCTATGTAACGTTGACAAAAACACTAAAATAGGTATTAAAATGCTCCTACTGGCTGATTTCCAGTCATAAAATAAACAATAAACTTATTTACCATGCTATTAATTTGTGGAAACCAGTTTTTAGTTCATCAACTGAACCCAGTGTGACTAGATGCGGTTTTACGAGGTTTTGTATTAACTCATCAATATTTGCTATCTACGTACCAAAAATAGGTATCTAAAGAATTGTTAGGTACGATCTTTAAGCCCAATTGTTATATTTATTTCACATTGTTTGTTCACTTAACCTATGAAAGATGCGGAGCGTTTTACAAAGAGAATGTTGGTTGGACATCCAATAATAATTAAATAATCCTTTGAAGACCTCGGATCTCAGACCTCTGACGCCATTATGACAATAATCTTTCTTGTTTTATCATGTTGAGGTCAACTTCTTGACAAACCAGATTCAGCAAATATTAGATTTTCTTTATAATTACATTAGGTAGATCGCTCCTAAAGCTCTTTTAATGCTGTCCTGTTCGAAGGGAGAACTCCGGAGGCGTGGAGTAGAAGCGTAGTCGTCTTGTTCTTCAAAAAAGGAGATAAGACCCGGCTGAAGAACTACCGACCTATTTCTCTTCTGAGCCACGTCTATAAGCTGTTCTCAAGAGTCATCACGAACCGCCTTGCGCGAAGACTTGACGAATTCCAACCACCGGAACAGGCTGGATTTCGGAGCGGATATGGCACCATAGACCACATCCACACAGTGCGGCAGATTATACAAAAGACCCAAGAGTATAATCAGCCCCTGTGTCTAGCATTCGTGGACTATGAGAAGGCCTTTGACTCGATTGAAATCTGGTCCGTTCTGGAGTCTCTGCAGCGATGCCAAGTAGATTGGCGATATATCCAAGTGATGAGATGTCTCTACGAAGCCGCAACAATGTCCGTCCAAGTACAGAATCAGGAAACAAAACCTATACCATTGCATCGAGGAGTGAGGCAAGGGGACGTTATCTCCCCGAAACTGTTCACAAATGCAATGGAGGATATGTTCAAGACGCTGCACTGGAAAGGGCGGGGCATCAACATCAATGGTGAATACATCTCTCACTTGCGATTTGCAGATGACATTGTCATTATGGCGGAAACGCTGCAGGACCTGCAACTGATGCTGAATGACCTGGCTGACTCCTCTGTACGCATCGGCCTACGGATGAACTTGGATAAAACCAAGGTCATGTTCAATGAACATGTACTACCGGAACCGATAGCGGTGCACGGCGCCGTTCTCGAAGTTGTTCAAAAATATGTGTACCTCGGGCAGTCATTGCAGTTAGGTAGAAACAACTTCGAGGACGAGGTGAACAGGAGAATTCGGTTGGGTTGGGCAGCGTTTGGTAAGCTACGTCAAGTCTTCTCATCGTCGATCCCACAATGTCTAAAGACTAAAGTCTTTAATCAGTGCGTCCTACCCGTCATGACATACGGAGCCGAAACGTGGACACTGACGGTACGGCTAGTCCACAAGTTCAAAGTCGCTCAGCGGGCTATGGAAAGGGCTATGCTCGGAGTTTCTCTTAGGGACAAAATCAGAAATGAGGTGATCCGGCAGAGAACCAAAGTTATCGACATAGCCCACCGGATTAGCAAGCTGAAGTGGCAGTGGGCTGGCCATATTTGCCGAAGAACCGACAACCGTTGGGGTAAACGAGTTCTTGAGTGGAGACCACGGCACGGCAAACGTAGTGTAGGACGCCCTCAGGCCAGGTGGAGTGATGATTTACGCAAAACGGCTGGCAGGAGCTTGATGCGAGAAGCCGAAGATAGAACAAAGTGGCGTGAGGCCTATGTCCAGCAGTGGACTGCGATAGGCTGATGATGATGATGAGGTAGATCGTTCTACCATAACGCCTTCATTTTATTTATGGATTAAAATATTTAAAAAGTCGTAAGTGTGTCAGAAAGGTGTGCTTAGTCCAATTTCAGTACCAGCACGTACACGGCTTAAGAATAAAATCTCCGATGGTAGCATAGCCGATTGTGTTATTTATCCATAGATATAGGATTATACATACATTTCAATAAAATTGGTCACAGTATGATGACCCTTGAAGTAGGCCACACCTTTCTGTTGCACTTTGTTTAAAGTAAAAGAAGAACAATCATTATGATATTACAAACACTAACGCCCTATATTACGGACTATCAAAAGAATCAAATTCACAAATAGTAATAATAACTACATTGGTAACTATGTTGGTACATTACATTAAGATAATTCATAAAAATAAAAACAGTAATTTAAAATGAAATTCCCAGTTATCAAAATTGTTTGAAAATTCCCTACCTTATTGTATATTTGTTTTACAAATGTTCAATTATGTTTTAGATTTGAAAGTGGCAATTAATTATCATTAATCATTGCCATCAGTAGATACCTACATTAATAATTATGATTTTATAGTATACCGCAAGACCTTTATTAGGGCATAATTACGCTAATTTCATTGTTTTATATACTTACTCATAATTTATGGATCTGTAATCAAAGATGAGGATGACACGATTTGACCTTGTATGGTAGATAAATACCATTGACAAAGGTCTTTGTTGAGGTAACTTCTTTTTATAATCCTTATTTTAATGAATAGGCATTCCACCTTCAGGATATTATATTTCCTTGAATGATGCAAGGTTGCGTTAGATATTGATAGTTTTGAGATTAAATAACCACAATCACATAAAAACTAAATTCTATGCCTAATCATTAATTGGGTACGTAGATAGATAACTACAATGAAAATAAGTTATTTTTCGCTAATAGCACGTTTTAGAGAGCTGTGAATATTTTTTTTTATTTTTAACTTAAAGTACCAAGAATTAATATTAAAATTTATAATAGAGTCTGAAAGATCTGTTTTCCTACTAAATTTATAGTAGAATTTGTAAAAAGTAAATTACTTGACAACCTCAGTTATTTTATAAACAGACGTTTCAACTGTTGCTTCTGTGGCGCGGTGGTTCGATTCCCACACGGGACACCACTTTGTGTGAACCTCAAACTGTTGTTCCGAGTCTGGGTATTTGTGTCCGTGACTTGTATGTTTGTAAAGTCCCCCGCGACACAGGGCTTGTACCCTAATGCGGAAGTCGTTTTTTTAAAAACAAAAAATAATACACGTCGGTTTGCAACAGCCGGTGCAATACGATCGAAAAGTCGGGCAATATTAAGTCCCGTAGC
Organism: Herminia tarsipennalis; assembly: GCA_945859575.2. Taxonomy (NCBI): domain Eukaryota; kingdom Metazoa; phylum Arthropoda; class Insecta; order Lepidoptera; family Erebidae; genus Herminia; species Herminia tarsipennalis. Next base: position 13,594,843 of record OX243839.2, on the reverse strand, counting down.
TTATAATATTCTATAATGTGTACAAATCGCGAAAGTTTACGAATATGTATTGCAAACCTCAGTTACCGTCATAATTGCGTGTTCCATATAAATATACCCAACATATAGTTTCAACGTTTTTTAAAAAGACACCGCACCGATTTTATTTGACAATGTCTAGTCTCGCTTAATATCTGGGCTTCTATGTCTCAAAACAGTACAAAACATCTATGTACCTACAGATATACCTACTTATGGCTGTACCTATAGGTTACGTCCTAATATAAGAATGTATTCAAATCGTGACTTGATTTTTTCCTTAACTCGGTTTGATGGAACTTGCTTGCAACAAAACAAAAGACGACCCGGACTTCAATTGTACCTAAATCGATGTGCTTAAAATATGCATTATATATTTATTTACCAAATTTGTATTGTTTTATAGCCTAATACGAAAAAAAAATACACTACAACAAAAAATACATTTAAAAAAATACAGACACATCTGTGGACCGACAGGTTGACCTGCTCAGTCGCTATTGATTGAGTCACGGACTGTTATCTATACTTACTAATATTATAAATGCCAAGTTTAGATGTGTGGCTGCATGAACGTTCAATATTCAATAAACGCTAGAACGGTTGAACGTATTTGGATGAAATTTTCATAGAGATAGATTAAAGTCTGGAATAGCACAGGCTACTTTTTACCCCTGAAAAATGTACAGTCCCCCTGGGGTAGATCTGTTTTCCTAGTAATTTGTAATCCCCTGAGCATGATGATAAATGATAATAAGTAATATTACAATACAACTTGATGTATGTTGCTATGCTGTATAAAACCAATAAAACGACTACCTAACAGGTTTAACTTTTTACATATCCATGTAATCAATCAATCACTGTTGTTGACTTGTTGAGGCTGGGAAATCTAGCCACACATCAACATTACATATCTAATTATGTATGACGATGATGTTTCATTTTTGGTACAAGCGATAAAGGCACACGAACCTAAAGGAAATGAAAATACTAAATTGAAAAGCTGATCAAAAATCAATAGCATTAACGTGCTGTGGTTTCTGCTCCATTGAATTTGATTTTATTGTCAATTCGTCACCTATTTCTGACCGCATGACCACATTTCCAATGTAAATCTACAATCAGGCTTTATTTCAACAAATATATCGACAACTGACACCACTCAATTTATTTACAACTGATGTATGAATATAAAAGTTTTAGTTCTGTCTAGGAATTTGTGAGTTTTCAACTACGGTTTTATTCCGTTTTATCCCTTAGCTTTTTAACGGTTTTATTATTTGCGAGTTAGGTGCACTAGGCTTGTCTAATAGTTTCCTAGCTTGCCTACATATAACAAACTAGCGGACGCCTCGAAGTTTCTCCCACGTAGTTCCCGTTCCCGTGGGAATACAGGGATAAAAAATACCCTATGTCACCCGGGGTTAGTGTAGCTTCACAACGATGAAAGAATTTTTCAAATCCGTCCAGTAGTTTCGGAACCTATTCAATACAAACAAACAATCAAATCGTTTCTCTTTATAATATTAGTATAGAGTATATATTTAGGTACGCTAATTAATTATATCTTTACAATATGATTTTTACTTTACCTACTCCAGAAACACTTTCATCTATATCAATCAACAAAACCATTTTCACAGCATTGCGGCAAAGTGTTCCAATCTGGGTTTATTCACGTTCTTTTTTTCCGTTTCCGCGGCAAGCCCGTGCGAACTGTCAAAATATAGAGCTGCGCTTTGAATGCATCAACACGCATGCGCCAGTTCGCACGGGCTTGCCTCGAAAACGAAAAAAAGAATGTGAACAAGGACCCTGGTCTAATATTTTGCGTCACTAACTTATTATATTATCTTATTTCAGATTGATGAATGCAAACGATTGTGGGTGATAGACGCTGGGAAGATTGGTGATACACAGAGTTGTCCTCCGCAACTGCTCGCGTTCGACCTGGCCACCGACAAGCTTATCTATAGACACGTCGTCAATCAGTCCAGTTATACAGACGTGTCATTGTTTATCACTCCTGTAAGTACTTACCTTTTAACATGGCTATAATAATATCTTGGGACAACTCACACAACGCTATCTGATCCCAAACTAAGCATAGCTTGTACTATGGACACCAGACAACTGATAAACATACTTATATATTTCTAAATACATACATATTATAGATAAATAACACCCAGACACAGAATAAACCATCGTGCTCATCACACAAAGTTTTATCCTGGGTGGGGATCGAACCCACGACCTCTTGCGTAGCAGTCGGACACACTCCCACCGCGTCAAAGAGGCAGTTAATATAATAATAGTCTTCAAACCGATTTCGGTTACGGCGGCCAATCTCTTTAGAGACTAGCCAACTACGCAGGAGATAGGTATTATAGTGCACAAGTGTATGTGCAGACACAACTGCACTTTTTATACTTACCCTTACTCTCATAGCCCGATGGGTAGGAAATGCGACACGACCGGAGAGAGATTGGGCGCAGGACGAACGGATTAACGTGTTCTCCGAGGCACGGAGGGGTATGACAATGTTCGAAAACGGTCACCTACGAGTATCTATTGACCTACAGTGGTAACATTTGTTAACCTTGTAGATATCTCAATCTGCTCGGTCGCCACTCCTCCAACTTGGCTATAGCAAATATGCATAAAACTCTTTCTAGTCGAAAGTGAACTTGCTCTTTTGATGCTACCCTATTTCGTAAGGTCTATCTTACAAAACAGGCCAGGATCAAAATAATCAAGATTTGAGTTTTGAAAAAAGTAAAAAAAGTGTTTAACGAGAGAATGTTTGTATTTTTTTAATAATTTTATAAAGGAAATGATCCACCTCGGTATAATACAGATGATATGTAAACCCAGCAACACCTAGTTGAATAGTGGCAATAACAATGAAGTACATTTATTAGGCACTAGCTGTCCCTCGCAACTTCGCCTACGTAAATTTTCCCCGTTTTTGCAACATTTTTAATTGCTGCTCCGCTCCTATTGGTCGTAGCGTGATGTTATATAGCCTATAGCCTTCCTCGATAAATGGGCTATCTAACAGTGAAAGAATATTTCAATTCGGTTATGCGTTCAAACAAACAAACTCTTCAGCTTTATAATATTAGTACAGATTAAAGCATCTATACTTAAATTTCAGGTGGTGGACGTACGTCCTCGTGGTTCCGGCGACTGTGCCAACACTTATGTGTATGTAGCTGACGTGACAGGCTTCAGCGTGTTAGTAGTAGACGTGATGCGTGACAGGTCTTGGAAAGTCAATCATCGCACATTTTTCCCTTTCCCGTCCAGAGGCACAATCACTATTGATGGTATGTTACAAAAGTAGAGATTGATTATAATGATAGATACAACTACTCTGTTTTGCATAATTGTTGTAGTAATACTGAGATATTTTCTTTCAAAATGAAGTACACTTATCATTCTAGCACATGTCCCACCAAGCGAGAAAGCGAGTAGCAATTTTATCGCTCAAGAAACATACAAACTTAAGTAGGTCCCGTGTAAAAAAGAGACACCTACAGATGTTATAAGTTGACTGCAGACCATTCACACTGCCGGCGAGTACTCGCTCTATACTGCATTTGTTTTGTTTAAAAAAAAAATATGGAAAAAAATATTTAAGTACATTACCGAATGCTAATTTCGCTGACTCACAGGTAATTTTTAGTCTATGGGTATTATATGAGCTAGGACAACGTTTTATACACCAAAACCTTCTCAGAAAAACATGCAATCGAATAGAGACACCGTATCAAAATCAATATAGTAGTTTCTGAGTAAATCGCGAAAATACATACATACACATATACGGGTCAAACAGAGAAAATTGCTAGATTGCTACTCGCTTCTCGCTCGTTGCCGCTCGTCGGACAGGTGCGTATAAGTAAAAAGGTCCAGAATTCATTTTATAGAAGTTCGACACAGAAATGAATAGTCTTCCAGTGTAAATCTTTAAGTCAACATAGATACTTCGTCATTTAATTATTTATATTTAATAATAAACAACAACGACAGGTTTTTTAAAAATCATTTTGAGGTTTCTGCAAATACTTTTTGATTATGTGAATATTTTCGGAAATAATCGGTTCAAAAGTTGAATAAATGAAGATCTGGCGCACTTTTTCACTTCGTGGTCCTTATTTACTATGTTTTTTTTTCGTTTTCGCATCAAAAGCGCGGGGCTTTTAACTTCCAAATCTTGACATAATGGTATACCTAGATAGAGAGCTGCGCTTAGAAATGCATCGCGCATGCGCGCGGACATCTTTGAGCGCACCGCGCATACGCCAATTCGCGCGGGCTTGCCGCGAAATTGAAAAAAAAAACCTTAGTGAATAAGGTCCCGTGTTGTCTTCTTGTACCTAGTGCATTTCTTTGTAGTAACTATGGAACTACAGGCTTCGAAACCCTATACTGAGCTTTGTCCGACATGCTCATTAACCGGTTGCTCTAAGCCGCCATTGAATGGTGAATAAAAGAAACTGAACTGAAGAAATGGTGGTGCCATGTGTTTCCCGCAAAATTAATATTTTGGCGGGAAACACATGGCGGGGATTACCTCGGTCTCGTCTATTCCTCACGAATTCCTGACAAAAAGTCGTCATTGTTTTGGTCGGCTATAGTTAAATTATAATCTCAAATCCTCGCCGTGCCATCGACCGAGGGATTTCCCACATACATATTTGAAATCGGTGTCAGACTAAGCGACTGATATTGTGTTTACTTTACTTGTCTAATTAGTAAGTATGTTTTGAGTGTGTGACTTGTTGATTCCGACTTTTTACCTGACTGTGCAAGAAAGAGTGTTATGTTTTTCAAGTGTATGTATTCATATTTCTCTAGCACGGGTTAGAGCCTAATTGGCTTGATGGGTTTTAGCTTGAGAGCCATCGTTAAATTCTTTTTAGTTTTGAGAGTGGCAACGGGTACATCAAAATACGAAAAAAAAATGAAGTTTGGTGCTAAAATATATCAGTTATTAATATGTTTTGTAATAACTTAGCTTGTTTCATTACATACTATGTACTGGCTAGTTAGCTGTTTAATTGTTAAAGTTTAGGAAACTTTTAGATAACTAGCTGTCCCGGCCAACCTCGTAATGCCACCTAAAAACCTTCTTCAGAGTGTCAATGTCAGAGTGAAAATCAAGAATAAATAAACTTAAAAAAAGATTGAAAATTGAAATCGGTAAAGTCATTCTCTAGTTATCTCGTGACCAAGGATATAATATATCATATATATAGATAAAATTAAATGAAATATTTCTAACTGTTGACCAGTTCAAATCAATAGGTACCTTTTGTTATGTATGAGTTTCATTCCAATCCAATCACGCTTTAAATTCTGTATGTTTGTCTACGGTTAGGTATAATTATGTTATCTGGACAGGTTATATAGCATATATTTTTGTCATATAAATTTAAGAAACAATGACGATAAGAGTATTTAGGGTCGAAGCATACTGAGCAACTCGAAAAGGGATCGGCACTGTATCGCCTGGCCACTTGTTTGTGAGCTTGACCCGAGACGAGGCGATTACGTTGCAAATCTGGGGGCTAAACAAGGTACATTCGTTCTGTGGCGAATTCGCTAATGCCTACAAAGTTCAATTCATTCCAAAGATAGTCCGCAAAAAAAATAAAGTAATGTTTATGGTCTCCAGCACAAATGTCATTTTTTTATAAAATAAAATTCGCTATTTTATTTTGTTTTCTACATAGTCTCACCGTTTCTAGATTTGTGGCTAATCGAATGAAAACAAATAGCGAAGATTCTGTCAGTAGTGCAGCTTTTCTATACATTGACTTGGATTGACCACGTGACATATTTTAATTCCATACATTATGTACTTACTTTTCCATTATCGACATCGCTATTTGAATGTGACTTTGTCTAGGCCCCCTGATTAGAGTGCGTTGTAGTAGGGAGTTTCATACAAAGAAAGTATTCTTTGTATGAAACTCCCTACTACCTACCTGGTACGAGTTGATGCGGTGCTGATCGCTTTCCGAGTTAATCAGTGTGCTTTGATCTTTACCCGTATTTACCCACTACAAAAACCAACATCTACAACGAGGTAAAAAGCTAAATTACTAGTAAATATACGCACAATGACCCAATCAAGAGCCTATAAAAAGTGCGGTTTTATAGCCTAGTTTTTCTTTCAGGTGAAAGCTTCGATTTAATGGATGGAATAATTGGCATGGCATTGTCGCCTTTTAAGCACGGTCGTGAAAGAAACCTATACTTCCATGCCCTCGCTGCTACCACAGAGCAGGTGGTCAGTACCAGAATAATCAGAAACGATTCCTATGCGGCCTCACCACAACTCGATGCTGATTCTATTCACGTAAGTATATATACCAACGTTAAAAATGCCCTTAAATATAAATATTTACTTGAAGAATTGGGAATCTGACTGCTCGGAGGTGCGGCAAGTGTGTGTACGACTGTTGCGCAAGAGGTCGCGGGTTCGACTCCCATACGGGGTACCACTTTGTGTGATCCACAAATTGTTGTTCCGAGTCTGGATGTACTACTTTGTCCGTGAATTGAATGTTTGTAAAGTCTTCCGCGACATTGGGCTTTTAACCTACTGCGCCAGTTGTCTGAAAGAAAAATTGTATTTTCTCGGTAGAAATTTGTTTCTACTGGTGGAAAACACTGGGTAAAAGCGTGAAAGTTTGCACAAATTTACTTTAATGACGTAAGCGGATATTATTAAGAGGTTTTGAATTCTTACTGGCTCACCGCACCTAATGCTTTGCAATATGCAATACGTCGCAGCATGCCTCGAGCTAATAGCCGCATAAAAATGCGTAGGGATTTTACGGTTTCATATAAAAATAGAGTCCGGCTAGCCACAAGTGTGTTTTAAGCCTAAGGCCCGTTCATCACCACTTGAGCAATAGTTAACAGGAGTTTGAATCTAATTTTCCACAGCAAGTTTTATTTATTCTGAGGTTTAGCTATTTATATAGCTCTGGGTTAAAATAGGGGATGGAAATGTAAATACTCTGGTTAAAAAAGAGCTGTAGGAAATTAATCATCAATCGTATTAATTAAAAAAAAATTACGATGTTCAGGTGTTCCCAGAAGAGCGTACTTCACAGTCAGCAGCTGAAGCAATCGATCGCAATGGTATCATGTACTTCGGTCTCATGAACCCACCCAGCATTTGGTGCTGGAATACCGCCACGGAATTTTCTCCACGGAACTTCCACACAATCGCCATGGATCAAGAAACTCTCCAATTTGCCAGTGGCGTTAAAGTCGTAACCAATGCTAAAGGAGATCAAGAGCTTTGGGTACTTACATCTAGCTTCCAAAGAGTAATGACAGGATCTCTTTCATCTAACAGAGTCAACTTTAGAATTCACGCAGAAAAAATCTCAACATTATTACAAAATTCGTCATGTAGAAATGGTAAGAAGGTGTGGTCTACGAGTTACAATTGAAGTAAAGTTATATATCCCTAGTTTTTAAGAGTTTCCATTAATTTATTTCATGCTTTATTCTTTGTTAATAACTGTTAATTAAGGTATTTAAGTATCTGATAAGAACTAAAAATGTTGCCTTAATAAATGTATTAATATTATTTAAGCTGGGACTTATAACTATAAGTATTAGATGTAAAATGAGTGTTACCAGTAACTTGTGCCCATAATACAGTTCCTTAGGAATAAAAAGCGTTGAATTTGATGAAATATTTGTTTTATTTATATTCTAAAATATGTGTGTATGTAAGTTTGAAATTCTAGTTCAAACCAGTACATCATATTGGAAGGCTTGATCTGTTTCGAGCAATGCTCTAATGTAGATCACCAACGAACCGAGTGCCATCGCAGATGTTAAAGAATTGCAAGATCCACCTTCAGATGTAGCCGCCTTCTTTACTCTGTATTCTTCCTGAAAAGCAAAATATGCATTGCACCTACCAACAGCTATCAATATAATTTAACGGTAAACCAATGCCTGCTTGTAGTAACATAGTTATTTTTGCTTACAAAAAAATCCAATTATTTTTCATATTACCCCATATGGTGTCCCACTGCGGGGACGGGGTCTTCCCAGTAAAACCTACTAATTATAGATCCTGGGGGTAACTGCCATAATCGTCATGCTTGACGAGCGGGTTGGCGATCGCAGTATGGCTTTAAAGTACCTTGAGGACATGGCTGCCCATTGCATTCTCTGCAGTGAATTCCCTTTAGTCTTTAGTCGCCTTGAAAGACTCCCACGGGAAGAGATGGGGTGGCACTATTTTTAAGCCTGTATCATGATTGTTTGAAAACATTAACTCTTGTTGCTAATTTTTGGAGTGAAAAGAAGCTGTTTAAATTTTCTATTCAAGATTAAGTGTAAAATTGTGTGATGCATATTGTAATTGTTAGATATTTCTTTCAAAGCTATTTTGATGGAACATACCCACCTGTAATAAACATTTTAACTGTCGTCATTTATTGTTTGAATATCATTTTGTCAATTGCTAACAGATGAATAGTTTATTTGTGCAAAGAATTTTACATAGGTATATTAAATTATAGTTTGTTAACCTGTATTTTTATCAATTTTGTACCTACTTACCTCTCTATTTTTTTGGTCAGTTGGTGTCCCTGGTCCTATGTAGCCAGTAAGTTTTAAAAATGGTTGGCGATCATCTGAGTAGCAACCTTTAGGTTCCTGCCATGCCAATATTTTGTTCATCCATCGTGGTTTTATGAATTCTCCATAACCTTGCAAGGCGCAATATAAGACTGAAATAATTTCAATTCTATCAACATTTTAAAGATTATTTTTATAGGTACCTACTGGCCTGCAGGGTGTTTGGCGCCTAGACCGAAATGGGGGGGTGACTTGTATAAAAAACATATCTAACTAACCGAGGCCTTAGAATACACCCTGTGTTCTAAGTGCCACGTTTGGTCAAAATAGTTTTTTTAAATTAAAAAATATACCCAATTTCTTTATTTTAATGCGAAATAACTTTTTCGTTTTCGGGTGTATTTACTACCTATTTAATATAAATGCATTCAAAAAAATCTTACGAGAACCATTACAACTTTTAAATTAATTTAAAAAAAACTAATAGCCATTTAAAACTTAATTTTGTTTTCAAATTTTCTTTACTGTATACCCTTTCTAACGGTATGCTACATGTCTAGAAAACAATGCATTACTCAGTCAACATTTTAATTAAAAGAAAAATTGTGTCAGTCCATGCTCAAAACAAATCACCAAATTAACATAATTTGTTACTCTCGAATTCACTCTTCAGAGACCGATTTGCGATTTCTCTAAACTTCCCAACTTTTCTGTTAATAAAAGATTTAAAAAAAATCTTCTATCTTTCTTTTCTTACTTAATGACGAAATCGAGTTTTCATTAAATAAGTGCAAATTAAAAGCTTACTTTGTTGCATAAACAGTGTTCTAGTTCCAGGTGGATGATCCCAGGCTTCCAACGACCGTGTCTCTTTGTAAATCTGAATACATATTTTGTAAATGTGTGCTGAAATATCAAGTCCTTCTAAGCAGTCGAAAAGGTGTCCTAAAGACGCGGCTCTGAGTCGACTTGTTTGTTGAAAAGCTAACCCTGAGCCCTTTATGATCTGAGTACTGCATTCTGGTGTCAACTCGCAGGCTCCTTCGGACTTCGTGGTCTGTGTATCCAAGGCCGTTACCAGTAATTCCATCGTACACGCATCTATAAGCAATTGTAAATTCCAACCAGATTTCACGTTAATGTCACAAAATTCTGTTTAACATTCTGTTGCGAAAGATATCAAGTAATGCAATGTTGAAAGTAAGCATAGTAATTATAAGCAGCCTTCGTTTTTAGGCTTTAAATAGAATACCTGTGCTCTGTTATGACTTATTATGACACTTTAGGGCGTCACCCACACTTACCGTATGATAACGAGCGATTCATGTACAAATTTCATACTTATAAACGAGCCAATATTCAAGAAAATGTAAACGTAGCTCAGGGCGCGCTCAAGGCCAATTGATATATATCTAATCATAGGATTATTGTGCCGTAGTTACCTGTCATACCACACTTAAAATGGTTTTCGCCAGAGATGTGCTATTCAACTATGCTGCGAGGACGTTAACGCTAAGTTAGGAAACTATGTGACCGTTTCCACTGATGCTTAACTATGTAGCGGGGCGAGTTAGATCAGAAGATACTCTGCTCTGCACATAGCTTTACCACTAGCGGCCATCCATAGCATCCAAAGCACGCATATATCCTTACACATAGCTTAGTTGTTTATATAAACCAATGAATATGATTGTTGGATGTCAAACGCATCCATATTTACTATGTAGCAGTAGCTGAGGGTCATAAGAACACCATTCTATTCGGTTTCCCTTTGAATTCTAGTTACTTATTATTGTAGGTACAAAATCCGTGTCCAACAAGATACATTTTCGTATTGGGTTACCTCAGGAAAATTTTAACCCTTCGCCTCTGCAACGTAGCATAGCACATCTCTAGTGAAAAAGCACTCTTATTAGTATCGTTAGTTGCCAAGCTTTTTGCCAGCAGTCAAGAGTTCTGCAGTAAGAGTACAAAGTTCCGTGGACACTAACGGGAGGTTCTAGTGACCGTCACGGTCTGTCTGCTTTTTTGTGCAGGTTCTAAGCCACTTTATAGATTACAGGGACCGCCAAACGCAGAACTCTCAGAACTATAGACCGCCGGCAGTGTAATCGGCGCCTTAGAATAAGTTTCATGTTCTTATTATTAGCAAGTGTAAAAAAAAATGTTAACCGATTCAACGTCGATGAGTGTGCTCACTACCTATCAACACTTATATATAAAAAAATAGCTAAGTCATTAAAGACTCAATACCTGTACGTGACTAAACAGTTTTTATCAACATGTCCATTTGTTATGCACACAATACTTATTTAATGAATAGAGTCATTTGAATTCCCATTTTGCTTAGGCAATATTAAGAATTTTGCTCTTTGGCCTTGAGCAAAGACAATATTTATGTAGATATTAAATAAGATTGGATCAATAAAATAAGAATCATAACTAATCAATGTAATTATTAAATTAACATCGTCGACAATATTCAGTATCAGGTAGTACAAGGGGGAGGGGGTGAGCCCCCAAATCTCCCCCCCCCCCCGGGTACGATATCCTTTAAGAAGAGCGTCTGAATCATGAGACGCTCTCAAAAGTTATCGCAGCTATTCATCTTTTAGTGACAATGCCGGTGTCGTCATCTTAAAACTTAGTAGGTACCGTCGTTTATGCATAGGCAGGTCCGGCACTGCCATTTGCATCTCGTGCCCCCCCCCCCCCCCCCCAGAATAAAATTCTGGATCCGCCCGTGTCGAAATGTCATATCATATATAAATATAGTTGTTTAACATTTGATCTGAAATAACTAACCTGCTGCTTTCCTTTTCGGCATTTTGGTTCTTGCTTCTTGTACGTATTGTTCAAATGAAAACCGATAAGGTTTTTGGGCACCCATTGTACCGATTGAGATAGGCTCCATCATGGCCGCTAGCACATCGATGTTCTCCAAAATAGCTTTAGCAACTGTAAGATTTAGAAATAGGTATCGGCATTAATTTATATACCAATTGTAATGTAATAACTGAAAAAACCGTTTAAATGATTGTATTATTACTTATTTTGGCCTCGGTTCTGCAATAATGAAATATTTAGGTATTACTCAAGAAGCTTATTGCCTACCCATACCTACGTAGTATCTAAAAAGATAATATTTCTTTTCATTAGAATAAAATTGTTTCCAATTACAAAACTACGTTAATCTTAAACGCTCTAAATGTCAAATCGATCAATTATAATTACCTATTATGTAGTAAAACCGATATAAAAGAGAAAGTCATTCTACAATTTCCAATGTTGTCTCCATAAGCAAGCAAGCTGGAGATAAGAGATACAAACAAATCAAGTTTTAGTGCAATAGCGGTTGGTATGCAATTTTGAGAATTCAAGCGTTTGTCAGGTAATTCTGTGGCCACTTTATTAATTTTCTCGTTTTTTAGAATAAGGTAGAACAAGCCAAAAGCCAAACCTTTATAAAAATAAAAGATCTTAAATAATAAATTAAAATGCTTTTATCGTGCATAGTCGTGTGTCGATTTTAGCTTGAAAGCTGCAGCGTAAGCGGGTGAAATATTAATTGCAAAATTCCAGGGCACAAGTTTAGTCGGCCAAAAATGTGTGTTGAAGTTCATTTGTACGTCATAAAACCACAAGGTTTTTTTTTCCCTTAAAATCATATACTGACAATTGCTAGGCTCAATCTTAACGTAATTTTGCTTACACAGGAAGTTTTGTTAAAACTGATAGACCACTTTCTTGGTCGACTGCACATACAAGTGAAGTTAAAATAGAAACTGGGCAAGAGCATGTCGGACCATGCTCTGTGTATGGTTCCACAGCCTTCAATCTTAGAAGAAGAGCATATGTTTATCAGCAGAAGAGCGTATGTTCATGGCACTTACTTATATCCGATCATGTCCAAAATAATTTTAGTTTAAAGTGTTTATTATGCTAGGTACCTTTGTTATTTTTTGCATATTTTTTGGTCTCACGGTTCCAAAGATAAGGGGGGACACAATTTATACTTTTTAACTTTCGGAGCGATTATTTCCAATAATATTAACTTAATAAAAAAACAGTAGAAACCTTAAAATGTTTTTAAAAGATCTGTCGAATGATTTGCAAAATGTTGATGTTTGCTGAAAAATATTTAGCTAATAAACTATATAGCGGCTACTACAACACAACTTTTTACTAAATTTCATCAAAATTCATTAAGTAGGTAGTCTTTGAATAAAATGCCTGTAACATACGGACGGACAGACAGAAATTATAAGTGTTCCGTTTATTTTGGCTACGGAACCCTAAATATCTTTTAATTAGACCAGATTAATTGATATATGTAACTTTAAAATGTCTGGGGACCTAATACAAGTGAACTTTATAGCGAAAGTTGTTGCATTTACATCAGACCATTTAGAAATATGCTTTTGTTCGACTTATTTATTGGCTTTTGCCTCAATAGAGGCGGTAGCCTAATGGCTAAGGCATTGGTCTCGCAATCGTGAGGTCGCGGGTTCGAATCCTACCCTTTATACTACCGACGTGAACCCACTCCTAACACAAGCCATTGAGATTAGCTGGAGGGGTTAACAGGTAACAGGATTGCTAGTAATGTGGGACGTAAATCCTACATTGCTAGTTATCTTTTAAACCATAAAAAATAAATATATATGTATATAATAGCGCATTATAATTAGTTTTGGCAAACGCAAAAGGCACTCATCAAACGCACCATTTAGTTGAGTAATATACTTGACCGGTTTTCAAAGAGCAAATGATTACCAGATCATTTGCAGTTTACATAACGATATCAAGGCTGCATCTCCTTACAGACTTAGCTTTATTTGTAGTAACTCATCATTTAAACAGTTTTATATAACTGTTTAAACTGACAGCATAATTATTACCACTTGGGGAAGTGAGTATTAAATATAATTCTCCTTTGTAGTCACTGTTTTTTATGGTTGTCACTGTATAAAATCTGTACAACTAGGAGGCAGGGTAGGTAATAGAATGTTATCTGCCTACACTTCCGATTGACTACAGCTAACAAATAATACTTGGATGACGATGTTGCAGGACAACAGCTCGTTTAACACGTTCATTCAAAAACGTTATTTTCGTAAATATTTCCTAATGGCTCACACTAAAAGGACTAAATATGTGTAATTACTATAACCACCAAAATGCACTAACACATAATGAAACTAATTTATTGTGTTAAACCCATTTAAGGATTCTAACAAAACCCCAATAATTAAATTCGTTTAAGGGGGCATTACACTAAGAGAATTATTTATTTAGCGCTACGAACACAGCGACATGTTCACAGTGCGCAGGAGCGCAGGTCAAAATAAAGTAAAATATTCGTTCGTACATATGTATGTTAGATTACGAACGCCAATACGAAAATGCTCGTTTTTGCATATTTCCGCAACTTCAAGATTTATTTGCGGGATATTAAGACATATCCTTAAATTTCTTAATATCATCTTCTAGAAAAACTCTACTACTAATATTTAGGTTTTCTATATAGGTACATTTTTGAGAGAGCCTGTTTCGTGTATTCTACACTTAAGCGTTAAGAAGTTCTTTTAGATTGAAGAAACTTACAGACACAGAAAACAATTTATTTAGGTGCTCCTTTTTACATGGGTAAAGTGTAAAAAATGAGTTAATAAAAGTAAAATATGACCAAATGATTGCAATCATGTTGTGCACGTGCTTCGTGCACGAGATATTAAATATTGAATCAAAATAAATATTCTTTAACGAGCAAGTTTCAAGCCGGAGGGTATGCCGTCGTCGTGAGCAATTTTCCTGAACCTAAGTATTTCATTTCTATTACATCTTATGTAACATTCTTTTGTCAAGAATCAATTGTCGGTAATTTTACGAGCACTTACTTAATTTGAGAAAAAGCTTTAAAATATTAGAGCAATATGGTAGGTACCTATATCCAGTCACAGTCCCATACTGAGCTCCTAAGATTTTATCTTTTAAACTACTTCTATCGAGTACCTACTTAAAAGACTTTTTTCTTTTATAACCGGCTTCAAAAATATGCTTCGCTGTTTGACCCTTTAATCCATGTGTATGAATGTAGCTATGTTCGCAATTTTCTCAAAAACCACTGATTCGATTTGATTTTAGTGTACAAAACATTGTCTAAGAAATTCTAGGCTTTAATAAACGACACCAAAGCTATATACTAAATCATAGGAATAAGGAATGATATAGATCATGTTTTCCTTTGGTTTTACAGTACCTCACATACTTTTTTTTTTTTTTAAATGTACTCTTACATTTTTTTCAAAGCCATCTCACGCAGATAGTGTATGTATACTTGCTAAGTACGTACAGATAAATAGGCATGATACATATAAAATAGAGTTAATGGTTACTCATTTAGAACAGTTGGTACACACCATACTCGTAATCTTTGCTGCGATAGATTAAACTTGCGTAATCTGTGCCATTCCTGATGCGGTCCATAACCCTCGTGATGTTTTGCAAATTCTCCTTCAGTTTCGCTGGTACAGATTTATCCAATTCATTTATCGTGTATTCTAATTGGCCTGAAACAAAGTTTTTTTGTTTTATTTTAGTACCTTATAAGTAGACTAGCTTTCGCCTGCGGCTCCGCCCGCGTGGATGTCCGCTATCGCAATAAAAACTATGTGTAAATAGTTTTGATTTCCGGAGAAGCCTTCGGAAATCAAAACTATTTACATACCAAATTTCTACTAAATCGGTTTAGCAGTTTAAGTAACAGACAGACGGACAGACAAAGTTACTTTCACATTAATAATATTAGATACTAGCTGCCAGCTTAGGCTTCGCACGGGTATCATATCGTAGTTGATGCCTTATCCATAAGGCTACCGCCGCTTCAAATAATAAATCATCATCATCATCTTGAGTTACATTACTGCAATTTTCGTAGGGATCTCTAATGTTTTTGACAATAAATCATAGCGTATGTTACTACCCTATAATGTAGCTTTCTAATGGTAAAAGAATTTTTGAAATCGGTCCCTTATTTTTTAACTTATTTCGTTACATCCAAATACAAGAATACAAATCTTTCCTCTTTATTCCTCTAGTATAGATTAGTTTGAATGTATTCTTGGAAATTCGGAAAAGATGATTTTACGTGACAAGAGATAGGTACCTAATGTAAAAAAACATTAAATAGATTCTGTAGCTTGCCCACCTACTCGTAGTCGTAGCATTAAATAGGACATTGAGAGAAATCGCTTAAATTGAGTAACCTGAACAAGGAAGTATGTACTTATGTACTGATATCCCACTTTACTATATCAACCAGTTTTTTGTTAGGTACCTACTATATAGTCAAACCGTGTATATACCTATACAACATGTAACAAAAAGTTCCAGTTGAAAACCAGCGCTAAGCTCCGTTAGCTTGGCAAAATACTGAACTGGACACCCATTTGGTGCAGCCGCGAGGCAGAGCTTTTATTATTATGTTTTTCAACTATAATTAAATAATAAATATACCTACAAAATAATAAAAATTGATAATAAGTACCTGTAAATAATTTAACCATTTTATTATTATTATCTTTTGTAGAATGAATTATTTTTGAATTATTCTTTTTTATGAATTGTTTTTTTATTTATTATATTCTGTTATTTTTTTTTATTTTTTATTTTATGTTATTCTTTATGTTGTATTACCTACTATACCATTTTATGTTGAAGCTGTGACTTATGTGGTTCAACAAATAAATGTTTCTTTTCTTTTCTTTTTTTTTTCTTTAATGGTGTGCTCTAATTCAAAAGTTGTTATGTGCCTATGATACTGAGAGTACATTCCTATATTTTGACGTGATAACCTCTTATAAATCGATCACCGGCTGTAGATACGTACGAAAAGTGTTACGTTCCGCCTGCTGATAGGCTGATAGTTTTAGATTATCAGAGAATGGCGTTTGCAACGACATGCGATACAATTGGAACTAAAGCTATTACAGGCATGGTTGTTTTTTACAAGGTCATCAATGTTTTCTTAAGACGTTATCAAGCAAAATGATCGTCCGTAAACCGACTTTACAGACAACAATTTTTTTTTTCAAAATCGGAGTAGTTACCTACCCTAAATTTAATTCCATTTTTTTTCATTCGGTTGTTTATGACTGAAAAGGTTATCAATTAAAACAAGTAAGTATGACTTAAAAGGTTCCATGCCATAATAATCCTATCGAATTTTCATCAGGGTAGGGTCCTTATTCACTATCTTTTTTTTTTGTATCCGCGGCAAACTCGCGCGTCTAACTGTCAAAATCTTGTCATAATGGTAAATAGAGAGCGGCGCTTAGAAATGCATCGCTCATGCGCGCGGACATCTTTGAGCGCACACGCCAGTTCACGCGGTCTTACCGCGAAAACGAAAAAAAACATAGTGAATAAGGACCCAGGTGATGTATAATACTATTGCCATACGCCTTCCGCTACTGAAATTTAGCTTAAAGAAAGTGCATAACTATAATTTAATCGGATATGGCACCATAGTAGGTACAATACAAATAGCATACAATGTCCGCTGATGAAGTTTGACCACACCTTTCTGTTACATTGTCATATCTTTCGAAATATGCACTATCATCAATTAGGTACAACGTCATATATCGCATGTCGTCTCATGGTCTCATGCAACATAGACACTATTGGTTGCTTATGTAATGTATACGAGTATACACTTCATCTTCTCTATTTGAACAGATTCATCTATAGCACAGATTACTTATTTTATTTTGAGTGTGTAGGTATCCAATGCTAATATAGTAGGTATAGCAGAAGTTTGTTTGCACTAAACTTCGAAGATACCGGACCAATTTAGGTGAAATTTGACAGGGAGGTAGCTTGAAGCTTAAGGAATTGTAATCGTAAACGTAATATAAATATAGGGCGAAGACGTAGTCAAAAGCTAATCTATAGGTACTAATACGAGTATTATAAAGCTGAAAAGTTTGTTTGTTTGAACGCGGTAATCTCAGGAACTACTGGTTGGAATTGAAAAATTCCTTTACTGTTGGATAGCCTATTTATCAAGGAAGGCTATAGGCTATATAACATCACGCTACGACCAATAGGAGCGGAGGAACAAAGAGAAATGTTGCAAAATCGGGGAAAATTTACGCAGACGAAGTTGAGCGAGACAGCTTGTAATAGATAAACATTAAGTCTGCATGGAATTTAAACAGAAACTACCACCACTTCTCATGCAAAGTACTAAAAATAGGTAAGTTTCAAACAAACGCGCTAGATCAACGCACAAAAGATATCGTTCATGGACACGGAATATCGGAACACTTTGTTCCGAGATATTATACAAAATAAAGATCTGTGTAAGGTGTGCATTGCTCCATAGAAGTAATAGGTACCTTCATTATTTCTATTAAGCTTATACTAGCTTTCGGCTGCGTGGATGTCGATTAGGTAACCGCGTTACAAACTATCCTATAACCTTTCCCGCGACTCAAACTATCTTCCTACCAAATTTCATTTAAATCGGTTTAGTGGTTTAAGAGTGAAAACGTAACAGACCGAGTTACTTTCACATTTATAATATTAGTTCGAAAACCTTCTCTGTATGTAGTGTGGTATCATCGATTCACGCACAGATGTGGATCGAATTGATCAAGGAACTGTCCTTACATAATACCTACCTGACCCAAGTTACACTTAATAGTAATGTATAAATTGATATACAGACAATTCCAGTTTTGAGTTATTACTATTGTTAGGTAGACATATTAATTACATTGATTAATTACCTTAATGATTTCTTTCGTACGAATATCTACGACTAACTGGCATTCACGGTATTATCTAATAGTTAATTTCATACTACGTACTTGTGAAGGCAAGTAACATAATTATGATTTAATATTAACCATAAAGCAGTAGTTTTTCAAGAAGATATAGACCATTTAACATTCTGTACATGAGTCCGATGATATAACTTATACTAGCGGTCCTTAAATAACGTTATTTATAATGCAACTACTTATTAGGTAAGCTACATCACTGTTCAACCGACTAGTTGTTGACAAGTTATCCAATCTCACAAGAGTTATAAGTACCTGTGAAAGTAACTCTGTATGTCTGTATGTTTGTTACAATTTCACGTTTAAACCGATGAACTGATTTCAATAAAATTTGGTTTGGAGATAGTTTGAGTCCCGGAAAAATACTTATGATAGTTTCTATGTCAATAACCGACGTCCACGCGAGTGGAGTGGCGGGCGTGTTATCCATATCCATACTAATATTATAAATGTGAAAGTAACTCTGTCTGTCTGTCTGTTTGTTACGCTTTCACGCTCAAACAGCTAAACCAATTTATATGAAACTAGCTGTCCCGCGCAACTTCGTATGCGTAAATTTTCCCCGTTTTTGCAACATTTCTGGACCAGTAGTTCCTGAGATTAGCGCGTTTAAACAAACAAACAAACAAACACACAAACAAACTCTTCCGCTTTATAATATTAGTATAGATAGATTTGGTATGGAGATAGTTTGAGTCCCGGGGAGGGACATAGGATAGTTTTTATCGCGAAAGCTAGTTTTTAATAATAATATCTTGGTACAACTCCCACAACGCTCTCTGATACCAAACTAAGCAGAGCTTGAACTATGGAAACCAGACAACTGATAAACATACTTATATATTTCTAAATGGATACGTATTATAGATAGATAATACCCAGACACAGAACCATGGTGCTCTTCACACAAAGTTTTATCCTGGGTGGATCGAACTCACGACCTCCGGCTTAACAGTCAGGTTCACTAAACACTGGACCAACACGCCAGTCATAGGTATAATGTAACTGCATAATACATAGGTGCTACATCACTGTCATCGACGACCGTCTAGTTGTTTACAAGTTATTCAATTCCATGAGTGTTTTATATACCTATTAACTTATTATATAAAACATATAAGTATATCTTATTTATACCTGCAACTTGGCACATAGCTCAATGATTTAGCACACAGAGTAAGATTTTATTCTTTGAATTTTCGAATTAGAATCCTATGATGAAATAAAATTGTAGGGTTCTGGAGTAAAATAAAACGTCTGGTGTTCCGATATGGTTCATATATTGTCAAAAATAAGCTTCCTAATATTACAATACATCGACATACAATTCGTCATTCAGATAATGCGCACCAAAAACCAAAATAACCAATCGCCAAGGATCGCATCTGTCTCACTCCAACGCACGCTTGCGCCGGTAATGTGCTCCCGCTCGCACGACTATATAAATGCGTGCCACACGCAGAGCCCGCGCCAGTGTCTCCAAAACATCAACGCCGGCGTGCCGCCGGCGGTCGTCCAATGCACCTGTCCGCACAGCGCGCGGCGTGCGCGCATGCGAACGAGTCCCATATCACTCCCCCCTAAGCGAAGCGTACTACTGGTTTGATGGATCTGCCAGATCTTGTAACGTAGGTCTGTGGGACGAGATCGGCGGGGGTGTCCAAGTTCTCATCGTAAGTATAGGCTGGCTTGAGTCTGTCCAATGATATGACTGATGTTCGCCGCGGTAGTTTGATCTTGTAGAACTTGTCGAAACGATGAATCACCTCGTACGGACCTTCGTATGGCGGGGTTAACGGCGATCGAACTGTGTCGCTTCGTACGAAAACATGTGTGCACGTAGAGAGGTCCGTGTGAATGAAAGGCTGCGTATGACTGTTGTTTGAGCGAGGAGATGATCTGACTGATGCCATGGTGTCCATGAGTCGGCGTATGTAATCGTTGTCGACAATACTTGTCTCAGACGGTACTATGAGATCGGCAGGCAGGCGAAGCGTTGTACCGTACGTCATCATTGCTGGACTGAGACGGTTGTTGTTGCGTAGCGCCGTTCGCAGTCCGAGTAGTACGGTGGGTAGCTCTTCTGTCCATCGAGTTGTGTTGCCGCGAGCCATGAGCGCGGCTTTTAACGTTCGGTGCCACCTCTCAATTTGGCCGTTCGCTTGTGGGTGATAGGCCGTGGTGCGAATTCTGGTGATGCCAAACCTCTTCATTAATGCATTGAATAGCGACGATTCGAATTGGCGGCCTTGATCCGTTGATATTCTTAGTGGGCAGCCAAATCTCGCAATCCAGTTTTCATATAGGGCTTTCGCGACGTTTTCAGCCGTGATCTCGTGCATCGGGATAGCTTCGGGCCACTTCGTGCATCGGTCAATGATGGTTAGAATATAACGGTTGTCGTTAGATATTCGCAATGGCCCGGTGATGTCTATGTGTATGTGTGCGAAGCGTTCAGATGGTGGGAACTCGCCGAGCGGGGTTACAACATGTCGGTGTATTTTTGCTCGTTGACAACTGACGCATGCTCGGGCCCAGTCCCCGATCTCCTTGTTCATGTTCGGCCAAAAGAATCTCGAACTGACTTCCTTTCGCGTGGTTCTAACGCCGGGGTGACATAAATCGTGTTGTGCTTTGAATGCAGCAAAACGGTGCGACTTCGGCAGGTACGGTCGGGGGGTACTCGTAGAATTTTCGCACGTAATTGGTCGGCGTCCGCCCGGCATAGTGACGTCAGTGAACTTCAAGTTTGCTTGGCTCCGTAGTTGTTTTAGTAGCGGATCTTTTTCTTGCTCGCATGCTAATGTGTTGTAGTCAATCGTTGTTGGGCACTGTATGTCTTCGATACGTGACAGGGCGTCCGCTACTGTGTTGTTCTCTCCTTGCACGTATTTGATATGGGTGCAAAACTGGCTTATGTAGTGCAACTGACGTTCTCTTCGAGGTGTGTCGGTGCTACTTGCTTGGCGTGTTAGTGCGTAAGCAAGTGGCTTGTGGTCAGTGTAAATGACTACTTCACATCCCTCTATCAGCCGACGAAAATGTTTGACCGCCATGTAGATGGCCAGTAATTCTCGGTCGTACACGCTGTAGCGGCGTTGCGTTGCGCTCATTGATTTGGAGAAATAAGAGAGGGGTTTCCACACGCCGTCGACTCTTTGTTGTAATACGGCGCCGACGCTACAGTCTGATGCGTCTGACATGATGGCGAGTTCACAACCCGGAGCTGGATGCATTAACTCTGTGGCTTCTAAAATGCTTGCACGGCACTTCTCGAAGGCTATCTTTGCCTCGGGACTCCACTCGATGGGTGTTTTGTCATTTCGTTTGCGGTTGTGCAGGTATTTGTTGAGTTCAGCTTGCAGTTCGGCTTGATGTGGTAGGCAGCTGCGGTAAAAATTGAGCATGCCTAGGAAACGTCGCAGTTCGGCGATTATTTTCGGTCGTGGGTACTTCGAAATAGCTTCGGTTCGCTCTTGTGTTGGTTTGATTCCATCGGTCGAAACTTGATAGCCGAGATAGTTTATCTTTTGCTTGCCGAATTCGCATTTTTCTAGTTTCAGCATAACGCCATACTGCTTGAGTCGCTCTAGGACTTGCTTGAGGAGGAGTTTGTGCTGGTTTTCGGTCTCCGAGTACAGGAGAATGTCGTCAACAAAACAGAAGCAGTTGTCTATTCCTCGTAGCACTTGATGCATGAATCGCTGGAACGTTTGACTGGCGTTCCGCAGTCCAAATGTCATGCATTTGAATTCAAACAAGCCAAAAGGAGTAATTAGTGCTGTTTTCTGTGCATCTTCTTTTGAAATAGGAATCCAATAGTAGGCCATTTTGATGTCGAGCTTCGAGAATATCTTCATATTGTGCAGCTGATGTGTGAAATCTTGAATGCGGGGTAGCGGGTAGCGGTCGGGTAATTTAGCCGCGTTTAATCTGCGATAATCGCCGCATACACGTAGGCCACCGTCCTTTTTCTTGACCACATGAAGCGGACTGGCCCACGGGCTGTTCGAGGGTACACAAATGCCTTGTTCGAGCATGCGCTCGAATTCTTCCTTCGCTGACTTGTACTTGTCGGGGGGTAGCGGGCGCGCTCGAGCGAACAGCGGCGGCCCCGTTGTTTCTATGCGGTGAACGACTTCATGCTTCGCAGGTTCTTTTAAAGACATTGGGCGCAGGACTTCTGGATACAGCTGCAGTATGTCGTGGTACACTTGATCGGAGCTAATGAAGTGAATTGAGCTGTCCCCGCCGGTTTTGACTTCAAAAGCGTCGATTGATAACTCGGTAACGTTGTCTATGAGTTTTCTTCTATGAAGGTCAACTAGTAGCTTGAAGTGTCTTAAGAAGTCGGCTCCCAGGATCGATGTTTTCACGTCTGCTATAGTGAAGTTCCATAAATAGCTGCGCCGTAGACCAAGATTCAGCCTGAGCGCCTTCTCGCCGTACGTTTTGATTGGAGTGTTGTTTGCCGCGTACAATTGGTAGGCGCTTGATTTGTTGACTTTCCTTTTGCTTGTAACGGCTAATACGGATATGTCTGCGCCCGTGTCCACTAAAAATCGTTCTCTTGTGTTACGATCAAACACGCAAAGGCGGTTGGTGTTGCTTGGTACACCGACGCCCGCCATCGTCGGTGTAGAATTTAGTTTAACGACGGTGGTTGAACTTTTCCCCTTCTACAGCACGGCGACTCGCATCGTTTCGCCTTGTCTCCGAAACGGAAATGGTATCTGCATTCCCACGTTGCATCGCCGGGTTTCACGGACTTCCTACTGCCATTGAAGCTTCTTGATCTTGAACGGGAACGATAAGGACGACGATGATAGCGTCGCGTCGTCGGTCGCCCGCGTAACTCAGCCACTTCTAGGTTCAATTTCTCGATTTGTCTCGAGAGTACGTCTAATTGAGCAGACACGACTGGATCTTTCGAGCTCGTGGAGACGGCGGCTATTGTTGCGGGTTCGGAGTACTCGACCATTTTGTCAGCCATCGCAGCGAGTGTTTCTAGTGACGATTCCGTGTTGATCGACAGCACGACGCGGACTTGTGCGGGTAGGTGATTCAACCATTCGATTTTTAATCCTTCGTCTGTGATCATTCCGCTGCCCAATTCTCTCATCTTGCGTAGAAGTTGCGTTGGCTTCTGATCCCCCAATTCGAGACCGCTTATTAGCTTCTGAAAGTTCTTCACGTCCGATTTGTCGTATACCGCCAGTAAGCGATTCTTCACAGCGGCATATTTGTCAGCAGCTGGCGGATTGTATAGAATGTCGGTGATATGTTGCAAGTCCGTGGCCTGTAGCTGTTGCAACACATATCTATACTTTTGGTCGTCCGAAGTTTTTAAAGGGTCTGTGACGGCTTCAAATTGGATGAACCAGGCCCGCGGAAGTTCCCGCCAGAATGGTAGCAGTCTTGACTGGATCGAGACAGCCCCCAGATGGTATTCAGCTCTCGGTGCTGGATCAGGTGTGGACACTCGAGCTGGTGTGATGGGTGGGGATGTTGGTGGCGATGTTTCCTTTGTATCTGTCGACATTTTTCTTGTTTTTTTTTTTTGCGTCGGGGTCACCAATTGTAGGGTTCTGGAGTAAAATAAAACGTCTGGTGTTCCGATATGGTTCATATATTGTCAAAAATAAGCTTCCTAATATTACAATACATCGACATACAATTCGTCATTCAGATAATGCGCACCAAAAACCAAAATAACCAATCGCCAAGGATCGCATCTGTCTCACTCCAACGCACGCTTGCGCCGGTAATGTGCTCCCGCTCGCACGACTATATAAATGCGTGCCACACGCAGAGCCCGCGCCAGTGTCTCCAAAACATCAACGCCGGCGTGCCGCCGGCGGTCGTCCAATGCACCTGTCCGCACAGCGCGCGGCGTGCGCGCATGCGAACGAGTCCCATAAAATAATGCAATTTGAGCAATTAAACCTTCTTACTGAAATGTATGTATTACTTGCGAACATAAATTTCAGTAAGTAGGTTTACATTGTAATATTAGGTAAATTAATTAATCTCATTTATATTCTTCGTATTAAATTAACACAACAAATTGCGTTTCGCAATACAGTCATGAAGAAGCGAATGTTAATATTTTAAGGCCACCGTACTAAGATTTTGAAAGTGATATTTGCTGAAAAAGCATATCATTTGCTGAAAAAAAAATTCAGCTTCTATTACGTGTATGAAGTGCCCCCCTAAAATATTTATTTTTATTATTTAGCTATCAAACTAAGTAGCGGCTACTACAAGACACCTTTTCACCAAAATTTCATTAATATTCATAGTGTAGTCTTTGAGTAAAATGCCTGTGACATACGGACGGGCGGATAGATAGACAGACAGCCGGACATACGAAAGAAACTATAAGAATTCCGTTTTTGCCATTTTGGCTACGGAACCCTAAAATGGCATCTCTCGTAGTAGGGAGGGGTCCATTACTTTGATTTAAGTCGGCATAGTTACCTCTAATGTTATACGAAGTTATGAGTTACGGAAAATATATACCTTATTAATACAATAATTGCATTTTTGAAAGATAATAATATTTGAAGTCCAGACCCAAAAATCGAACCCGAGACTTCCGTATGCCAAACCGGGGCCGGAATCGAGGAATTTAACCGGGATTATGTTACTAAACCTCAAATTCTTTTATCCTTTCCTGCACGCGAGTCAGGCACTCGCTTGCGCCATCTAGCCAATAGTTTGAGAACTATTACGACCTTTGTTACGGTTTGAAATACGGAAGTCTCGGGTTCGATTCCTGGGTCTGGACTTCAATTTTTTCTATCTTTCAAAAATGCAATTGTTGTATTAAAACAGTCATTGGCAAGAAAGCCTTATACAAATTACTATATCTACGAGTATATACCTGCAATCGGGTCGCCTTTTTGCTATCCTAATGGTACAAAAAGACATCATATGGACTACTATATATTACTGTAGATATTAGGTACCTCTAGCTATTCCCAAGGCGATGTGCCACTCCGGATCTTTCGAAGGTTTCTTTTCATAATGCTTCAGCAACTTGTCTAATGTTATAGATATTCTGTAAACTTTCGGCACATTGTAAATGAAGTCCTGTGTATCGAAATATGGATAAATACCAAAAGCTCCACCCACAATCACTGTTATTAACAAAGCGGTGTGTTTCGCGTACATTTTGATGAAAACTGAGCATTAATTGGGGGAAAGGAACAGTTATCGTAAAAATATAACTGCAACATGGTGCTAACTGATTGGGCCATTTGTTCTGATTGGATTGAAGTTTACCGTCGTTGCTTATTGTATTCTAAGTTTTCTTGTGTTGTGTATATGTTACAGTAAATACCTATGATTAATTCGAGATTATGTATAATAGCTAGTCATTATGAATTATGACTAAATAACCATTTTTACTAGCCATTATTCATAATAGGTAGTTGATCTTAGGAAAAGTATCGATCACGAATTGTTGACGACGGATGGTGATGATTGATGACAATGATTGGTGATTATGTTTGTATATAATTATTGGTGACGATGATGATGCACTGTCAAGTTTGTATAGGTCAAACTTTATCGCCCAGATGTTAAGAATCGCATCTTCTCCGGCGCTGCGGAAAGTGCAGCTTCTTCGCCATTGCGTAACAAAGCGCTGGCACCTATTCTCGCCTCCGCAGCTTCCGGTTCTAAATAACACCCTTGGGGTGTCACAAACAAGTACCTACCACGTGAAGTCGGGGTGGACTAATTCGGTTTTGTCATAGTTTTGAACTTGATTTACTGCATACCTACTACTCGTCTCGAATGAGACCTATATAACTAGGCAAAATGATAAACACAATTCCTAAAATGTTTTATTATTATGCATAGTTCCTAGTGACTATATATAATCACTAAATTAATCAAATTTGCTGTAACATATACAGGTTGATTTTTAATACTAATAACCTTCCGCTTGTGGCTTCTTTACAAAACACTAAATAACTTTGTGATATAAATTTTTGAAAAAAAAATATAAATTATGCTTTAATATTGTTTTTGGAGTTATGACCCTTAACACCTATAGACTATTTTACTGGAGTAGAATCGTTGTTTATTGTGAGATTTAGGCCCCAAAACTGACAAAGAAACATCGATTTTACATTGGGGTCTCTCAGATGTGTGGTAAATGGTTGTATGACAAATCTAGGTGGTAGGTGGTGAAGGGTTCATTTGTAATTTAAATATATTACAAGTTATTTGGTGTAATGTAAATAAGCCAAGAGCGAGAGGTTATTAGTATATTAAAATCTGATGACTATTATTATAATACCTAGCTCTTTCTAAAATATCAAAGCAATAGATACAATATACGATGGATAAATTACTTTTATCTACAGTTACATTTACAAGGAGAAACTACCTTAGCTAAATTGAATGGTCTATGGAAGATGTCGCAAAGTTAAATCATAACCATTCATTTTATTGTTCGTAAAACAGCAATAATAAATTACTATTAACCCAGTTTTGAAACATCTTCAGACAAAATCCCTACAACATAGTCACGACAATCTCATAACCATTCATTATGTTTGCGGAACAAAACGTTAATCCAGACTACACGTTAGGTAGGTATATTTTTCAATAGTAAATCTAATATATAAAATTCTCGTGTCACAGTTTTCGTTGCCATACTCCTCCGAAACGGCTTGACCGATTTTGATGAAATTTTGTGTGCATATTGGGTAGGTCTGAGAATCGGACAACATCTATTTTTCATCCCCCTAAGAGTTTGTTTGTTTGTTTGAACGTGAATCTCAGGAACTACTGGGCCGCATTGAAAAAATATTTTATTGTTGGATAGCCCATTTATCGAGGAAGGCTATAGGTTACGTATGAAAAATGTTGTAAAAAAAAAGGGAAAATTTACGCAGACGAAGTTGCGCGGGTCAGCTAGTAATGACATATTTTATTAGTTGTTTAGATATTTTGTCACGTGAGCTGCTCATTTTTACTCGACTGCAAGGAAGGGTATATTTTTCATATGTATCTTGTATGCATGTAATATTCTATAATACCTCATATCTTTTGAACCACTAGACGGCTTTACACAATTAAGACGTCGTTAGATTTGTCTTGACCGCCCAAGTGTTCTTAGTTAAGTGACGTTTAAAAAAAACACGACAGCTTTCAGATGTCAAAATAAAGAGGAGTGGGAAAATGGTTGTTTCGAATAATACTGCAATATGGGCAATACTGCAATTTATTTAAAAAATGTTTAATGTGATTGAGACTGTAATACTTAAAAAGTTAGTTAGCATTAGCAGCCATTCTTTTTTTTAATTTTCAATACTTGGCAATAAATGTGATAAAAAATAGCAGTTACATCCTACAACCACTCAAAGGTATTTAATAAAAAATAAATTAAAAATAACCACCTGCACAAAAAAGATGGAAACAAGATTCCCTACATATTTAATTTAGTAAGTTCATTGAGATTCATTAATGCCTCCGACTGCGTGATATTATATATGTAGGCGATCTTGTTTCCCTCTATTTTGTGCGGGCGAGTTTAATATTTTTTGTATGTAGGTAGGTTAGTCAACGAATAGAGTAAAAATTAACCTTCTCTTAGTATGTTACTCTCTGCCCCAAAACGTTTAATACCACACCTGCTTATCACGTTTAATCTTCATTTCTCTCATCGGTAGATTACCTCTACAAAAAATTACATCAATCCGGTACTTCATTGCTGCGTGAAAGAAATAGATAGATACAAAGAAACAGTCACATCAATGCATTTCAACTTTTATTGACGATTGATCGATTTCTATTTCCAAGACTTCAAAAAAATTTATATGATTGTGAATTGTAATCACCTTTTTTGCATGCACTTGAGTTTTGTTTATTACAAAACTGATTTAATGAATAAGTTATGTTTGATGATTTCGGTTGGCCGTTTATGTAAGATAATCTTGAGGCTATACGTTACATTAATTTGATGTTTGTATGTTTAGGTACCTCAAAATGGGCAACAAAAAACTTCAATTTCATTAAAATTCAAAGTTGCTTACTTAGTAAACAAAACAACCCTTGTGATATGTCATGATTATATATGTTTAAACAGGGTGATTTTTAATATAGTATAGTATATAATATAGTAACTGGTCTTGGCTTCTTTATATTACACCAAATAACATCATACAATAATTTTTGAAAAAAAAAATTACAAATTAATCCTATACCACCTACTTATGTCATTCAACCATTAACCACACATCTGAGAGACCCCGAAATAAAATCCTAAACCTCACAATAAACAACGATCTTACTCCAGTAAAATAATCTGTGCTATGTAAAGAAGCCACAAGCGGGAGGTTATTGGTATATTACAAATCACTCTGTATATGTACCTAATGCCAAATTTGCAAACAATAAGTAAAGCCAAAGAAAATAACAAGGCTATAAAAACTCCCGGTTACTCTTTTTTCAAATTGCCAATTTTTACAATGTTTGTAGGTACTGTATGCTTATAAACTTCAGTTATATGCTGTTGAGGTGATGCCACTAATTTAATTATTATACCATACAAAAATCAAAATAATGACTGACTACAATAAAAATTGAAAAGGGAAAAAAACGAAGATAGAAGATATTATAATTTTTAAAAGTGAGTTGAATATCATATGTGTAATAAATAAAATTTATTATACACGTGTGTAATAAATAAAATGTAATATGTCTAATTAATCTATTATATTGCAAAGATCAGATCATAATTTAAATTAACTAGGTATTTTTTAATTACATTAAATCTAATTCAAAATGTGGTAATTGAACGTGAACCTTCCCTGTCACGCAATATAAAATGAAGAAGCCATTCATATGTCTCACAAAATCTTGAAAGTTATACTGAGAGGGGCCGCATGTGGTCTTAAGGAAGGGCGCAATTACACCGCTCCAACAGTCAAGTTCGACTGTCTCACTTACTATCACGTGTTTTTTGCAATGCGGAGATTTGTGTCGGTTGTGTTTTGTTCTCTTTGTCGTGTCAGTGAGAAAAACTGTAGCCAGAGAGAGAGGCTACAGTTATAGTAGGTATTTTAATTGATATTTTGCATGTTAAGCCAACCATGGCTGTGTCGCACCAATGGTTCGTGCAGTGGTCTGCTCCTCCGGTGCTCATAACAGATATCACTAGTCAGTACAATAATGTGAACGAGAGGTGGAATAGCGAACATCCTAAATGGAGTGACCCCTTGTATATTTCTGATAAAAGTGAAGAAAGAGTGAATAAATATTCCAACGGTGATAAATGGTTAAACGATCATAGGTCAGTGCCCGATAGATTGAAAAACAATGGTAAGTAACATTTTGTCACAAACTTAATTAAAAAAAAAAAATATACACAATGTATCGACTGTTAATATTTACCTATTTATTTAAACCCTTTTTGTTCCTAAAATTTAAAAGTGTGATTTTATAATTTCAAATCGCAAAGTTATTTGACCTAAATTTTTTTAATATGTTTTTTATTGTGTACTTACGAGTAAATATTTAGTTTCATTATTTTGTAATCAGTAGACGCAATGTTTCATAAATCTCTTATTTGAATTTATGATACTTAGAGAGAGAGATATATATATTGGCAAAGGTAAAGCTATCAGCAGCTAGCAGCAGATATATAAGGTCATATATTAGAGATGAACAAATGTAATCAAATCAAAAGGATTAGATTTGCAAGAGGCAGAGATAGGTGGAAGTCATTAGAGGAGACCTTTTTCGAAGGACAAGCTGTTGTTGGAAAATCTGTTTAATAAACCGTCAGTAATAATTGTATATTATATTGTAAATTATTGGAAAACAGCTCAAAAACAACAATACACCGCGAAAAAGCACTAGATGTTGTCGTGCATGTAGTATTCACAAATATAATTAATTAGGTTGTTAAGTCTATACCGAACATATTAATAACTTAACATGCTAACAATACATGTGAAACAACCATGCACAATTGCACACACCTAAATGTTCACGCGATACATAAATCGCACAACATTCAACTATCAACGAATTTACCTATTGAATAACTTTTTAAATACAAATCATGGAAACAAATAGAAAACATTTTTTCAAGCCAGTTACATATCAACCCATATGATGGCCCACTGCTGGGCACGGGTCTCCCCAGTAGAACCTACTAGTATGTAGATCCTGGGGGTAATTGCCATAATCGCCACGCTTGGCGAGCGGGTTGGCGATCGCAGTAAGGCTTTAAGTACGCAGAGGACGCTGCTGCCCGTCCTCCGGGGTGAAATCCCTTAGTCGCCTTGACGACACCCATGGGAAGAGATGGGGTGGTACTATTCTTAAGCCGGCACCACACGGCAGCCAGTTAAAGTTCTCAAGCCAGTTAAAAATGATCAACCACTTCATTGCAAGCAAATTTCGAAGCTTATGCTATATTTTAGTGTATAACTTTGGTGTCTTATAACCTATTAAAATACTATTTATACGCCTTAAAACTTCCCAGAAAAATGTGCAGTAGAATAGTAAAAACTCTATCCAAATTGGATATCGCGAACAAACATACATTTATATTGGTCAAACAGGTAATAACCTTTTTGGAAGTCGTCATTTTATCTACACTAATATTATAAAGCTGAAGAGTTTGTTTGTTTGTTTGAACGCAATAATCCCAGGAATCCAACAGTAAAATATTTTTCAAAATTTTTTGACCAGTAGTGTCCGAATTGGTAAAATATTTTACTGTTGGATATATAACATCACGCTACGACCAATAGGAGCGGAGCAGCAATGAAAAATGTTGCAAAAACGGGGAAAATTTACGCAGACGAAGTTGCGCGGGACAGCTAGTTTATTATATTTTTACTACAACTAGGTAAATACCTAATTGCAGAGCTTAGAATTATAAAAATTCAAAACGAGAACATGTTTGCAATTACGTAACTTTTAATTGTTCACTGTCCTCGATCAAGCAAACAAGGGCATGTGGTACCTTACGGTATCTCGTACCGTACCGTACCTTTCACAATTGTTTATTGGCATACCGAGTGGAAATCACCCTTTTGCACTCACTTGTATATTCAATAGCAATAATTTAATGAACGATATTTTTTTTTTAAACATAACTAGCAATGTGGGATTTTGGTCCGACATTACTAGCAATCCTGTTAACCCCTCCAGCTAAGCTCAATGGCTTGTGTTAGGAGTGGGTTCACGTCGGTAGTACAATGGGTAGGATTCGAACCTGCGACCTCACGATTGCGAGACCGATGCCTTAGCCATTAGGCTAAACATTTAAATTCATTATATTATTTACTAGCTGTCCCGCGCAACTTCGTCTGCGTAAATTATTCCCGTTTTTGCAACATTTCTCATTGCTGCTCCGTTCCTGGTCGTAGCGTAATGTAGTATAGCCTATAGCCTTCCTCGATAAATGGGCTATCCAACAGTAAAAGAATTTTTCAAATCGGTTTTGTAGTTCCTGAGATTACCGCGTTCAAACAAACAAACAAACTCTTCAGCTTTATAATAGTAGTGTAGATATTTTTAACCTAACGGTTGCATCAGCAGTTTTCATCGTTGACCAGTTGTCTAATCTTACTATATATATTAATGTATATTTAAATTATCCAATTCGACCGAAATCGTGGCCAAACGTTCGTTGGATAGATAATAATCAATCCATCGATGGATTTGGCTACTAGAAGTACAATTTTGACGTATTTTGTGTGAAGCTTACGTCAAATATGTACCTCTAGTAGACAAATCCACCCAAAAACGATTACCTACGCAAAAGACAAATGGGCTGATTGATGCTAATTTATTAAATAAATCCAGCTACCTTAATATTTGCGCCAATCTACAACGTGTACAGAAATTCTATAATCTATTGTAACTTTCTGAACAATAAATAATTTATTTTTTATTTTACCTGAACAATAAATAATTTATTTTTTACTAAACTTCAAGGGTATTATGTATGTAAGTACCCTAAAATTTCATTTATTATTATTTCATACGTTTATCTACACTAATAATATAAAGTTAAAGAGTTTGTTTGTTTGAACGCAATAATCTCAGGAACTACGAGTCCGAATTGAAAAATTCTTTTACTGTTGACTAGCCAATTTATCGAGAAAGGTTCAATGAAAAATGTTACAAAAACGGGGAAAATTCACGCAACTTTTTTTCAACGTCTAGATTTTACCGGGTAAATATTGGATATTAACCGGGCATTGGCGCTCTGCCTATGTATGTATAACAGCAATTCGTTAAATAATACTCAGCGAAGCAAAATAATTATATACTAACGGCTTATTGAGCATTAATTTCTTAGGTAGTTACCTACGCATTTCATAATCAACACAGTTTTAACGGCATTTATATAGAAATCTGTTTTGGAGTTCACTAAATGACATCACACAGTACGTACATAATTATAATACTAGGTGTAAATTAATTCCCATCCGACCCGAAAGGGGTCCCAATTTCGTCGAAAAGTGTAAATTTTTAAGATTTTTTTATTAACGTTTTTGCATAAAGCCTCTTTACAATCAAAACAATCTTTTACGCCTCCACATGTTTTCTTATACCTATATGACGTCTATCAAGAAAAAAAAAGTTATTTTATTTTCGCCCCAAATTAAAAAAAATAAATCATAAAACGAATGGGAACATGATACCTAACAACACATTAACGGGTCGGACAGGGATTAAATACACATACTCTATATTGCTCATATAGGTACCCCACTTAGTTTAGTAACTGTAATATTGCATTAGATTAGAAAAAAAACTGTATCGAATGTAACTGAATTATATTGCAATTTATTTTATTCGGGAAAACAAACAGTTACACAATATGCTTAACTTTAAAAAAAAACGTTTAGTAATATTATATTTATATAAATATGTAGCTCACAGCGTTATCCACATATTGTATAAAAACAAACACGAATGCAATTGATTATCGTTCAAAATACCTAATAATTTTAAACTAGTAAAAATGTTATTACAATACAATAAAAATATTATAATTAAACAAATTCTAATTTAAATTATTAATAGTTTGTAAAAGCAAACATCTAAATTTATTATATTTTATAGTAAGTATGTCTAAATCTATGAACAACTTATTGTAATTTTTAAAAGCGGCGGTACCCATTATACTACCGACGTGAACCCACTCCTAACACACGTCATTGAGCTTAGCTGGAGGGGTTAACAGGTTTGCTAGAAATGTGGGACCAAAATCCCACAGTTATCTTTAAAAACATATATATTAGTTAGGCGAGTCAGGGGCTGCATGTACGCCAGCATTAGTGTGGCTGGAGGAAACAGCAAAAAGTGGACGAGCACGCACCTCTCATCTAATTACAGTCCTTGGGACAATAAAACACAGTCTATTTGTTAAATCCAGGCAGTCAATTCTGTATAAGTCATAGAAAAACATAATTTTAAGAAAATGTCGTCTGGACTCCAAATCTGGTAGGGTAATACGAGTAGATTATTATTCGGATGTATTTATTTTGCGTCTAAACGGGCCATTTTTACGGTATTTTGTAGCCACACTATTTGCGGCCAATAATGGCAATATGTCTACAATTGTATGGCGCATTATAAAGTCTCCTAAACGGGCTACACAACCCAGCAACAATAAAATAGAGGGCGACTGAAACAACAACAAAATTGGCCGGGCAACATTGCGGAAAATAGATCGCTCAGCGATCGTCCGGCCACCATCAAATCAATATTGGAGAGTACTGCCATGTTGCCGGCCACAGCAATGCCGCTACAAATTGCCGTAAAAAATGGCCTATTAGACGCCCCTTTAAACTAATTTTACAGCGGCAACAGTACTGCATTGCTTTTATAAATTTATTTTGTACTCTTTCTATATTATCTTTATATTTTTGGTAGAGGGGGTTCCATATCAAAACAGCATATTCCAGTTGACATCTATCTAATGCTATATAGAGATAAATATGTGTCTATGCGTTTAAAATCTATAGTGACTCTCTTGACAAAGGCATACATGCGTTAAGCATTGTTAACAATTTTGTCAATATGCTGGTCAAGGTGGAGCTTATCATCCAGTAAGACCCCAAAATCTCTCCCAGGAAACTTTACACGGGTCGGTGTTAGATAATGTATTTGTCTATGAAATAAAATTTTTATTTTTTGTGAATGTGATCGTTGCACATTTAGTAAGTAACACTTAATTGCAACTTGTATTTTTATTTGGAAATTGTTCTGTAGATTTTTAAGTTGTCTGCATAAAGTAGAAATTTTGAGTTTTTGAAACAGGTAGATATGTCGATAATAAATGGTTATTATTTATTTTTTCGTAAATAGTTTTTACCTGTGACGTCAAAGTTAGAAGAGCACCTACAGGTAGGTAGGAATCTGCGGTGAACCTACTGGTTAAAAAAGCTCAAAGTTTTTCGTCACATTGACCTTCGGCTAGGGTTACCCACCCTCAGATTAATTTTACAAAACGACTTCCTATCGACGAAAGCGCAGGGCACTACCTACTCGTACCTTTTCTCGAAGCGTTTCATGATATTTTTGTACCCCTATAGATTTGGTCTGGACAACGGTAGAAAGTCCAAATTCTCAGGATATGATGTCAATACAGTACTTTCAATGGAAAAGCTATGATACTTTATAAATTACTAGATTTTGCCCGCTGCTCCACCCGCGTTGATATCGATTATCGCGATAAAAACTATTCTATGTTTTCACATTTATACGTACCAGCTGTCACTTCCCCAAACTCTGTCGGCAACTAAGATATCTCTATAGTAACCTAAATTTTGTAACAAATAACAAAATGGCAGCGCGTGACAAATAAAGTGTCAAAGGTCATGTCATAGTAACTAAAATACCCAGATTTCTAAACTCACTGACTGATGATCACCGAAACTGTTAGGGTAGTTCCTGAAGTCATAGAAAGTTAAAATTTGGACAACATAAAAATTAAGAAATCTGTACATCGCCCCCCCCCCCTCGTCCCTCTTTAAAAAAGGGATGAATGTTTGTATGGAAAGAACCTGAAGCGGATATGTCTCACTTGCCAACAAAAAAGTAGCGATTATTAAACATATATTATGCTTTTAAACTGATGATGATTAAATCATTCTGTGTTTTTATTGAAAACACAAAAAATATTCTCAAAGGCACCAATACTATTTATGTATTCAAAATATAGTTTGATACTCTGCATTTAATATTTAACCGTTTACGTTTTATTTTACTGAATAAATATTTTTATGTATCTCTGTTTACAAATAATATCTATTTATAAATCATTGTGATTAAAAGCATGTGTTTACTGTACCTATTATTTTAAGTCGTAATATCGTCATGTTAAATAACGATATAAGAAAATCTATCATAGACAAACCTCTATTTTGACGAACTTCTTGTCATGAATAGTTATTTACATCATAGTAGCAAGTATCTAGTTAATCTATAAAAATGACAGATATAATTATAGTGATGTTATAGAATAAGATATTGTTCGGAGTTGTAAAAATAGCGGCAAACTGACCGGCCATTATTTTTACAGCTCCAGTTTAACTTGTAAAAAATGATTTGAATACGTGATAACTGAATAAGAACGAGACTTTGTGCATGTAATAAGCGCATAAATACTTGACACTGGCAGAAATTAGCCGTTCAAACGGCTAGATTGCCATAAACTCAAAGAAGAAGAAGAAGAAGATATTTTTCGTCGATACGAGTATAAAAAATAACACCATAATAGGTAATTAAAACTATGATAAGTGTGTAACTTACAAAAGGAAATGATATCACACCAAAAACTTTTTCATGTAAATTGACGCCATGACGAGTAGATAAATATTGTTACAACTCTAAAAAAAAGTTATCAGGTCATAAGAAAACCTAACATACTACTGTCTAATTCTCATCATAACGTACGGCGTCCTGCGTGAATTCTAGTCTTACATTCATTACAAAACCTATACCGTAGTGAAAATGCGTGGCTTGGCCGTTTCATCATCTTCTTATTCGATAAATAATATCTACCTTTTTAACCGACTATAACAAACGATAGAGGTTCACAAGTCAACATGTAAATTTTATTAGTTGACAAAATGGTTGGTGTGTGATTACGAAGAAAATTTGACACAATAGTTATTGAATTCATCATGGTCATTTAAAACTTAAGGAACAATCTTCAATTCCTATTTAGATTTTTGCACTCAAAGTACTTGAACATTTACATTTCCCAGAAAGTATTTTGAATTTAGTTAATAACAACATAATTTTTAATTAATATAATTTTTGTCATCAGTCCTCTGACATGGTGTATAGTATATTAGTGGCAGCACCTTACCCCCATATCAAATTGGCGTTTTGAAAAGAGTGGCCGCGAGTTTTTATTGCCTAGTTCTTTTCTCCGGCTTTACCTATTGTTTACGAACTTGGCATTACATGTAGGTACATACATTTAGAATCTCGACGTACACAAGCGTTGCTTTGCATCCTAACTGAATAAAGAATTTTAAAAACTGAGGCAATAAGCGCACAAATGCTTGTTGCTATGTAGGTTTATCTGTTATAATCGTCACTGAAGATCATGTTTATTTTCGGCGATTAAAATTTGTAAAGAGAAAGACATGCCTATAATGCCATGCAAGAAATGCCTATAAAAATTACTTCAAGATTAAAAATTATTTCATATTTATAGTAAAAGTCCTGCGTCATTCATTCAATTTTAAATTGGAATGCATTTGGAGGTTTTATGCGTTGGAGAAAGAGCCTTCATTTTTATTTATGTCAGTCAAGGCTAACTGTCTCAATCCACAATCCATTCGCAAAATTGTCTCAAGCTTACCATATTAACTTATTTAGAGGATAACTTGTCATTGCCCGCGGCATCGTTCGCTGGTTTTCACAGTAACTGAATTTCTCGTTTCCTCGTCACTTACGTAATACTTTAGAGCAAATATATTTATTAGTCTTAAATCAACTAGTTAGTTACTTACATGTGGAACACGGTATTCCATTACAAATGTTTATCTACCTCTATACCTACCTACTTATAAACGTATTAAGTCGTAGTTTGTACCGTCGACCTGTTATAATTTTATACAAGATGTAAATTAATCCCTGTCCGATCCGAAAGAGGTGGTTAGGTATTCTGTTGTCAATGCTAAAAAATATAGAAAAAATATATATCGGGCAAAATGATTTTTTTATTGAAAAACTAATTCACGATTTAAGCACCTACCCAATTTTATCGAAAATTTAAATTTTTATTTTTTTTTATTAACATTGTTTGCATAAAGCCTCTTTACAATCAAAACGATATTTTCCGCCTCCACATGTTTTTTCATATGATTTTTATAAAGAAAAAAATAAATGAAGATTTTTTTTGGTCATCAAATTTAAAAAAACAATTGCATAATATGTTCGTAAACTTTCGCGATTTGTACACATTATAAAAAAAAAATATAAAATGGCATAATTCGAATGGGAACATGTTACCTAACAACACATTAACGGGTCGGACAGGGATTAAACATACATGCTGTATACTGTATGAGAGTTAAAAAGAAAAATAATATCAGAGCTCTTTAAAACGGCAATAGAAGCAAAAATATTTATTCTCCCATTCTCTGTCGGTATGTTGTTTGTATGCGTATCACGCAAAAACTACAGAGCGAAATTGATGTGGTAATCACAGCTGCATTGTAGCAGGTGCAGGTCTAACTTTAAAACTGGAATATTATATTATTTCGTCTCGATATCGATACGTTTTTTAGATACCGAGTTATAACTGTTATAATTACCGTTTATAAATTGGGTCCGTCGGTACAGAGAAGTCTGAACGTGTAGAAAATACGTTGCGTCTTCGAGATTCATACAGACGTAGTCGAGGGCAAAAGCCAGTTTTGTTTTTTAAAGAGAATTCACTATATTTAATAGGCTTAATCAATTAAGAAAAATTTAAAGATTAAGGGAGATAACTTGACTAAGCTTATAACTAAATTACCTATATTAAACTAGATACTAATATTATAAATGCGAAAGGTAAGATGTATAAATGTTTGTTATTCAATCACACCAGAACGGCTGAACCAATCTAGATGAAATTTCACCCAGAGATAGACTGTAGTCTGGCATATAGGCTTATCGTGGAATATTATGATTTTCAAAATTTCCACTCAAACGAAGTCGCAGGCAACAGCAAATTTTATAGTAAGCTAGTTTTATTAAGTAACTAGCTGTGCCCCGCGGTGTTTCCCGCGGTTTATTAGCCTATGGGTTAATCCAGGGTGTCAGCTAACTCCACACCAAATTTTATTAAAATCGCTCCAGTCGTTTAGACGTGAAGAAGTAACAAACATAGACACTCACATACTTACAAACTTTCGCCTTTATAATATTATCGGATTGTGATGTTATATTCCGGCTAAAACTTATTAAGAAAATATATAAGTTCGTTATAGTACCTATACTTTTATCGCAACAAAAAATTAAAAAACTGCATGTGTTAAAACAGTTAGCTTTACTTGCTACACAACGTTTTGTTAAGCAATATCGCTTACTGGTGAAAGTGAATAACCATAGTCAGTATCGAATGCCGGCAAGTATGTAGGTATCTGCCAACACCTCTACCTATGTATATCTAGATCACACGCAAACTCACACTGCCGCACTCAGAGTCATTTAATGCTTATTTAAATAATTTAAAAACTAAATTTGTAAAAGGAATGATTTAAGTCAAAGAACAAGTATAAAAACATCTATACTTTTTAAAGCTGAAGAGTTTGTTTGTTTGAACGCGATGAACTCAGTATTAACTACTGGTTCGAATTAAAAAGGCTTTTTTTGTTGGATAGCTATACAACATTACGCTATGATCAATAGGAGCAGAGCAGCAATGAAAAATGTTGCAAAAACAGGGATAAATATTCCTTTTGAGAATCGTTGTGTACGCTGCGTAAACGGTTAAAGTTACATAACAATAATGTATGACAGATATGTTCCTCTTAAAAAGTTGAAAAAAAAAGTCCGCGACTATAAATGCCTATCTTTTAAGGTGGACCCGCTATTACCTTTTTTATTGTTATCAAATTTGTTCTAAAATAATACATTTATTTGCAAAAGTGTTCTAATAAACATGGTATTACCCTTATCCAAATAAATACGTTAATCATCACAAATATTCACTTTTGAGCAAAACTGCTCTTACTTAATTTGATTTCAATGAATATTTTAGGAGATATCATAGTTTAAAAATATTACGCAACAAAATCAGGCGCGGATCCAGAACTTCCTATAGGGGGGACAACTATTGGCTCAACTGGCCAAGTGTGAGTTGTTCGCATGACTGGAGGGGGGGGGGTATTAGATTCAACACCGGTATAGCAACCACCACCACCGAGGGGAGGGCGGGGGACGAATATGACGCCACACAATTACCTAGGTATATAATATTATTACATATCTATATTTTATTTTTATGCCACAGTATCATATCGCAGCTACCTAGCGTTCCTCTATTATTCCGGTTTCACTCTTACCGATAATAATAGTATGGTGTACCCAGACCAGTCTTTGAGATATTTCCGAAAAACTGCACTTCTCAACAAACCGTACATAGTAGTGCCATGAATATACGATCATTTGCTGATGCACTTTTTCAGATCATATTTTTCAATTTTACTGCATTTTTGTACTAACCGCCACGAAAGCCTTCATTGAGCATGATCTTTCCTGGTTTTATTTTAAAAAAAAACATATTTTTATCAACATATTTACAAACAAGAGAAATCATTTGAACGTTAAGCCAACCGTTTATTTTGCAGATAAGTATAGCCCAAGATTTTTTTTTTGTTAAACCGCAGTCTTATTAGTCCCCAGTGCTTATCAGGTAAAAAATATCGTTAAAAAACCTGATAATAATATTTTCTAGCTAGTGACAAATTACAACGTAGGTATCAGGCATAAGTTTATGCAGGAAACAGTTAAAATATAGACACGAAATCAACGAGGCAGGTACAATTTTAGGACACAATTTTGTAAGCAAGCGTAGGTACCTAATAAATAGCTCTACTCATCTTACTCTTGACAAATCTACGCATATATTAGGTACTAGCTGTCCCGCGCAACTCCGTGTGCGTAAATATTCCTCGTTTTTGTAACATTTCTCATTGCTGCTCCGCTCCTATTGATCATAGTGTGATGTTATGTAGCCTATAGCCTACCTCGATAAATGTGCTATCCAACATTGAAAGACAAACAAATCAGAACAAATATTCAATTCAGATCCGTAGTTCCTGAGATTACCGCGTCCAAACAAACAAATATTAATATTTGTAAAACTGTTCAAATGTAAGCAACATAATTATGTATTCAAGACCGTACCTACATTTTAATGTGAATAACGTTATTCTACCTACGAGTATTTATTTCAGGATAAGTACCTATCTTAGTTAGCGTAACCTATACGTGTACCAAGTTGTTTTTCGTTACCTATTTGTTATACTTCACAATAAAGTTTAACAGTTAATATTGTTGCATTTTGTATTAAACCTAAATTATTATTTTACTTCTGGAAAAAACTTTGTCTGTTTGTAAAACTGTTATGACATAGAGCTCTTTGAACTTAAAACTTTCAGCCAAGGACATAGTGCCTCACAAGTCACGTATCAGCTTTAACTAACATTCAGTACAAAATATAAAATATATATATATGTTTTAAAAAAATGCAACATTTTGTCTACTTAAATATTATAAGAGGATTAACTGATTATATTACCAACAATAAATTTAAATGACAAAACGGCATTTTAAAATGAACATAGGTAGGAACCTTATTGGCTGATTCATAGCCTTGTTCGGTTACATCTTATACATAAAAGTCCAAGTTGATCCAAAATAATTGATAATAAGCAGGATACATAACATCATTGTTTATATTACATAATATTTCGGACACAACAAATATCAATACAATGAATATATTATCCGTTTAGATTGAAGCTTTAGATTATAATTATTAGGTAGGTATTGCAAGTAAGATCCAGTGAGATAATATTATGTAGGTACGTGTAAGATTTTAGAGATACCTCATGATTGGTCGGCTTAAACAACAGTACACCTTTGTCTTCTTGCTTCCTCTTATTCTTTGTTACATAAATACAACAAAGATGGCAATCTATACTGCACTTCCAGTCTACTTTAACAAACCATTTCCCTCGGCTCCGTCCTCTTGAAATTCAGTTCCCTTGTATTGTGCCTGACACTTTAATCCAGGATAGTTAATCTGCATGCTAAATAGATGTTATAAGCTGTAATTGATAGCAATGATTATCGGACATTTACCTATCTACTTAGGTATATGTAGCTTACATACAAAATAGGTGAGTGCCTATTGTAATTTTTTTTTTTTTTAGTTTCTTTAAATGACGACTCCCGCCGTTGGCTACAAACCCTGTGTCCCGGGGCACTTTACAGACATGCAAGTCACGG
The DNA here is from genome assembly GCA_945859575.2 of Herminia tarsipennalis. Classification (NCBI taxonomy): domain Eukaryota; kingdom Metazoa; phylum Arthropoda; class Insecta; order Lepidoptera; family Erebidae; genus Herminia; species Herminia tarsipennalis. The sequence goes on along the minus strand of OX243839.2, from coordinate 13,552,829 downwards.
ACACAAAGTACAACCAGATTCGGAACAACAATTTGTGGATCACACAAAGTAGCAGTGGCGTAGCAGTCGGACACACTCCTACCGCGCCACAAAGGCAGTCAAAACCATGTAACTGCAAAGCACATCTGGGTCCTTAATCTATGTTTTTTTTTGTTTTTGCGGCAAGCCCGCGCTTGCCGCAAAAACAAAAAAAAACGCATGCTCGATTCATTTCTAAGCTCAGCTTTCTTTATACCATTATGACAAGATTTTGACAGTTAGAAGCTCGACCTTGACGGGAAAACGAAAAAATAGAATGTGAATAAGGACCCTGGCTCCTTTATGTTTAAATCCGCCTTTTGAACATATTTTGCAAGAAGTTTTATATATTTCAATAAATAAAGTTGAGGAGTTAGAAGTACATACGACAGAAGTTACTGAATTTGAAAAATCTGCTAGACTGATTGGGTATTATTAATCTTTAATTAATGGATACCCCTATTTATACACACACATTATTGTTTTATGTCCCTGAGAACACGTGTAGTACAAAACCAAGGTATGGGTATTATTTGCAGTTAAGCTATCATGGACACCTATATCTACATGAAACGTTACGAATCTAACTAATGACCTGACTGGCCTGTTGGTCTAGTGGTTAGTGACCTTTACTGCTAAGCCGGAGATCGTGGGTTCGATCCCCATCTAGGATGAAACTTAGTGTGATGAGCACAATGGTTTATTCTGTGTCTGGGTGTTAATTATCTGTAATATGTATGTATTTAGAAATATAAAAGTATATTAGTAAGTAGTCTGGTTTCCATAGTACAAGCTCTGCTTAGTTTGGGAGCAGATAGCGTTGTGTGAGTTGTACCAAGATATTATTATTATTATATTAATTATCTCAAGCTGAAACCCATTTGTTTGTATAATCACCCAAAAAGCTCAACCACTCTTCAAATACAAACAGAGGTCTTTAGTTTAAATTATTATACAAAGAGAGGCTAAGTTGAAAAGAAAGTAAATAAAACACACCGATTCGAAAGGTTGACCACGAGATGAATCGATGAGCCGTAACCGACGGTTCCACGGATTGATCAGTATTGAGTGCAGAGGCCGTACATTTCCTCTTAGGAGATGGTAGAAAAACATTTAATTGCATCTAAAATAAACACCACCTGATGGATATCGAAAATTAGATTACATGTTAAGACTGTTAAAGTCTTTAATTAGTTAACGGAGTATTCCAGGAAATAGTAGTAACAGTATAATCAATTGGATATGCTATAAATTCCAATTGATTACACGTTTTTTTATTACTTTTACGAGTACGGTGCATCTATATGCATCGAACTCGTAAGCGAAAGCTTCAGAAATGACAGAAACAAAAATGGATAGGTACATAACAGAGAATAAGGTTGGCCAAACCCTCATGGCTTCGCCCAAAGACTAATTGTTGCAAAACGTTTTCTTAGTTTTTTAAACGCTTGCCAAGAAATGAAGAAATGCTAAGATGTATTTTCATCATAGTCTTCTGCACAGAAACCACAACAATATTTGCAATGAAAACTTCTTGCGAGAATAAACTTAACAGACTGGCTAGATTTCGCATTAAAATTATTTAAAAATAAAAACCCCACCTGCTAAAAAAGATGGAAATAAGATCCCTATGTACCTATATGTTCGTAAGCTTTCGCGATTTGTACACATTATAGAATTTTATAAGCTACGGATCTTAATCGCGTTAATATTTTATTTTAAGGCTATACCTTTGTTTATTGCCCGACGGTTTTGTTTATTCGACGGTATTGCAACGGCCGTAGTCACGGGTAGACCACGGGGTGACCACGGCCGTTGCAATACGTATTATAATCCCTACGTACCTATATAATAAATACCATGCAGTTGTTATGAATCTAATGAATCTCGATGAACTTAAAAAAGTGTCTCCGACTACATGATATTGTTTTAATTTTTTTTAGCATGCGGGGTTTTTTTTTTAATTCGTTTTATTGGTTGTAGTATGTAACAACTAACTTTTAAAGTAGCTATTGCCAACATTTGTATTGAACATTGAAAAAACAATGGTTGCTACTAACTTTTAACAGTCGTAATCATGTTTTATTTGACATTACGTTTTTGAAATCCTTACAATGTACCCTTTCATTAGCACCTATATTATATTGCAGTATACGACACAACTTTTTTTTCACACCTCTTTAGTTTGATATCTCACAGCCACCATGTTTGTCTCTTCCAAATAACACATGGGCAGTGAACAGAAATCGAACGAATCTTAGTTGTATAAATCCGTCCGATGGTCTGAAAGATATAAAGTAATGTTGGTCTAGTGGTTAGTCTTACCCTGACTGGTAAGCCGTAGGTCGTGGGTTTGGTCCCCACCCAGGATAAAACTTAAAGTGATAAGCACGATGGTTTATTCCGTGTAATTTATCTATAATATGTATGTATTTAGAAATATTTTGTCTGGTTATCATAGTACAAGCTCTGCTTAGTTTTAAATCAGATAGCGTTGTGTGAGTTGTCCCAAGTTATTATTATTATCTCACATACATACAAGATACGCGCAAAAAACATAACACTTCCTTGGAGTCGGGTAACTAGGGGAGAAATTCACTCAAATTGTTGGCCTGGCTTCGCGCCTATGACGATGCATTATCAGCTCTCATATAAGATATTATTATATTATTCGAAGTTACTTATTTATGTATGACACGCGCTATACATCGTTCATACGTTTTTACACGCATTTGAATTTCAAAATATCATTGTTCATATTGTGAGTTTACAATAATTGACACCATTTAATAATAAAAATATCTTTGTATTCGTCTGTTACTCATTACTTCAGTTGGGTTTAGTTCACTAAAAATAAAAAAAACATTACATCGTAATAATTTTTCATAGAGTGTGTCCAGTTAAGGTTAAGACTCCCTGGAGTGAAGTGCGGTGTATCAAGTTTTTTTATTTTTTTTTCATAATGTTCAAAGGTATTCTTTAGTGTATATTATTTCTCTATAAGGTTGAGCTTCACTAACCTTGATCTTGTAGTCTCTTTTTTATCGAAAGCTGATGACTAAAAAACAGTGTAGAGATTCGGTTTCATGAAAAAATAATATACACTGACGGACTTATAAACTGCATCAAAGTAATAGACGACTTTGAAATAAATATTTTAACCAAGTATGCAAACTTTCTATACAGATTTAAATTGAAACCTCTAGATTGGTTCGTGAACTTTAAAACAGCGTAGGATCATATCTTTAAGTTTAAGTTTATGTACTGGAAAGGACCTTAAGACCTTTTTTGAAGAAAAAACAGAAGTTTAAGGAAAAATTGTTTAATTAAAAAATTGGTTTTAACAATAGACACAAACTTTATGCAAGGGTTTATTTGTGTTTTAATAAGGTGTATTACCCCCACGTGCCCTTATTACGGATTCTAATCGGTTCCGCATAGATTTTATAAGGGTTTTTAAAAGATCTTGCGGAATATTGTCCCATTCTTCTGAAAGTGCTGTTCTTAGTGCTGCCACTGTCGTAGGCGAAGGGTTTCTCGCATATACAGCTCTTTTTAAATTGTCCCAAACATGCTCGATGGGATTAAGATCCGGGCTGCGTGCTGGCCAATTCATTGTACGTATCCCAACCTCTTCGCAATAATGTTGAACTTGTGCAGCTGCATGCGGCCGGGCATTATCCTGCATTAAAGTAAAATTTTCGCCTATGAATCCCATGTAAGGCACCACGTGATCTTCTAATATCTCTGTTATGTAGCGATGTGCTGTCAAACCCCCTCTATTACCGTTTTGACGGACCATGTCTATGAACACAAGTTCTGTTCGCCCGTTCATCGATATGCCACCCCAGACCATACATGAACCGCCTCCAAAAGGAACACGCTCCTCAATGCAACTTTGAGCATATCGCTCCCCACGTCGACGATAGACTCTTCTGCGACCATCTGCACCATATAAACATGTCCTACACTCGTCCGTGAACAATACAGAGGCCCACTGCTCTTCTGTCCAATTCAGGTGATGACGCGCAAATCTTAAGCGAGCTTGTCTGTGAGCTGCAGACAACTTTGGACCATTTGCTGGTCTAAAAGGGGTGATAGCCGCTTCCTTTAACCTTCTTCTTATTGTTCGTGCACACACGTTTTTTCCACGCACTTCATTAAGCTCGGTTTTGATGTTAACTGACGTGAGGAAACGATTTCGCAGGGAAGTTGTAACAATAAATCGGTCATCACGACCTGTGGTTGCTCGAGTTCTGCCTGTACCACGTCTCCTCCTGTAAGAACCTGTCTCTACAAACCTTCTGTATATTCTACAAACCGTAGACTGGTTTAAATTTAAATTTCTACCAATCGTTCGTTGATCCAAGCCCTCCCGCACCAATGCTACAATTTGTGCCGCTTGTTCGGACGAAGTATCCATATTATGGTTCAAAAACTCTCGATGTGTTAAAAAACTAACCCAACAATTATGCTGGTAACAATAATTCAATTGACCAAACAAAAAAAATCAATGAGAATTAATTTAAAACTTTGCTATAAATAACACGCAAATCTGATACTACGAGTAAATTTTCTTTTCCCGGCTATATTCATTTGTTTTACCGCAGTTCTATTTTTAAATTTAATTTTTTTTTAAGATTAAGAGCCAGTCTTTCCATATTTATATAATTTAATCTAAAAAGTTTGCATACTTATTATAAAAAATCCTTTTAGAGTAAACCTGAACTTTGATGCAGTTTATGAGTCCGTCAGTGTACATACAACGTTATTTTTGATATAGTGCAAACCTGAAAGTAGTTTGCTCAGAATCAGTGAACCAATCCATTGGGGTAGTTTTTGGACCATGTTATATTTTTCAATTAAATAATTAATCAATCAATCATTAATTAATTCATTAATCATTCTAACAGACCAAATCCTGTTTACAATGTGATGTGAAATGTGATCATCATTTATTTTTCAATAACCAGCATGATGACTTGAAGAACACAAGACAATAATGGCTTATAACTCTGCAAGTTTTCAATATTTTCATTTTCTTTTTTTATGTGGTTTATTGAAGTAAAAATTTTGTTGGGGTATCTGAGCTTTGCACTATACCAAAAATAACCTTGTATATCTTCTATCTGTCACCTCTACGACTTTTTTCGTTGACCATGCGCGTATGATAATAGGTACCTACCTACTGAAATATCTAAAAGTAGTAACTTCTTACAAAAAAATGAAAAATAATATGAAAACGACGAAAATTATGAAGAACATCCACCTAGTGTCAAAGCCGGTCAATGTAGGGAATGTGCCCTCGAAGTTGTTGACGACTATGTGCACCTGGGACATATAGTCCAGTTAGGTAAATCCAACTTCGTCAAAGAGGTCAATCGATGGATTCAACTCGTTTGGGCAGGGTTCCGTAAATTACGTAGCGTTTTCTTGTCCCATATCCCCCAGTGGCTAAAGACAAAAGTTTTGTATGTCTTGTGTTGTCGGTGATGACATACGGCACCGAGACGTGGTACCTCACTGTTGGATTTAAGCATAAACTTAAAGTCGTTCAACAGGCTATGGAATAAGCTATGCTCAGAGTTTCTCTACGCGATAGAATCTTCGCAGTAGAACTAAGGTTACCGACATTACTCAGAAGATTAATAAGTTCAAGTGGCAATGGGCAGGCCACATCACTCGCAGAACCTACAATATATGGGTACGGAAGGTTCTCGAGTGGCGACTAGCGACCACGAGCTGGAAAACGTAGTGCAGGACGGCCCCCAAGATGGATTGACGACCTGATTAAGGAATCACGGGGCCGTTAGATACAGACCACTCAAAATCAGTCGTTGTGGAAGTCCTTGGGAGAAGCCTCTGTTCAGCGGTTGAACGTTTCCAGGCTGTTGACGAACTCCCTCTGTTCGTTTATTCGGAGGGACTATGGCTCAAACATTCACAACAACTTAACTTTGATTGACCAACAGATTTTACAAAGATAAAAGCAATTACCTACTATGTTTCAGATTCAAACGGAGTAGCAGGCATCACACTTTGGCTGGCGATGCTGGGAGTGGTGAGCCCTCAAAATCTCGCCGCCGACACCGACACGCCACCCTTTACTACGCTATATAAATGGAAGCAGATCGACTTTGAATATCCTACGGATATGCACCGCCAGATCGCACTTGACACTGGGTAAGCACACTGTATTATTTTGGAGTTAGATGATAACCTTATGCACTTCTAAGAGCAATTTATAAATATTCTAATCTGTTGTCTACCAAAATGAATGGAATGAGTTTTGTAAAGGAGAAGTTATTTGATTGTGTTCTGCATGATATAGTGATCAGGAAATTGCACCATTACGGTATTAAAAACACTGCTCTTGAACTTTTTTACGTCCTAACTGAGCAACAGGATCAGAAATATCTGATCCTGTTCCCGAGGAACGTTTACCTTTAACAATAGGTAAACGTTCCCCGGGGTCTGTGGTCAAAATGGGAGTCCTGCAAGGTTCTATTCTCGGCCCGTTATTGTTTTTAATTTACATAAACGACTTACCATATTTAGTAAATAATAAGCATGAAATAGTCCTGTTTGCGGATGACACGTCACATTAGTAAGACAATAAGGAAATCAATACTGACTGAGTGTTGCATGTGATATTTAGAGATGTGTTTAGAAATGTATTACTTTGATTGCCAAAATACAAGCTCTACCATGTTTTTGAATTACCTAGATCCGTATGTAAGTTGTCCCAAGGTTTATTCATAGATATTTATAATATTTCAGGAAATACGTGCCAGACAACGTGCTGCCATTAGGTCTGGAAATATGGGGCTCTCGATTATGGGTCAGCTTCCCGGCGTGGAGAGGTGGTGTTCCTGCCACACTGGCCACGGTGTCCCTCAGTGGTGGTCAGTCCTCGCCATTATTTCAACCATACCCGGATTGGTCATTCTATATCACGCCTGGTGAGTTTTACTAACTATAAGTATAGGACACTACGTGTTGTAGACAAGTGTAAAATTGAAACAGGCGAGTACTTACCCTAAGTTTGTTGCGGTAATTTCAATCACTTGTTTATTTACAAATTAAAAAGTTAACAATTAAAAAAAAAATTAAAGAGCGATGTGACATAGGTAGTTGTCCGCAAATTTAACAATACATTTTTATTACACGTTGTATAATAGTAGGGAGATATCGGTTTGGGGTTCGGTTAACGCTACAGGCGAATCGAACCCGTGTTATGTGCTTCAAATAAAAAAATAGTTGTCTGTAAAGTCGGTTTATGGACGATAAATTTATGTGATAACGTCACGAGAAAACATGGAATAAACACCCATGCCTGTGACACTTTTTTTATTTCCATTTGTATTCCATGTAAAATTGACGCCCAACGGTCACAATACTTCAGTTTATCAGCAGGCGGAACGGGAGTGGTGTTATCACGTCAAAAGTTACATTAAAATCGGCCAGTAGTTTAGTAGTGTAATCCAGATTAACATTATTAATATTAATAATAATAACATAGCCTCTAGATTAAAGTGTCTAACGGGCCTCTACGTGTTGGCTTCGGCCCCACGCACGCCTCCCAAATGACCGGGACTCCCGACATACATAATAATAATAATATCTTGGGACAACTCACATAACGCTCTCAAACTAAGCAGTGCAGACAACTGATAAACATACTTATATATTTCTAAATACATACATATTATAGTGAATAACATCCAGACACAGAGTAAACCGTCGTGCTCATCACACAAAGTTTTATCCTAGGAGGGAATCGAACCCACGACCGTATTAATAAGAATTTATGTAAAATTAAGCTGGTCTTTTGCCAAAGAGCATAAAACCACATTTCATATATACATTTACATTGGCTTGGTTCTTATCTTGAACTATGTCATCAAAACAGAAAATTTCAACTTATTTCTAAGTAGTACCAATACCACATTAGATGTCTGACTATTTATTATGTTAAAACTAATACATATTTTAAAATGTAAAGCATGTCATACATAACTTAATATGAATTTCATTTACTTAGTAGGTATAGCAAAACAGATTTATAAAAATTACATCATAAACAATTTAAAAAGCATGTTGTAACATTTTTTTTTTCTAACAATGTGGGATTGGGTCCCACATTACTAGCAATTCTGTTAACCCTTCCAGCTAAACTCAGTGGCTTGTGTTAGGAGTGGGTTCACATCGGTAGTATAATGGATAGGATTTGAACCCGCGACCTCAAGATGGCGAGTCTGATGCCTTAGCCATTAGGCTACCGCCGCTTAAATATATTTTTTTACATTTCTTATCTTTGTAATTATGGGTCAAATATTTAAAACTGGTAACAATTTTTTTTCAGATGATTCGGACCGCTGTTCCAGACTGACATCAGTTTTTCGACTCAGTGCCGACACGTGCGGAAGACTTTGGGTTTTGGACTCAGGACAGATAAACTCCCAGGATAGTCCTATACAAATTTGTCCACCCAGTATAGTTGTATTTGATCTTTATACAGACTCAATAATCGCTCGATATGTGATACCAGATGAATACGTTCTGCAAGATTCATTATTTTCAAATATTATTATAGACACGAGAACGACAGATTGCTCAGATCTTCATCTTTACATTGCGGACACTTGGCGCTTTGGTCTACTAGTCTTTAGAGAACGTGATGAAAAATTTTGGAAATTCAATCATCCTGTATTCTTCCCAGATCCCTTAGCATCTAATTTTACTCTTCACGGACTTAATTTTCAATGGACAGATGGTATTATTGGATTAGCACTGACTCCCGTGAACGAATGCGAGGAACGTGCATTAATATTCCACTCCATGTCTAGTTATAGAGAATTCTTTGTGTCAACAAGCGTTTTGAGAGATCCAGCACGTATTAACAATAGCTCATCAGAATTTAATCTTCTAGGAGAAAGTAGAGGACTATTCGGTCAATCCACAGCTTCAGTTACCGACAATCGCGGAGTCATGTATTACGGGTTGGTGACTCGCGACAGTATTGGATGTTGGAACACAAGAAAGCCATATAAGCGATCGAACTTGGGAGTAGTGGCACAGAACACGGAGACACTAATATTTCCGAATGATATAAAGGTGGATCAGGAGCAGAGGCAAAATGTTTGGGTGTTGTCAAATCGATTACCCCTATTCCAGGCTGGACCTTTGGATCCTGAAGATTATAACTATCGCATTATGTTCGCAGATATAGAAGAGGCGGTGCGGGGAACGGTGTGTGACCCATCAGGCAAGGATTATGCCTCTGACATACGACAAGGTTGCCATAATTTGCCTTATTAAATATATTATATAACTTACTTATAAGTACCTTAAAACAAATGTTATAACGCCTACTCCTGTTTGTACTACAGTTTATTGTGTACGTAGTAATGCTATAATTATATCAGGCGCTAGCACTGAACTTGTATTTTTTGTAAGGTATTTGTATATTGTACATTGAAATAAATACATTACTATAACTTCAGAAAAAAATATTCAAATTCGTTACTCAAACACACTTCAAGCTGTGTATACCTATTTAGTTATATATAAATAAATATTTTGTCCTGAGTAACTGATGGATCAACACACGCCTAAACTTCTGATCGCGGAAACTTGAAATTTTGAGGATATATTCCTTATATCATGCAGACATCCGAAAGAAAAGATTTGTCTCAACTCCACGCCCAACAACCACAAACTTTGAGATCTGTTTTTGCAGTAAAAAAGGGGTGTCAAAGTTTGTATGGGCATTCTTATCTTCATATCCAAATTAACTTGAAACTTAGTATATCTAAATGCTTTTCAGCATAATTAATGCAACACGTGTTTCAGGATTTTTTTTAATCCAATAATTGGCTGGGTGAATACCTAAGGGCTGACTAGTACCTACGGAAAATCGAAATCGCTGGGTTGTTCCCATTTGTTCTTTCGAACATGAGGACGAGACAACACAATTTTTCCCCTTTTTATCCCATACAATTACCAACATACTGACGCTTCAATTTAAGTATGACGCCATTCCATATAATCGTGCGAGGAGTAAGTAGGTAAGTAATTTTATGGAATAAAAGAGTTGAAAATTGTGTTGTTTTATCCTATGACGTCATGTTCCATAGAATAACTGGGAACTACCCAAACCGTTCAATGTGTTTTTAAAAATCAATCTATAGTCATGAATTGTTGATTCACTGAGCTTAAACTACTGGAGTTTTCATTTTTATTCTTTATTTGTTAAGGATTTTTTGTCCACATGGCAAGTCAACTCCATCGTATCTTATCTTAATTATAACCTACTACTTAACCTAAGCAAAGGAAAGCGAATCACGGATATATCACTAATGCCAAACTACTCATCTTTTTTGCAATTTTGGATTTAGGTTGTGCCAAAATATATAATATTAACCCCACATCTAGTCTATTTAAATTATATTGTGTCATCAATGATTCCCTCTCCCTTTCGTTCTTAACACAATCCATCAGCAAATGTTGCACACCCTCAAGTTTATTACACACGTCACAATTTGGCGATATCACTTTTCTCATTAGGAATGCAAACTTTGCCGATGGATAGTGCCAGAGCGAAGTCTTAATGCTAGCTTATCATAGGCTCTACCTATCTTGCTAACTACTGGAGCTAAAAACATGAAATTTGGTTAAGAAGATTTTTATGCCGACACGCGGGCGATGCAGCGAGCAATATATTTTTTATTAATCCAATTTATATATATATATATATCAGACCGCACATAAAATCCGCCATTTGGATGTTTTGTATGTACCCAGTGACACTCGCGTCATCAAGATGAATCTCAGGACGTATCGTTTATTAAAATCAGTAGAGCCCTTAAGGAGCTTTGGAGCTATGGGCGGACATAGGAACGTTACAATGACACATACAAACGTACATGCAAGGCCCACCCCAAATCCTTGGACCTAGAACGCTGAAATTTTGCATCTAGAGACGTTTTATTTGTGACTAGTTTATGCCCGCGGTTTAGCCCGCGTGGATGCCAGATTGTTACCAAAATATTTTAAGGGCAAAGTTTCATACTAACTTTGCACCCCCGTTTTACTCCCTTTGGGGGTGAATTTTCAGAAATCCTTTCTTAGCGCTCCCCTACGTTATAAAAGGAATTCCTGTGTAAAATTTTAAGTTCCTAACCCTTATAGTTTAGGCCCTCCGTTGATATGTCAGTCAGTCAGTAATAATTTGACGTGACGGTAAGTCCACTTTGTTCACTCAGGTGAACAACTTGGAATAAGCCATTTCATAGGTACCTACCTATATTATTTTAACAGAATGTAATAACATTGCTAAGGTGACGAAGGTAACAACAATCGATTAAATAAATATTTTCTTTTTCATGAGAATTTAACACGTAGTATAAGTAGCTTGACTTAATGTTTCATAAACACTTAGGTACCTTCGCTTGCAATCGTCACGCCCAGAGACTCGAAAACATGAACCCCATTCATAAGCAGAACATCTTAATATTGGACGAGTTAACGAATGTTATCTAGTAAAACCTGCCCAAATCATTTTTCAATTCAGGTCTATGTCACTCCAAACGTAAATGCAGTCTTGCATTCGACCCTCAAACTTATTTTAAGAATTAATTAAGTAGTTTACTATAGTAGGCAGATAATCTAGTATTCGTGTCTCATTTGACGTGAGTTTCTACATTGACATATCGAAACACGCGATAATTATGCAGAAGGTAACCCATGGAGGATCGTGTGCCGAGATATTTCCTGTCATTAGGATTAGTGTACGCTCTAGCTCCAATTATTACGTAGTCGACCAGTTCAAAAGTATTTATGTAAGACCTTCTTTAATTCGTAAAAGTCCTCGATGGTTATACACAACCGTTCTAAACAACCGAACGGAACGGACGTGTGTTATACACCTACTTGAATCTAAGTGGCTTATGTGAAAATACGATACCATGGAAAAGGTAAGTCTTGCTTCTTTGATAATATGATAAAAAAATATAAAACTTTAGCCTACACAGATATAGTATACCAGCTATCCCTGGATATGTAAATAATATAAAGTAAATTAGGGTAAGTCTGTGTAGGCTAATGTTCTTATATTTTTTATAGCCCTTTCTTGCAAAAATTATTACATGTTTTGATTCCTTTCGTCTTACCATTATGTAAAACAGGATTGAAAGGGACAAAACTTTGTATAGTTAAATATTTTTAAACTTTCGCCAATTTGTTTGTTGACTGTGAGTCGAAATTAGCATAATAAATCTATTCAGTTGAGACACGTAGATATTCGCAGTATCGTTAAATAGTTAACTCCGTTATATATTGTGGGAGGCAAGACTAACATTTTAACAATAACTAATACGTATCTACGATGTTGCACTTAGTCAAGGAGATAAAAAATGCTTTGTTCTTTTCTGCTTAGCTCTACTTGACAATTGCATACATACCTAGTGTTTTTGTTGTCCAAAACTCGACATATTTAGGCGTTTTCCTGCCAGTGTCCTTGGTATTAAAGATTTCCTGTTTAAAAACCTATGATTATAATATTCTAATGTTGAGGCGTTACCTCAGTAAGCCTATAAAAAAGAATGAAACCATTGTTTTATAGAAGTTATTGACGTATGACTTCCGCACGATGAGTGAATCCGTCAAAATTTAAACTAAATTAAATAGGTGGTGTTAGATTTATTATAATTAATTAGGTATATTATTAAATTATATATTTAATTTAATATAAATGAATAAATCAACATCATCATAATATTTATTTATTTGGTTCACCAACATCTAAAACATGAACAATAATCTTTAAAAAGAAAACACAAACTTTCACAATTACTTGGATCTAAATGTTTAGTTACATATAGGACCCTACGTTCATAATGATAATAAGCCATGCGTTACAAATTATATATTTTGTATGTGCTAATTAACTAAGACCTTAAACAACGATTGATAGTTTTCCGAAACAATCCTAATGAGTCGTGTTGAATATCAGCTTTGTCACTGTATTCATTAATGTACGTTGTTGGGTATGTATGTGAGTTGTTGGGAGAGAAATAAATAAATACTTAAATAAATTTGAGAGCCAGAGCCGAAATAGGAATTTACACAATCAAAGTTGATGACATCCATTATATTACCATTTAAATAAAGTCATTTGGTTTGAATTAACTGCAATTTTAAGTCCTTACCTTAGGTATTAGTTATTTTTCAACCGACATTAAAAAGGATATGTTTGTTCTCCAATTACTCGAAAACGGTTAGACCATATTAATAGCATAATTTGAGTATATTTTGCAGTAATTCGTGCATTTACTCTCAAAAAGCACCATTAAACAAAATGGAATGATAAAGACCACAGATGAAAAGCGGAACTATTCAACAATACCTAAATATTTCTGGTTGTGATCTGAGTACCGCGTACGTTACCTAATACTTCGCCTCCATCACATCATTTAATGGAGCTGATAGTCTAGTATCAGGTGAACTGCTCAAAAATTAACATCCCTGCATCAGAAAAAGCAATATATTGTAAAAGGAAATGAGCAGTTAGGATTAGGCTTTAAAAGTTTTAAAACCAAAATCAGACTATCTATATAATACCTACCTACGTAATATATTAGATATCGATACTGTTTATATAAATATGTAAATATATTCATTGATGTGCTTCCGTTGTTGTTTAAGACTAATATAGTTTACTAATTCGGCCCGCGATTTCTTAAGAATCGAAAGCGAATTATGGTACAATGAAAATCAATTACCTAGTTTAGGTAGATACACTCTCGAGTTTAAGAATGTAAAATTATCAAAACAAATATTAATGAGTACAAATGGGTTAAGATAGGAAATTATGACGTTGTATTTCATACAAACTTTTGGAAGCCTCTGGTATCTATCGTTTTGATATTTCATAAAAAGAGAGGTAGTTTATTTTTATGAAATATAGAATAAAAAGAAGTTAAGTAGATAACAGAAAAGAAGTCACACATTGATTTTGACTTAACAGTCACGTGCCCTAATTTTACAAATAAATGTCTGTCGGTCTGTCTGTCTGGCTGTCTGTTTGTTCCGGCTAATCTCCGAAACGGCTGGACGAAATTTGACGGCACTTACACGTAATAAGGCTGTGGAACCCTACACTGAGCATGGTCCGACATGCTCTTGCCCCGTTTTTTATCATAACGCTAATTTCTGCACACGACAAAGTCGCAGGTACGGCTAGTTTTAAATATCATACCAAATTCTACAAAATTTCAGTAGTTTATATGAACTTTAATATATATTAATACTAGCTGACCCGCGCAACTTCGTCTGCGTAAAATTTCCCTTTTTTTTTTACAACATTTTTCATTGCTGCTCCGCTCCTATTGGTCGTAGCGTGATGTTATAACCTATAGCCTTCCTCGATAAATGGGCTATGATATGGGCACACAAAATTTCATCAAAATCGGTCAAGCCGTTTCGGAGGAGTATGGCAACGAAAACTGTGACACGAGAATTTTATATATTAGAAATAACAACATACATATAACAAAACACATATTTTATCCCGATAATATCTTTAAAATACATAATATGAAGGTATTTAAAAAATATTATAGGGACTGAATGGCTCAAAATATTTAAAGGTACGAACTTTTATTTACTCGATGCGTTGTATCGATCGAATTGGACCGATTGTGGTCCCAGGTCGACTCGATATAGTTCACAAACACCTTTTAATTGACCACAAAACAACATCTTTATAAATTTTGTTATAATTTAATCAAATATCTTGTTACAATTTAATAAATAGGTATATACATATTTACACAATAACAGGTTTAATGTCGATGACCTCGGTGTTTGTACTACTAATCTATCTACTGGCGTGTTATGTTGGATACATGCATGTTAGATTCGAGGCCATGTTCCTAAAACATACACTTTAAAACCCCAAATACTCGAAGTAAATAATATAGGTATATTAATTTTAGTTTACACTAATCAGCCCATAGTAGGTTTAAAAATGATCTAGAAATAAGTGCTTTCACAATATCATACATTATTGAAAACAGGAACTTATGACGTCATAATATATGATTCTATACCAATTTCTACATAGCGTGTAATTTTAACACTTCCTGATAAGAGACTGATTTGACCTAAAGGCCAGCACACTGTTAAACTATGTCACAAATATTCAGATGAAAAACAACAAGTTTAATATTTACTTTTAATAAAAATATTTTATCGATGGTATACCATCAAGAAAATATAGAAGCTATCTGGAATAAAAGTCGTTGTGCTTTCTCAACCGACTTCAAAAAAATGAGGAGGTTCTCAATTCGACTGTATTTTTTGTTTCATGTTTGTTACCCAATTACTCGAAGGCGGTTGGACCGAATTATATATTTTTTTGTGTTTAAAAAGGTGTACTTCTACATTGATCCTGTTGTCATCAAATTGTGATCAGATCATAGGAACTTGGAGAAATCGAGGGAACTCTTCAAACATTAAAGGCACACCTATAGTAATTTGGGTACACTTTGTTGAAATTTATGCATTTACTCTCAAGAAGCACTATTAAGTGTAGTGGAACTACTCAATAATAAATATTTCGGGTTACGATTCGATTACTTTAATATGGTTCGTCATCGTCACAATGCACCTCACACTTTGCCTCTTTGATATGTAGATAAGTATCAGGATCAACGGCCCCGCATCAGGGGAAAAGAGCAATTTGGATTAGGCTATTGTAACTTATATAAATTACAAACCAACACACAAAATAATGAAGCTTTTTATTCTTCTTTGCATCTACAATCAGGGTCCTTATTCACTAACTATATTTCGTTGTCGTGACAAGCCCGTGCGAACTGGTGCATGCGGGGTGCGCTCAAATATGTCCACCGCGCATGCTCGGTAGAGAGCTGCGCTTAAAAATGCATCAACCATCACCCAGTTCTCAGACTTTAAACAGGTGTGTTGGTGTCAAGAGTCTTGTGGGAGGTGCCGTCCATTGACATTTCTTTATTGCACTTGAAATCTAGTTGCATTTAATCCTCTTTGGGTGGTTAATCGTTAGCAGTTCAGTTGCTAGAGGGTTCGGGTGAGTTTCTAGTATCTGTTTGTATCTAACAGAGTACTGCTTATTCTCCTCGCTGTTATAAAGTTGAATTCTTCATTAGTAAACCATAGCGAGACAGGTTTCTTAGAATGCTATATTGGGCTCGTTACGTCGTCTAAGTTGGTTTTAGAACAACCTTCTATATTAGAAGTTTGTTGTCTGTCCTCAGCACTGAGTTTCTCCCAAGCTGCCACTGCAACCCAACCTCCGGTTGAGTTGTTCTCTTTTTATGTAGGCGTCTTCCATGTAAGCCTTCGGTCTAGGTGCACGCCCAGGTAGTGGAGTAGGAGTCTAGAGACCGCCTCCCTGCCAGCTAAACGATTGTTTTTGGAGATGTGAAAAAAATCAAAGTAGTATCTATGAAATTTAAAGAAAAACTACCACAGCCAAGTTGACTTTACAAGTTTAAGAGTAACAGCAGTGAGCATGTGTGACGCGACATGCACTTGCCTGGTTTTTTGTATACCACGACGGTAGCTAACAGGCATCACCTGCCTAACAGCCTGCTTCATGGTAAGTGGTTAATATAACCTATGAACATCTGCAACGTAAAAGGTACTACGAGCGTGTTGCCGGCCCTTTAAAAATTATTCACTCCCTTTTGAAGAGCCCATCCTGTAGTCTTTAGGGAAAACCTCGGCAGGGAGCACATTCCATAACCGGAGCGTTCACGGGAGGAGGTGCCCCTTAAACAGCACCATAGGCGTTCATAAAAAAATCGAATAACTGTGTAAATGTTGTTTTGAAAAATCAACGCCTAAGGTGGTAAAATAGGGGTTGCAAGTTTTTATCAAACTTCGTCATTTTTAAAGCTAGATCTGTGATATTTTATATTTAGCTTTTTCGTTCAAAATAATGCTTCAAAGTTTTTGGAAAATCAAGCCTTAACGGGGGTAAAAAAGGGTTGCAAATTTGTTTGAAACTTCGTCTGCATTAAAGTTAGATCTGCGGAATTTCGTATTTGATTTTTTAGTTTATAATGGAGAAATAAATGTTTTAGCGTTTTTAGAAAATTAACCCTTAAGAGGGTAAAACAGGGGTTGTAAGTTGGTATGAAACACCGTCAGTTTAGATGTTAGATCTGTAAAAAAATGTATTTGACTTAGTCGTTGTAAATAAAGATACACGTGTTACAGCATTTTGATTGAAAGCGAAAATCAACCCTTAACGGGGTAAAATCATCCACGAGGGCGACAGCTAATCATTTTATAAATGTGAAAGTGGTACATTAAGTAATCTGTGGTAGTAATGAGAAAGTCTGTCTGTTACGTTTTCACGCCTAAACCGCTCAATCGATTTTAATAAAATTTGACATAGAGATAGATTGAGTCCCGGAGAAGGACATACCGTAGCTTTTACCGCGATAACTGTCATCACGCAGGCGAAGCCGCGGGCGAAAGCTAGTAAACCAATACAAATTAATCGATTTTCATGAAAATTTGTGGTCATTTCCTACACTGTAAATAGTCACAACATCATCTAAGGCAAATCATAATAATTACTAACAATTCAATTATAGTAATGATGATTTGCAGTTAATCTATTGCAATGGCAATCCGTTGTATCTATTTTTGTAATAGATTAATTATAACCGCAAATACTTCATGTTGTTTTAGCTAAAAGGAGTGTCTATACAAAGTTTTTTAGAGGCAAAAACATGTTGTCCAACTAGCTTTTCCCGCGACTTCGATCGCGTGAAAGTCGGATTTAAATTAAGTTAGTTTATGTTACGATACGTATATGTTACGATATAACTTCTGTGTGAAACATATGTTGGTATGGTAGGTATACATTATAAAAATATGTTGGAAACCGTACAGTCGGGCGAGCCGCAATATTAATTAGTAACGAAGAATGTCGTATTAATTATAACGTCGCGGGTTCGAATCCTACCCATTATACAACCGACGTGAACCCACTCCTTTTTTTTTCGGCGGGAAAAAATCCTGACGAACACCCCACCATCCGGGGAAGACGGTGGAGGTAGTGTGGGGTTTGCACCCACTAAAAACCCGCCGTGTATCTCCCGCCACCTTCGCGAACGGGCCGCCGCCGCGCCGCCGGAATTTGTTATACCGTCGTCAGTGGCCCGCCCAGTGACAATGCCCGGACGCGATGTTGTTGCGTTCCGGGCATTTCACACCTACGCGGCCCCTGGATACACACAGGGTGCCGCGCCTCCACGGAAGGCCGCGGGCGGGGCAGATTACCCCGTACGCCCGCCCGCAGCCGGCAAGTAAGGCGGCATCAGGCGCAGATAATATGCGCGCCGACGCCGCCCGGTTCGCCGGCGACCTCCTTCTGCGAGATGATGTCCTCGCAGAAGGATGCGACCGCATTACACGACCCCTCGCTCCGGCCCATGGACAGAACCACGGCCGGCAGCGAGAGGTCACTTCCGACCACTGCGGTGAGAACTCGACGTTGCCCCTCCCAAGCTGGACAATGCTGGAGGGTGTGCTGCGCCGAGTCCTCACCGCACTCGCAGTGGTAGCAGGCGGGACTCGGTTCCCTCCTAGCAACCGTGTGCAGGTACTTCCCGAAGCACTCATGCCCGGAAAGGAAAGGGTCCCGCGCTGCCGCCCTGCCCACTCCTCCAGGACCGGCTGGAGCGCCTCCACGGTTCGAACACCTGCCCGTGGAGCCTCCAGCCGGCCCTGCCACCGGGCCATGATTGCCCGGTGTGAATCAACGCGCCAAGCGCGTAGCTCCTCGGGCAGAGGCACCGAACCCCCTGCCCGAACAGCCACCGCCCGCCGATACACTTCGGCGAGCACTTCCGCCTCCAAATTCCATGGGGGTGTGCCGGCCAGTGCGCACGCAGCCTCTGCAGACACCGTGCGGTATCCGCGTATGGCCCTGACCGCCATGGTCCGGCCATACGCGGGTCTGGGGGTCTACCTAAGCGGACCCTATTCTGGGCGGTCAGGGACGCCGTCCACACGGGTGCGCCGTACAGAGCCATTGACCGCACCACCCCCGTGTACAACCGTCTACTCGAGGCACTAGACCCGCCCAGGTTCGGCAACAGCTTCCCCAGTGCGGTCGCCGTAGCCTCGAGCTTGGGCGAAAAATGCGGAAGTGCTCGTCGAAGAGCCACCGCCCGTCTACCACTAGGCCCAGATACTTCATCTGGGCCCGGACCTGTACGAGGACCGAGCCGACGGCAATCGAGGCGCCAGCAGGTGGACCGCGACGGGGCCCATGGAATAATAGGGCCTCCGTCTTGAAAAGGGCCACCCTAAGCCCCAACGCCTCGATGCGCCCGACCATTCGGGAAATCCCTAGGATGGCCAGGCGCGCCGCCTCCTCAAAATTCCCACCCCGGGCCGTGATCATCCGCATAGCAGATGACCCCTATCCCAGGGGGGAAACCACACCGCAGGGCCCAGTCGTAGCCAATGTTCCACAAGTGGGGCCCCAAGACAGAGCCCTGTGGAACACCGCACGAGACGTCCCTGCAGATTACCTCACCCTCTCGGTCCTCGTACAGAATCCTTCGGCCTGCGAGGTAGTCTGCCACTAGCTGCCTCAGGTACACGGGCACTCCATGATACCGGAGCGCCTCTCTGATGCAGTTGAAGGCAGAGACCCGAAGGCGTTGGCGATATCGAGCGATACCGCCAACATCACTCCTCCACCGGCGACGGCCTCCTCCGATGCGGCCCTCAGGAGCAGAATGGTCGAGTGCCCAGCACGAAAGCCGTACTGAGCGTCCGACAGATTGGAGCCGACCTCGTTCAAATGCCGGACGATGCGGGTAGCGAGAATCCTCTCCACGTGAACCCACCCCTAACACAAGCTATTGAGCTTAGCTGGAGAGGTAAACAGGATTGCTAGTAATGTGTCACACAATCTCACATTGCTAGTTATCTTAAAAAAAGAATACGTACAGTTTTATCTTTCGTAAAAATTGTCAGTCCACCTTTTTTTTAATAAAACGGTACCTATGCGGTACCGTTTTATTAAAAAAAAGGTGGATACTGCGACGTGCTCGATATTTAAACAGCACGGTTTTAAGGTTTTCTATATGATTTAAATATAGGCGCCAACTGGTGAGCACAAAAGCGGTTCCCATTCACAACACATTCACCCAAAAACTTTGTGAAAATATAATAATAATGTAATATTAATAATCTATACTAATATTATAAAGCGGAAGAGTTTGTTTGTTTGCTTTGTTTGTTTGTTTGTTTGTTTAAACGCGCTAATCTCAGGAACTACTGGTCTGATTTGAAAAAATCTTTTTTTGTTGGATAGCCCATTTATCGAGGAAGGCTATAGGCTATATAACATCGCGCTACAACTAATAGGAGCGGAGTAGCGACGTGATATGTTGCAAAAACGGGGAAAATTTACGCATACGAAGTTGCGCGGGACAGCTAGTGTAATATAAGCATTGATTCAGACAATTTTAAAAGTTTACTTATTTCTAAAAGACGTTTACATACAACTCTGTTGAGTCGACATCGACAACTTCATCTGTTTGCCTTTTGCCAAAGGTCTCCTCCATTCCTTTCTATTCTGCTCTGTTTAGTGATATACACATTCAATAACTCTTCTTGTAAGCAGGTCACTTACCTATCTATAAACCAAACTCATGCACGCTTTTATTTAAACTACAGACCTACAATAACAATAGAAGAGTAAATTAAACCGAATTCATGAAATAAAGAAGAATATTGTGTAATAATGCCTTGGTGACGCGGTGGGAGTGTGTGCGACTGCTGCGCAAGAGGTCGTGGGTTCGATCCCCACCCAGGATAAAACTTTGTGTGATGAGCACGATGGTTTATTCTATGTCTGGGTGTTATTTATCTATAATGTGTATGTATTTAGAAATATATAAGTATGTTTATCAGTTGTCTGGTTTCCATAGTACAAGCTCTGCTTCGTTTGGGATCAGATGGCGTTGTGTGAGTTGTCCCAAGGTATATTAATATTATATTATATTATAATGCCTTGGTGACGCGGTGGTAGTGTGTGCGACTGCTACGCAAGAGGTCGTGGATGATTCGCACATGGGACACCGCTCTGTGTCCGTGATTTGTACGCAAGTGCGAGAGTCATCTTTTAAAAAAAATGTACGCAAATATGCTTTATCATGTTTTAATATTTATAAAACACAGACTTAAACATTGCGCTTCTGCGGTGCTTTGATGAGTGTTCAAACAAACAAACAGATAGACAGACAAGCATTTCTAAAAATGATAGCAATGTGACAAATACTATTTTTGAACAACTTTCAAGATTTAAATATAAATTTTAAATTCGTTAGGTCTGTGCCTACATTTGTGTATTAAAACCGAGTTCAATAATTTATAAGTCAATCTGTGCAGTTAAACTGCGACAGGTTGACATATATATTAAATATAAATCGTTTTTATCATATCCCTCCTCTCCCACTCCCTTTGAATTTCAGACCGGTTTTTTTTAATCAATACCTGAATTTAATACTACGCCATCTATTTTTAAAACCGGTGAAGTTTGCTACTAGTAAGAGTTTGATTGTTTGTATGTTTATTTGTTTGTTTGAACGCGAGAATCTCAAAAAAAGTATTTTACTGTTGGATAGCCCATTTATCGAGAAAGGCATTGGCTATATAACATCACGCTACGAGCAGCATTGAAAAATGTTTCAAAAACGGGGAGAATTGACGCAGATGAAGTTGCGCGGGTCAGCTAGTTTGAGTTAAGCTCATCATAAATATGTCAAAACTCCTGATGGATAGAATAATTTAACCGGTCGTTAATCCCTAATCCTAAGCTAACCTTAACTTGAAGCTATTAATTACGCCAAAATAGAGGTGTGTAAATTTGATTTGTTTGATTTGATTTGATAGAAGTTGTTTCGAAAGATTTGGAGTAAGCTACCGTGGGTATTTTTAAGTCTGCAAACTGCAAACTAATGCTATTAAAAAAACAATTTTTAATAGCATTTTTTCATGTAGTGAGTTCTAAATAAACCTACTAAAGTTATATCCTCATTATCTAAAAATAAATACTAATTATTACTAATCTGTTATTTTTCAGATCTTCTTGCTGTTGATAGTGACAACCGCCATAACATCATGTTGCGGATACATACAAATTGCCAGCAAGAATCCTATAGGCACTTTGTATAGATGGAAGCAGATGGATTACATATACCCAAACCCACAACAACGACAGGCAGCGATTAATAATGGGTAAAATCACCGTAGATTATATGAAAATAAATTAGGAAGATAGAGCTACCTAATTTATTTATTGTAGAAAATTTTGGGGTGAAAAAGTTGTTGCAAGTTTGAAAAAACTCCGTCAGTTTTAAAGTTAGATCTGTTAATTTTTTTATTTGGTTAAAATAATAAAACAAATGTTTCAGCGATTTCGGAAAATGAACCCCTAAGAGGGTGAAAATGGGTTGCAAGTTTGTATGAAACTCTGTCAATTAGATCTGCGAAATTTCGTATTTAGCTTTTTGGTTTAAAATATAGAATGTGTTTGATTGAAAGCGAAAATCAACCCTTAACGGGGTAAAATCATCCACGTGGGCAAAGCTGTGGGCGACTACTAGCCATCTATATTAATAAAAATGAGCCACCAAAGTTTCTAAATGAAAACGCAAAAAATCCAAAAAACGCAAAAACTGCACATTTTATTCAAACTCAAACTTAACTGAAGCAAATGCGCGGGGAATAGCTAATCCATAATAATATTACAAAAAAATGTGAAAGTACCTACCGATTTTAATGAGATTTGGTATGACTTGAGCTTGAGTCCAAGGAAAGGACATTATGATAGTTTTAATCACGATAACCGACACCAAGCGGGCTAAAACTAGTTATGAATAAGGGGGTTACAATTGCTTGATTTTAGTTAAATTGTTGTACCATGAAGGTATGTGTAACTATATAATATATATAGGTACATCAAAATATTTCACAGTTTGATGTAAGTTTAAAAATTTCAATGTAAGGCGATCAACAATGTCAAGTGTTGATCGAAGGTTAATTAAAAGACCTCGTCGATTACCAAATTGTGCTTTGCACTTGTCTCGCCATTCCTCTAAAGCAATTAAAATAATATTAATCTCACCATAATTTTAGTAGTCCAGTACTTACATTTAATTTGACGGCCTCTGTGGCGCTTCGTACTTCTTACTACACTTGTATCTGACAGCTACGCAAGAGGTTGTGGGTTCGATCCCCATCCAGAATAAAACTTTGTGTGATGAACACGATGGTTTTATTCTGTGACTGGGTGTTATTTATATATAGTACGAATGTATTTAGAAATATATAAGTATGTTTATCAGTTGTCTGGTTTCCATAGTACAAGCTCTGCTTAGTTTGGGATCAGATAGAGTTGTGTATGTTGTCCCATATATTATTATTATTAATATATATGTTATTAATTATTTAATTTAGGCAATTCATTCAAGAAAACGTAATACCCCTTGGAATAGAGCGATGGAAAGATCGAGTATTTGTTAGCACACCTCGATGGAAAAAAGGAGTTCCAGCTACGTTATCTACAGTCCCTATTGTCTCACAATCAGAATCACCTAGCTTGGAACCGTACCCTAATTGGGACTGGCATAACGCAGGTACATACGTTATTATAATAATGAAAATGCAGTTACCGTTTTAATTGAAAAATTATACGACATTACCATCATGTTTCTTTCTGTGTCACCAGGTAACTGCACCGGCTTCACCTCCCTGTTTCGCATGAACATAGATCACTGTGGTGTCATGTGGGCCCTGGATTCCGGTCAAGTAGAACCCTTTGGAGATACTCGCAACCTCTGTCCACCAACACTTTTTGCTATTAATCTGAACACAGACACTGTAATTGGTCGCTATCCAATCCCCAGCGAGCTTGTGCTTGAAAATTCATTGATTACCAATCTCGTGGTAGACTCAAGAGACGTGCGATGTCGAGATTTACACGTCTATATTGCGGATGCGTGGCGTTTTGGCCTCATCGTATTTCGAGACGAAGACAAAAGCTTTTGGCGTTTCAATCACTACAGCTTCTACCCTGAACCTCTACTATCAAACTACACATTACACGGAGTAAACTTTCAGTGGTCTGACGGTCTGTTTGGTATGTCATTAGGCAAAGTACAACAAGGGGACCGACCACTGTACTACCACGCCATGTCGAGTTCCTTGGAATTTACAGTAAAAACATCTGTTTTACGAGACCCTTCCCGCGTGAATAACTCTGTGAGTGAGTTTAAACTGCTCGGCGACAGCCGTGGCGCCAGTGGACAGGTATCAGCCGCAGCCGTCGACCGCAACGGTGTTATGTTCTATAACCTCATTTCTCGAGACAGTATCGGATGTTGGGATACACACAAACCGTATAATCACTATAATTTACTTATTGTTGCACAAAACTACGAAACGTTGGTTTTCCCTAACGATTTACGAATAGACCACGAAGTACCGCAAATGGTGTGGATCATAACTAACAAACTTCCTATGTTTTTGGCCAATTTAATAGACCCGAACGAATTTAATTACCGTATAATATACTTAGATCCAGTGGGGTCAGTACAACATAGTTTGTGTCAATCAGAAATCATCAACTAAAACATTAATTATATTAGACGAACTGAGTTCAGGTGTAATCGGTGAATTGTGTAAATGTTTTATGTACTGGAATTTAAGAAACCTATTATTATAGATAGCCAGGATCATGTAGTAGTATCAGAGTAATTATGTGGTATAATTATAATATCTTATTTATTAAGTAACATAGTAAATTGTTATTAATATAAACTAGATACATATTTGTTTTATTTTAATTTTGCCATTCCTCTATTCTTGTTTTTTTCTCCCGGAAGAATCAGTATTGTTCTTAGATGTTGATGGTGTTTCTGTACTATCAATACTAAATACACCCGAAGATATTATTATTTCAATTTCTACATCTTTACTTTTCTGATCATTTTTACTTACTTCACTTGTCAAACTACCACTTTTATTAGATTGTGCGTCTGATGCAGTCTGCATATTTTTATTATTTGATTCAAAGGGTGCTAAACGTGATATTTCAACTTGCGGTAACACAAGCTCTTCAGATGCCATATTAGACGCAAAATTTTCATGAATTTCGTCTACATTTATATATTCAAGTTTGTTTAAAACTTCTTCCTTCATATTATTTATTTTTTCTAATGACGATTTATTTAAAGTTTTCTCACTAGATTTTGAACTTTGTTTTTTAAGTTCTTGTAGATTAACTTCATTAGAAGATTTGTCATTAGAATTGTTATTTTGTTCTATTTTTTTCGGTTCTTCTGGAAGTTTATTAAGTGATTTTTGCTCCGGAGAATTTAATATATCAGGACTTTCTTCCTCTTGTTTCGATAATAAGCTTTCAGAATCGTCATCAGAGGAAGATGTATTACTACTTTCGTTCACTACACGTACATTTTTTAATGAATTCACACTCACTATGAGATCAAGTTGGGGATTTTCTGCTTTTTTCATAAAAATTTGAGGGTATTCTCGAAGGTAAGAAGCTTTTTGCCCCTTAGTGTTACCTACGAGTAGAGGTGTGTCAGTTTCGTCTGCTGACATTGTGTCCATAGTTTCACAGGGAGGCCACTTTGCAGCTATGGGAGAATTGAACATCTCTGATCTAATAGATTCTGTTCCGTCTTTACTTAAATAAACGGCTATCCTCATTAACATAACAATAAATTGTTCTAAAATGCGATCACTGCGAGGTATTATAATTTCACTTCCGAACCACTCTTCACAAGAGCCAATGTCATGATGATGGTGAGATACTACAGAAAATGGTTGCAAAACATCTCCCTCTAGTTGAATTGTATGACTACTTGTAACTAAAAGTTTTTCTTGTGCCGGTAACTTTGCTTTATCCGTTTCTGCGAGAGGAACTATAGTATCCTTGCAACTTCGAGAACTATCAGGGTAACTGAAAAAATAGAGATATTTTTCATTACCAGAGCAGCAGTTACGAGTATATCAAATTCTATTTTTTTTTAACGCATTACTTGTAGCATATGTACCTGTGGTTCTAATCAGTGTTTTATTAGGGTTCAAGGAGATAGCCTTAAGCCTATATTGATGAATACAGTAATGGCATTGTACATCAAGTTGGAGATGACATTACAAAAAAACATGATAGATACTTGTAGTAACTATTAAAGGTCTCCAAACCGCAGTCGGTTACGGTGACCAGTCTCAATAGAGACTAGCCAACTACGTAGAAGATATTAGAGTGCACCAGTTATATGCGCAGACACAAGTGCACTCTCTATTCCACCCTATTCCCTCTCTTTCATAGCCTGATGGAACAAAAATCCGACATGACCGGTTTAAAATTAGGCACTGGATCGACGGCTTAACGTATAAGTAACATTAAAGGGTACTAACAAGCCCGCAACGAGTTTTTTTCGGAGGTGGTCTTCTCCGAACAAGGACTTAGTACGTCTTCTTCTAATAGCTAACTCAAGGCCACAGTCTTCAAGATTATCCGGCGGGTGTAAGACGGGAAAAGGTTTAAACGTTGAAGCCAACTTCAGAATGTGATAGTAACTGTAAGCAGAACAGTAACCATGATGTAAACTGGTGCATTCAACGAGGAAAAACATAGGCATCAATTGATTTTGAATATTTTGTAAATTCTAGAGACAGTACATAAGTACACAAAATGTCGTACGATATACTGATTATAAAAATGGTATAGGGAAACGATACTACAATGCAGATATTTACGAGTATATATCCAAGCAACTAATTTTTTTTCATTTCATTAAAAAGTACTTACTTTGAACTATTGTTATATTAACTTTTCTATGTACCTACCTACTCATATAAAATGAGATAAGTAAAAACTTTTTGAGACTCATTAGATCCCACAGACAAACTGTGTAAACAGTTTTGTGGGACAATGATATTGTATGTATTTAAGATGCATGTTTATTAATATTCAATAAAAAAAAAAAAAAAAAAACAAGAATACAAGTATACGACTGCACAAGAGAGTGGGGTCGACACAGTACCTTCCTACCAACACCATGTTATGAGTCTGTATGTGCTTTGTCTGTGATATATATATACATATATATATTATATATATATGTGTGTAATATACCGCGTGACACGTGGATTACTTACTTTTGGTTAAACCACACTGATCAACTCAGAAAGGGATCTGCACCGTATCGCCTCCCCATTAACTGTTCGTGAGCTTGTCCCGAAGCGACGGAATTACGTTACGAATCCGATTAGTATGAGGTGCAGTAGGGAGTTTAATACAAAAAATACTGAACGGTCCGAGTTGATACGGTGCCGATCTCTTTCCCAGTTGATCCGTGAGCCTTAAAGATTCAGTCAGTCAGGTAGTCGTGTAAAAAATATCCAACTACAGCAAAGAAAATATAAAAAGTTTTTGCTGCGGTTTTAAAAAGCAAATAATTACGAACCTATATACCAACATCCATAAATAAAATGCGGGCATGATGGAAGAGATCTTGATGATAACGAATTTGATGCAAGGAGGTTTTGCAGAACCCAAGAGTACACAAGTTCCGAGGCCGACTGCCAAACTTGTCAGTTCACACAGCAATTTCCTTATAGCTGCGAGTAGAAGCCATGGTAGCACTAGCGTGGGTCGTTCTTCCTATAAAATCAGAGCTACTTGGTAGCATTTTTTTTTGTTTTAACTTGCATCGCGTAATTCAGCCTTCATGTCCACCTAGACCTAGATCCGGTCAGGAAAATGTTTTCCAGGGACTAAATCGAAAGGAGATGCCTATGACGTCTAGCGGTGTGACTAAGGGTGAATTACATTTTATCACATTTACTATTAGGTATTATTATTCACTTCTAGGTATAGGAGAAATAAATAATGGAAACTAGGTGATTGCCGGTGAGGTCAATTTATCTACAGTAAACACATAAGTTTTTAGTGCAAATGTTAACTCGTCAGCGGTTAAACGGTCTTTGAGTCGTCGGTAATCAAAGAATTTTAAATTTTACAACAAAAATATCAAATCGAACAATAAGTGCAAAGTGTGAATGTCACTCAGCATTTTTTTTACATCAATGGATTTACGTATTTTTTTGCACTCGAACGCTCGATTCCTGTATTCTATATATACTAACACTAGCTGTCACGCGCAACTTTGATCGCGTAAATTTTCTTCGTTTTTGCAACATTTATCATTGCTGCTTCGCTCCTATTAGTCGTATCGTGATGTTATATAGCCTATAGCCTTCCTCGATAAATTGGCTATTCAACAGTGATATTTTTTTTAATTCGGACCAGTAGTCCCTGAGATTACCGCGTTCAAACAAACAAACAAACTCTTCAGCTTTATAATATTAGTATAGAAAAATCGGTTCTTTAATTATGAGTCGGACAAGTACGACCGTAAGTTACGAAATATTTCTAGAATTTACTACTATATAATTAAATACTATTACTTAATAACAACATTGAAACTCTTAAAAACAGATAAGAAGAAGTTTACCTACCAGAAAAACAGGATATAAAAGCACGATGTAAGAGGCGAGATAGACATAGACGGTGAAGCATTGCACCAGCATGATACCAGAGATCATAGTACGTAGAACGCTCTGAACCGGCATCGTCAGTTCTGCTGGCATACTCATTAGCCATACCTAAACACATTAAGCTATTTTATAAAAATATAAATTTAATATGAAATTTTATTCTCTTCATCTGAAAAGACCAGGCAAAAAATATATTATTAAATTTGAAACGTAGTTTTGAACGACGTAAAAGATGTTTAGCATCAGATTTCAGGACAAGAAACCAACTTTTATCTTTAGGTAAGTAAACATAATGTTATCTCTGAAGTTAAACACAGTGTCGGTTGTTCCTATTGACATGAATCAATCAAGGAAAATGGCTTAATAATATGCGTGAATGATTCTCAGTTATGTAGGTAGATAGGTACTATCACATTCTATGAAAAATATTGATAATAATTACTTCAATACACCATTAATTACCTCTATAATTGCCTTAAAAGTAGAACATAGTAAGAACTAGGCAGGTTTAATTAACAAAAACCGAAAAGAAGAATAAATTATGATCAGTCTTCTAATGTGTATAGAGTCTCTTGGCTAATTGAGTTTACTACTACGTAAATTTTTAAATTTAACCCAATTTACCTATACACCGAGTAGTAACCTATAAAATCTGAAACCATACGTGGTTTCTTGCCTTAACGTGGTCATATATACAACTTAATTATAAAGTGCTGAGAATAACTATATTTAATCAATCTTTCGTCAGCTGTAAGGGCACCTGTTTTAAATTTGCGTTCACTTTGAAGAGTGTTGCGTCGAAGATAGTCCGAACTACGCCCAGTGTCGTCCACAAACACACCTCGGACTGCATATTCATGCCCACATAGGATAATATGTTTATCATTTTGTATATTTATGCTTTTATGACCTGGTTATTTACAAATTGGACTCATTTTTATGGTATGCTGCTCGTAATCTAATGCATCAGTAGGGTTTAAATTTATGATGTTTTATGAGGTTATGTTTATGTCAAAAATGTTACAGAATATTTGACGGATAATGTTTTTTTTATAGTTCGTTAATTTGAGACCACGTCCAACGTCTTACTATAGCTATATTATATCCTTATTTTAGATTGGGTTAGTTAGTTACGAGAAAAGGCACCAACGAAATTCTAAAGGTATCTACTGAGTATTTAATTTTTTGACGTGATTATGTCTTATAAATCGATGATCGGGTGCAAGTACGAAAAAGTGTGACGGTCCGTCACGTTCCACCTGCTGATAGGCTAAGTGTCACCGTCCGTGACATTCCGCCTGCTGATAGGCTGAAGTATTGTGGCTGTGACAGGCATGGTTGTTTATTACAATGTCATCAATGTTTTCATATGACGTTAACACGTAAAATTATCGTCCGTAAACAGACTTTACAGGACAGACTTTAACTATCGTTTTTTTTAAGTAAAATATAATTGCCAGTTGGGTTTGTGGGTTCACATTATATACTAGCAATCCTGTTAACCCTTCCAGCTAAGCTCAACAGCATGCGGCAGGATTAGGTACACGTCACTCACAATTGCGAATCTGTTGCCTAAATTGTTAAGCTACCGCCGCTTAAAAACGCCGCTCAAGTGGTTGTTATATACCTTTTTAGGGTTATGTAAGCAAAATGGGAAATCGGAACCCTTATAGTTTCGCCATGTCCGTCCGTCCGTCCGCACCTTTGCTCAGAGATTGTTAGTTCTAGGAGGCAGCTTTCAGTAATTTTGCATGGATACACACATTACTTACACCGACAAAGTGAAAGAATAAAATCTTGAAAAACATTTTTTTTAGGGTACCTACCCTATATGCAAAGTGGTTGATTGTGATTTTTTTTCTCTGTGTGTCTAAACGTTTGGGGGTTGGGAAGATGATTTTTAGATTTAGGAATCCGTTTGTAAAATATTGAGCTTTAAAGTGCAATTTTTTGTTAGAGTCACGAGTTCCCCCTCCCCGCCAGGTAAATGATTGATGTTGGGTATGCGAAAAAAATCACGTTAGTAGTATAGCTTATATAGTGAAATTAAAAGGAAAACTATCACAGATAAGTAGGCTTTACAAGTTTACGACTAACAGCTGATCAAATGAGAAGTAACAAAATTTTCGTACGAATTCCATTGAAAAATATTATTAAGTAGATATGACCTTGTAAGTATGAAATAAAAACAATACAAAAGCCACATAATTGGGGTTGACTACAGAACCCTACATCCCTACATTATGCGTGGCCCGACATGCACTTGCCCGGTTTTTTATGTTATTTGTAGCTTATTAAAGTGAGTGTTGCAGAAAATGAATTCTTGTAGCTTCTTACCGCGTAACCGATTGTAACCTTAGCCGTATCGTATATATATATATGAAGCTACATATACATATATATATATATATATATATATAGTATTCCTACGAGAAGTATTTCATTAGGATATATATATATATAAACTATATAACCTAATGAAATCGCAAATATTGAAAACTTTAGCTGACATGAAAAATCTCAGTGTACCCATGCGGAATACCTACTGTTTAAATAAGCTGCGGGGCGTTTGTTCGCGTAGGAATTTTTTAACTTTAAATAAAATAGGCAAAGGTACTTATCCTATTTTAATTATTATTATTATTGTAATAGGTATCTGTGTTATAGACTAAAATACTTTGTCTAAGTAGGCACCCAGTACTAGTAGGTAGTATAGTGAGTTATTGAATAACAATCTGCATAACGTACATTTTAGTTTATGTTGGTGGGTAGGCACCTACTGTATAAACCTAGTGTAACTTTTGAAAGTTTCAATTAATAAATAAAACGAAGATGTGTATTACAAATCCTTACAAACAACGTGAAATCAACATTGTTATGCGTCAAATGTAGAGAAATGCAGTCATAGCGCTGTCATCATCTGATCTGATACAATATGCGTCATACGGGCCCTTGCGGACTAAGAAACATCGCAGTGTTCCATCAGACGTTTTGTAGCGGGCGACCGATCACGTCGCACGTATCGCATTCATTCAGCTGCCGACCGAACATTTTGTTAACTAACCGGTGAATCAAATTGTCATAGTGATTAGCAGTGGTACATAAACAGTGACAACCAGTTCATTTATACCTCCTGCGGCCTCTACTACCAGGTAATTTATACTTTGATATTTTATTCGTAATTTAAATATCGATTTTATAGAGGTAAATCTTATTTTTCTTACTTGTAGTGTTCCTTGGTAAAGGCCTTGATTTTGTTTTAGAATATATTTAGGTTACGTTACGTCTTTACCTTGAGCGGTGTGAGTCGCGAGTTATTTTTAATATTTGTGTCTTTACGCAGCACCCACGTTTATAGTTTCGTGAATATAGTCGTATCGTACCTAATCGTTATATCTATACCAATCTGCAATTTTGCACAAACATTACAAATGCTGAGCGAACGCTAAGCGATATAAACTTTCATATTTTATAAACAGTTATAAAAATATCACTGTAAATACGAATAAAAATAAACGCGTCTCTCTCTCTTGCATTTTTGTGACATTTTCTTTTTAGAATCGATTTCATTGAAATTTGTGCTACAGATAGCTTTAACTCTGTTGAAGGTTAACACGTAAGTTACTTTTTTTGCATAACGCCAAACAAATGAATTAAAAACCTAGGTATCTATCTGTATATTGCGAAAAAAACATCGCAAAAACTGAGCATCGCGTTTGCGCATAATATGTATCTGCAAACAAAAGCGTTTACATAAACAAACACAGACAGTTCTTACTACGTTGTGACGTCACACCGAGTGCTAGTGAATAGCCCTCGAAATGCCATAATAGGTAAAGGATCCCACACACTATCATTCCGCCGGGAGTCTGTCACCCTGTCGAGCCGCCTATCGTCCTCGCTCTGCATAGTCTGCATACACTATAGCGACTGTCGGCAATAGTTCAGACCGCAACATTGCGCGCAACCAGTGTACTGTGAGGTCTTCATCCTGTCCGGTCGATTCCTGACGACCGACAGCGATAGCAGCGAGCGTACACACTATGGGTTGCATTGGCTGTCAGTCCAAAACCTATAATAGAAAACTGTTAGTCTATGGTCTGCTGCGAATATCTGACAGTCTGATATCCGCGCGCGGCCTGGTAGTGTGTGGGAGCCTTAAAGGAACAAAATGTCACATAGAATAGCACCTACTTAGTAGCTACCTACTGCCTGCGCTATACTTATTGACGTATAGACTTGGACCGCGCCATCCCTTTCAATTTAAAAGTAAATGTTGACTGCAAAGTGTGAAAGAGAGAAAAGCTTGAGCATGGACATGCACAAGCTTTTCTCTCTTTCACACGTAAAAAAAGTAGCTTTGTCTCTTTCTAAAGAGTGGTCAATTTAGTGAGGTTATAGCGCAGTCCAGGTCCATATCTCAATGGCTATATATATTCCAATTTGATTCCAATTACAAAGGCCTTTTTGAGTGAGCTGTCAAATAGTAGAGTATAATAGATACTATACTATCCATAGTACGTAAACGAGTAAAACCAAACCCAAGAGTATTAGTAGTATAACTACTATGGACAGTATTATCTACTTATACTAACGTAAACGCGGGGTCGTGGTAAATACCTTATGTATAATTTTTCAGTTCATATTATTTTTAGTAGGTACAATTACTTACAAAAAAACCGGGCAAGTGCATGTCGGGCCATGCACAATGTAGGGTTCCGTAGCTGCCCAGCACAATAATACTACTAACAACGTTATACACCGTGATTTTGTAGTCGTTTTGGAGCCTAAAATAAGTAATTTTTTAACAAAATTTTGTTACTTCTCGTTTGGTCTACTGGTACTCGTAAACTTGTTAAGCCTGATAGTTTGGATAGCTGTGATAGTTTTGATAAAAAATAGCCTATGTCACCCGGGGTTAGTGTAGCTTCACAACGATGAAAGAATTTCCGAAATCCGTCCAGTAGTTTCGGAGCCTATTCAATACAAACAAACAATCAAAACTTTCCTCTTTATAATATTAGTATAGAAGTATAGATATAGACATACTACTATATAAAATACTACCCGGTTTTTTTTCACGTCTCTAAAAACAATCATTTAACTGGCAGGGATGGCGACATTTGACTCTAACAAAAATGTTCACTTAGGGCTTAATATTTCACAAACGGATCACTTAATCAAAAATGATTGGGGCGGTCTCTAAATATTTTTAAAAGACCTATCCAACAACACCCCAAATGATGGGCTACCTGAGAAAAAAAATCTCACCCACTGTACGTGTACCCGAAAAAAATTTTTTTTTTCAAGATTTTGTTCTACCTTTTTATCGGGGTAAATAATATGTATATCCATGAAAAATTACAACTTTCTAGTACTAAGGGTGTCTGAGTTAAAGCGGGGACAGACAGACAGACAGATAGACATGGCGAAACTATAAGGGTTACGTTTTGTCATTTTGGCTACGGAACCCTAAAAAAGCGTTGCATTTATTTAGGAATTAATTTTATACATACATTTTGGATTTATTGTAATATGTTCGTTTGTCACCATAAACGCTTTAAGTAGTGGTTTGCCACCATAAACTAAGTTTGTATTTTCTTATTTTTTTATTTAAGTGAAACATGTAGAAACATTAAAAAGTGAATTCGTGATTGAACTAAGGTACATAAACTCTGTTTATTAAAAACAAAAGAGATGGCTGACTGTATCTTGACTCTACCGAGACCTAACAGTATTTGTATCACTACATAGTATAAAACAAAGTCGCTTTCTCTGTCCCTATATCCCTATGTATGCTTATATCTTTAAAATTACGCAACGGATTTTGATGCGGTTTTTTTTAATAGATAGAATGATTGAAGAGGAAGGTTTATATGTATTGTAACATCCATATATTTTATACCCGTGCGAAGCCGGAGCGGGACGCTAGTAGACAATATATTTAACCCAACGATCAATTGCCTGCCATCATCAACAAAATACGAAGCGCCTTAAAGACAACCCAGCTTGGTGCTCTTCAACTGATTGGCGCTACATATGAACGATTTGTAGGAGAAAAACAGTTAGATACATCCAAATTAAATTATTGGTCACTTTAACAATACACACACGCACAGAAAATTATAATTTTAGCAGCTAGCTTTAAAACCTGTTGTGTTGTAAAAATGTTCTTCTCCTGTCATGATACTGATCCTTGCCATATTTCAGTAAAATTCGTTCAGCCTTATAATCGTTAAAAGGTAACAAATAGGTACACTTTCGCATTTATAATATGATATTTGTAATATATGAAAGTATGGACTAGTATGGACAATTTTAAGCTAGCTGGTAAATTGCAGTTTGGACATTGCTTATGCAATTATCAAAACAAATCTCGTCTTCCCATGGCCTATGCGATGTGATATGTGGTCAGGTGTACCGCCTACACAAAAATACAATAGCATGTGGTTTCCGATGTTACTTTCACATTCATAGCTGTTTTAATTAGTCATAGGTTAATGACAACTGCATAACTATATAGGTAAGTATTTCTTGTTAACTGTCTACTCTGACCATCATTAAACAGTCATCAAAGACATGCGTTGTCTGTTACTAATTGCAAACATTAGTACCCTAATGACCGTTTTCAGAAAAAAAGTACTTTGGATTCCAAATTAAGACTTTGTTTGGCACAGAAACGTTCAGACTGATGATTCAATTGTTCTTGTTCATTATAAAACCAGGGACTCGAAGCAATTTTTATTGGTTACTGTATAAAAGAGTTTAAATAGAATCAAAGTGTTATTTAATTATCTTACTTCTAAGACGACTTCTGTAGTTAAATAATTAATTACCTTTCCATAAAGTAATCTAAGCACAGGGATGTTAACTGTCAAGTCAAATCAGTCTCTTTTTATGAAATGTCAAAACGACAAGCTCTATAAAAATGTGTATGGAATAGGAATCTATGACGTCATAAGTTCCTATCGTCAAATCATTTCTTTTAGTATTCATTTTCATGCTTTTAAATTCAAAAACATGTAAAAATGTAAAAGAACAGTTATTTTCAGAGCATTTTAAGATCTACAATTATCTGATTATTATAAAATAATTTACTTTTATTGTAGTCAACTACCCAATTGATACAACAGTTATAAGTATAAGTTTCCGATAAATAAAACTACAGCGTTTGGTCTGAAGATAGAAGTACGTTTATTACTAGTAATCGATCATATTATTCGAACGCTGTATTTGTTAAAGCTACCTACTTTAGTTTCGCGAGGAAATTCCTCCCATAAATACAAGGGATGAAGTATTAATACCAAAAACATAATAACATCTTTATAGTACCTAGGTTTACCTACCAACATAGCAACGTAACTTGTAAATCATTGCTGAAACTAGTCTACAAATTAATTTCGCTCACATTCTTCAAATTGAGACCATAGTTTGTATGAATATAAGTATGATGTCAGTGACGAATGTAATGCAATTTAAAATCGCTTATGAACCACACGTTGCGCTATAAATTCATTCAAGGATTCATTTCTATTTTTGCGCGAATATACCCAACGTTGATTTTATGGTTTATTTGGGAGAAAGAATGGGGTCACTAGAACAGCGATTATCCTATTTTGGTACTTATACTAGCTATTACAATCGTTACTTTGATCGCATACTGCGAAGTTATTTTTGATAAATGCTAAAATGCTAAAATCGTTTAGAAATAGGTAGCAGTTGTTGGTAATATACATTCAAGTGAAATGCACTCAAAGTTTAGGCACTACTGATGTGCATATTTCCGGTGGCAAATACAGTTGGGTTTCTGTCCATCTGGATACACTTAACGCATGTAAAATATCAAAACAACATAACAATATTACATACATACCTTATGTTCAACTGATTTTTAAAAAGAGGTTCTCAATTCGCATGTACGATTAAAAAAAAAAATTATTGTATAAAAAATATATTAGGTATTTCTCACATGTTTTATAGGGTACAAACCCCAATTTTGACCACTGTGCCAATTGAAGTACCTAATTGATTACATTCAAGAACATTGTTCTTACTGATATTATTATAATTATATATTCACGTGATAAGTATAGCATGTACCTGTAAATACGATAGTAACAAAAATTAAGTATTTATCATAACTAATGAAATTACTAAAGTTAATGCCAATAATCTAAATCGAATGGTTTGTAGTTTGAATATTTTTCACAAATGGCTGCACGGATGCATTAGTTGGAAACATAATTTACTACAGTTAATGTTGGTCAACAAAGTCGGATATCAGGCCATCAAGATTTTATTTTATGTTTAAGAATTATGAGACGAGTAATATTTTATTCAGGTTTTATTTATTCCGTTACCTACTTAACAACCATTAATTAAGTGAACCATCTCCAACTAACCTGCTTTAATTTATTTCAGATTCCTTAAAGTTACAGAGCCTAAATAACTGTCTACATTAATATCCATGTCTTTTCTTCTGACTAGGTTATCAACTTGAATTTTAATCCAGGTAAATAATGTCTAGGCAAACAATACATCAACAACGGGCTCACACTCGCCTATTGTGACATGTTACTCTTCTTGTAAACAATGCCACAAAAGTTATTAACATGAATATTACTTTTGACTAAAACAAAACAAACATGTTTTCTATAAGTAAGCATAACAAATTACTTATGTCATACCTACTTTCAATCCATAAATGTTATATATATACAAACATTTAAATAAAAACAGTGTAACTAAATCCAACATCGCTCTAAAAAACTGTAACTGTCTCGTTTTATGGTAACTTGGTGAGATTACGCAAACATAAAACTTCAATACGCTGCGTTTGTAATTAGGAATCCATCCAATACTATGTTTTAATACAATATTAGGTACTAGTTTGTAGGAAAATTGATTAAATAATAGATTTATTGAAATAACTCAATGACTCGTGGCTTAAATACCTACCTACCAATACGTCTATTTATAAAAACGCACTAATAGATATTGGAATCTCTAGCAACAAGCAGCGATAGTAACGGAATTTGCAAATCTGTTTCAAATTAAAATATTTTGAACGGTCTAGTTCGATCGCATGCTCTAGGCAAGCTATCTCTCCCATTTGGATCTGCTACTTTAATATAAAAAAGAACAGTTATGTCAATACCGGTATTAAATGGAAAACGGTATAAACAGTTGTGACTTTGTGACTCGTCTGATGTACGTGAGAACATGTCTATGTTCCAGGCATGAACCATATATGGTGTCGCTACATATGGTAGTACTAACATATCTTGAGCTGAGCCCGGTAATTTATCCTCATTTTCCATACTTTCTACTTAACAACTACACGAGAACTCGCGTAGGTAGCCTATTTCCTTACCTGTATTGTAGGTATACACTCCTAATAAAAATAATTATCGACATTTGTATTCCACAGTTGAAGACGGTTACTTATTAATTAGGACGGTTAAAGTCAATTTGATGAGTAAAATATGAGTCAGCAGTCTAGACATCATTTATGAACATGAATAACCTTTATATAATTAAAGGTATTTGCTTTATTTTACAATAACTCAGACTAATAAATAGGTACAATTGGTAGAAGTACCTATTTTTTCATCAAACTATTACCATAAATAGCGCAATTCTATATTTTGTAACCGTTATTTCAAAAATTAGCAACACATTCTCATTACCGGTCATGATTATCAGGATAAAACAAACCATTGCACCTATTTGCTCGCTTCTTATTGACGAATCGATTTGAATAATTACCATTGATCTGGAAGTACGCCAACGTATCAACATTCCAAATGAAACACACATGAACTATAACCTAGTTTGGTCAGTACATCAAATTAGATCCTTTAATGCTTGTGTTGCCAGGTCCGGCATAGGTAGTTACATTAAGTCAATTTTAAAAATCGATATTGGGATAAATTCTGACTTACAACCCCTTTTTAGACCACATCCAGTAGACCACATTGAAACAACCCTATGTTGTGCTTCTGAGAAGGACTGTTATCGCCAGAGGGAGTATTACATGAACTATCAGAGCTTGTGGAAATTCACTTTTCTACGACTTTATGAACATGGAATCCAGTGTCCAAATATTGAAACCAATATTGTGCTATGTCTGTACTAATACACTAAAATCTCACCTTCAAACGGCCAATGGGTTTGTTTCCCACTCAGCTGGCAACACCAGGCAGAGCTCAATGAACGCCGTAACTAATATGTTTTAATGGTTCTAATAACCATGAGTAAGCAAATTAACAAATATTCTGAGAGTTACCGCTTGTTATTCATCCCTGCAAAGATCACCGAGTCTGAAAGTTAGTGAAACTTTAAAGCCCGTATTATCGTACAATGACTCATTTCGTTGCATATTGTATTACACATCGTTTTATTGTTAGCTTTTTGAATGATGTCATCCATAAAGAGAGTAATAAAATCCTTACTCCCCAAGTGAGGTTCTATAGGATATTATTTACAGTGTTGGAATTTGACACGGTTTAGTAAGTACTAACGAGTTAACGAGCAGAATTTAAGAAGAATGCATATTCTTTCTAGTTTATTATTGATGATTTAGAAAGCTATCCGTTATTAACTACAAATAAAGGATAAGGTTTGAATTCTAGGCCATAGGTACGGCCTAGAATTCAAACTTTATCCTTTAATTGTAGTTAATAACGGATAGCTTACCGTACTATTCAGAATACAGAGACTGCTGTAAAAATCACACCCTTTGACCAAAACATGACAATAGCATAAGAAGTTATAGAATTAAACACAAGAGCAAAAAAGACAAAGCTTTATTTATAACGATACAAAACCGGGCAAGTGCATGTCGGGCCACGCATAATGTAGAATTCCGTAGTTGCCATCACATTAATACAGTCTAATAAGTGGGTTTTCTGTTGTCTTGTTTCATACTACTAACAATGTTATAATTATAATGTACTTTTATGTAAATTTGTTCGAAAATTATTGTTGATTTTCATTTATACTTTTTTTTTACATTTGCAAAAGTAACCATTTAGCTGGCAGGGAGAGGGGTTGACACTTGAGTCTTACAAAAAAATGGCTCTTTAAAGCTTAGTTATGTACAAACAGCTCCCTAAATTAAAAAATGGTCTTCACAACCCTTTAATATTTTTAAAGACCTATCCGACGATACCCCACACGATGAGGTGGGTGAGAAAAAAAATCCCATCCCCACTTTGCGTGTGCACTTTATAAGTTGCACTTACCCAAAAAATACGGACGGACAGAACATAGCGAAACTGTAAGGGTTCCTTATTTACTACAGAGCCCTAATAAAATCGGGTAAAAATAACAAAAAATAAAACATAATTGAAGCCAGAAAATATTAAAAGAAAAAAAAGACCTTTTTATAAGACACACTGTGAACATTATGATTATTAGTAGAGTTAAGTATGGTTAAAGGTTAACCCTCATATTGTAAATGACGGGCATGACTGGATACCTAGACGTGGTAAACATGACGTCAACAAACAAAACCTTGACCGAATAAAGAATAGCGAGTAAAACAGAGGGTCGCCTGAGAGATACTTAGATGTGATATATGACCTTCAGGCTGAAACAAAACAATGATCCCGCCTGAAGTAATAGAGACGCTAAAAGCTTTGCTTTAAATTGTAAACTGGTTTGATAGGTATATATAATACTGGTAAAGTAGGTTTAGCAAGGGTTTTAATACCTATTATAGTATCCAATTAACAAAAAATGTTGCTTGGATAGTAGTTTTTACTTAGTGAATTCTTCTATGAATAAAGGTAATATGATCGATACCTAAGTTCCAACCTAGGTATCGATCATATTACCGAGATACCTATTATTAGGCAAGCATATATTATTCTTAAATAAGTAATAACTACTGTTTTGATCCTTAGTATTTTTTATTACTTTTTGTATTATTTGTCACGTAGTGATTGTAATTAAAGTTACAACTGCATTTTAACTGGAATTTATTACGAAATTGTCACGCTCACCAAATCTAAACAACGTAAACAACAAACAGTTTCAACTAGCGCAGTGCTCAAAACTGGGGATTCTACCCTATTGTTTAACTTTTCCTATTGTGTAGTGATTTTAACAATTTTAGTTGATATTTCAAACATAACTGATATAAATTTCAGATTTATACTAAAGGCAACCAATTTATGCTTTTTATAGTAGTGAAGTAAATTTACAATTTTTACGTAATATATAGTCAGCAGTAGTTAACCTTGGTCACTCGTTGGTAATCTCTGAGGTCCATGACCATTAGTTTTTGCGTGAGTTCACTTCGTGGAGACGTAATCTGACTAAGCTTGACAATGACACTGCTGTGGTTATAAACCTTGGTCACCTTGTTAGTCACTTGATTATGGTGTTATTTATAAACTGTTGGCTTTACGAAGAACCTAATCTTTATTAGGTAGGTAGAAGTAGGCAAATCGGGATTGATTTTTCATTTCAACATTTTGTTAAAGTATTAAGGACGTAAGTAAGTACGTATTAAATGTATCTTTGATATTAAGTAAGTTGTACCAAGTATGGATGCCTATTTATAGTAAATTAATTATTAAACATGCTTGTACTTACCTAGTGTAAAATGATTCAAAAGTATAGTTTTGAATAATTTTACTTTAGCATTTATATGAGACAGTTAATTACAGATTAATCAATAGGTACCTATAAATCATGCAAATATAGCAAAATGTAGAGTAGGTATTTATCAAAATTATGATGTTTTTTAAAATTTACAAAATCCTCCATTGTCGCCTTAATTCTAATCGTTACATTAATTCCTAATCGTTACATTAGGAATTAGGGCGACAATGGAGGATTTTGTTTTTACTGACTACAACCCGACTATATTACTACAGAAAGTCGCAGCGAGTTTTCCTCATGTACCTAAAGGTTAATTTGTGGTCAAAATTCTACAAAAGAAACTCAATGCGCTCTTAAATGAGGAGGCTGCATTGTTTACAATTTACATTCTTATGTAGATATGTGAGTGAGCGTCGAACACGTGCATGGACGATGACGTCACTACACCTTCTGCGCGCGCGACCTTCGCGTATACGTCTAAAGCAAGGCAAACCGCGCTTACGTGATCGAGACATAACTATTATTGTATTATCTCTGTCACTCGCAGGCAAACAGAACCTGTTGTTTCTTTCAACTCGTTAAAAAGGTAGATTTCATTATTGTAGTTAGTTCCTACGTTCCTAC
This sequence comes from Herminia tarsipennalis, assembly GCA_945859575.2. NCBI lineage: Eukaryota > Metazoa > Arthropoda > Insecta > Lepidoptera > Erebidae > Herminia > Herminia tarsipennalis. The sequence goes on along the minus strand of OX243839.2, from coordinate 13,510,901 downwards.
AATCCTACCTACTTACATATTTCTTTCGTCGTATGCCAAAGAAAAGTGAAAGACAATCTCGTTGTACCCTGATCCGGGGCTAGAACTGGCGCTATTTTCCTTCCGGCCTCGTTATAAACTAACTACGGAACCCTCAGGTATAGTTTCGTCATATCCGTCAGTCTGTCAGTTTATCGCAGGCATTTTACACAAAAATTACTTAATGAATATTGATGAAATTTGAAGCGTAGGTGTTCATGCCGCTACTTAGTTAATAATAATAATAATATCTTGGGACAACTCACACAACGCTATCTGATCCCAAACTAAGCAGAGCTTGTACTATGGAAACCAGACAACTGATAAACATAATTATATATTTCTAAATACATACATATTGTAGATAAATAACACCCAGACACAGAATAAACCATCGTGCTCATCACACAAAGTTTTATTCTGGGTGGGGATCGAACCCACGACCTCTTGCGTAGCAGTGGGATACACTCCCACCGCGCCACAGAGGCAGTCAAAAGTCAAGTTTGATAGTTAAATAATTTAAAAAAATATATTTTTGAAAAATGTTTTATTCAGCAAACGTCAACGTGTGGCACCTAATTCAACAGGCATTTTGAAAACATTTTAAAGTTTTTAAAGAAACTGTTTCGATTATGTCAATATTTTCGGAAATAATAGCTCCGAAAGTTGCAAAAATTGCGTCCCCTTAATCTTTTAAACCGTATGGCCAAAAATTAAGAAAAAAAAATACAAAGATAACCTATTACTTGATTGTGATGTCATACAGCCTATGACACTCACTAATAACGTGGCTTTCTACTGGTAACAGAATTTTTAAAATCGGTTAAGTAGATACAGAGATATACAACGCCACAAACTCACAACATCACAAACTCACAAACTTGATATCTTTATAATATTATGATATTATACAAGTAGTATAGATTAGTATATATTTCCTGGTTTAGCTTATTAAATCTGGTATTGCTTTAATAAATTACAATGTACCACTTATCATTAACAGGAAGTGTCGATGATTGATATAAAACCGACGAATCAACATTATTGTCTGGTTCAAAAAAAGGTGACAAATAACAATAACAGTTTTTTCGTCATAGACAAGAGACAAACGTTGTTACTATAACAAATGGTTTCTGTATGTCTTTATTTATGTCAAACTTCATCACAATAAGTTCAGCAGTTTAGTTGTGAAAAACGGTAAGCTCTTTCGCATTTATAGTATTAGAATATTAGTAGGTAATCATTATAACCAATTTCAGAGTAATTGTTTGGTTTCCACACCTACCTACCACAAATATGAACAATCAAAGAGAACACAGAAATGGTTTTATTTTAATTATCAAAGTAACATAATCACCATTCTATAAATAAGTCCATACAGTGAACTTAATTATATGAAATTTCGTAATATAAGAACTCTGTTTATAGATAAAAAAGTAGGACAGTGGGAGACGTTAAAATAATAAATAAAGCACTGTGAATGTTTTTATGCTGCAGCTAACACAAATGCAATGAAAGTTTATAATAACGTAGGTAGTTTAGTTACGTTTTAATTATTTACACGCGTTTATTAGACGTTACTGAAAAAAAATCTCATAATTGATATTGTAGGTACTCTAAATGATGTCAAGAATTTAGGTTTTTTAATAATCCTGATAGACACAAGTGTCCTAATTAGGTACTTGTTTAAACTGTTCTACTTGTGAATTCTATAGTCTCATGCATAGGCGTACCCGGAATTATGTTTTGGGGCGTGTTTTAGTAATTTCGGGGTGGTTTTAGGTGGTACAATTGACGAAACACCGGCCAAATATGATCTAACTTTTTTGCAATTTCAGGGTGTGGAAAGAGAAACCCCCAAATTCCCCCTTCATTGGGCACACCCATGGTGGTAGAGACAAGTCAGCTTTTAATTAAAATGTCTCCAGCGCTCTAACTATCACCATTATATCTCCTTCAGTCAATTAGAGTTTGCATAGTTTATAGTAATCAGAGTTTATATATTTTCTTTTCGGCTACACTTATCTCCATAGCATTATTTAGATTTAATTGGATTAATTCACAACCTGACATTATATAGTCAGTAGAAAAAAAATAGAAAAGAAAAGAAGTCTTCAATTCACTTTTTCTGCTGATTAACTACTTTTACTATACCAGAAAAAAATAGCACAACACGAGTACATAATGTAGGTATTAGATACATCCGATTAGATGGTCGTGAAAGTGACATTTTGAATCTAGTTGACTTTTGACCGTATTAATAGATTGACATGGATTAAAAAAATATTTAAATTATTCATGACTTTATATGCACATTTTAATTTCCTGTATCTACATACTTTGTATTCAATGGCAATTAACTTATAAATCTGTCATGTAACATGACTCCTAAAATAGGTAGGTATTTGGTAATCACTAGAACGCCAGTTAATGAAGACGAGCTTAATGTTAGTTTAGTAGCGTTTGCGTTATGTTATATTGACTCCTCAAAGCTCGAATTTCTAATGAAATCCTTTCTTACCCCTACATCATAAAAGAAACCTATCTGCTAAATTTAACTCTCGAAATCCAAGGGTTTGGTCTGGGCGTTGATAAGTAAATGAATGAATCTTGATTCACGAGTAATTCCTTTAATTTTTATGCAGTTAATTCTATTAATAGATTTTGTAATCAACACTTTTCGATCACTTATAATTATATAATCGTTATGGCACAGGCTATGTTTTTGCACACATTTTTGCGCGCATACACATCTGTCGACAGCGCAGGACGGCCTTTGTTAATTAGTTAATGACAGTGACTTTGCCACAATTACCCACTACTTGTTTGACCTTCTATAGCCTGTTATTATACTCGCACTAACAGTACTATTAGTTATTCAGTGTTAACCCACTAAGTGCTTGTACCATTCATATCATTATTATCTACCACCGGGCAGTCTAGTTCAATTCAAATATTACTATTATGGGTAGATTATGAAAAACAGGGTTGGGCTCAAAAAGTTATATAGAAAACTTGAATATTAAATGTGTGACTAGTCAAAAAAAAAATATTTAAGGATATGTCTTAATATTAACCCGTAAAAAAATCTTAAATTTTCGTATCTTCTTAGTTATGGCGTTCGTAATCTAACATATGTTCGAACGAATATCGTCGACTTCATTTTGTCCTGCGCACTGGCAAGTGATGTTTGTGTGCAGAAAAGCTAGGCGGGCCGCCGTGTCGCTGTGTGCGTAGCGTTAAATGAATAATTCACTGTAGACACTATAAGGATCACAAATGGGTGTCCAGTGGCAGATCCCAGAGAAGGGAAGCGGGTGGACAGGGTTCTAGTTCCCAAAAGTGTCGAAGTTTGTATCTTCGTTTGTATCGGTCACTGAGCGGAGACATTATTTTATGAAACTTGCTTTGCAATCAAAGGATTCGAATATTATTTTCTGACGTTTTCTCTCCAAAAGTTGCATAAATTGTGTCCGTCCGTCCCCTTAACTTTTGAACAGTATGACCAAAAAATATGAAAAAAATCACAAACGTAAACCATAATAAATACTTTAAACTATAATTATTGGACATGATCGGATATACCGTTATTGAGTTATTGCCAAAATCTGTGTTTCTCAGCAAAAGGGCGTAAGTGAACATACGCTCTTCGGCAGATGCAATTATTCAAGGCTGCGGAACCCTACACTGAGTATGGTCCGACATGCTCTTGCCCGGTTTTTTTGCTGCGCCGAACATCTCAAGGTGGCGGACGGCGCGTTACATAACGTCAAACTTTTTTTTAGAAATATCACTGCAATCCTAACATTTACAAAAATGTGATTTACATTTCATTTAAAATTTAAACTATGCAGCCAACGATAATACTAGGTGTGTGTCTACCTACATTCAAATATCGCCAAATGTAACTAAAATAGACATGTAAAAAGCTCCCTCAAAACAAAAGCTGTTTTATTCGATAGTACCTACCAGAAATGCCATAGACGAGAAAAAAATACTTCTTTGACAAAAACATACAAAAAATATTAGATTATATGCAGTAGATGGAAGCAATAAGAATTAAACAAACAATGAAGTCGCGACGTTAGGCAATTTGAACATTAGATACATCAAGTTATTCGTATTATCACAAGAATTAATCTAACAGTAAAGTTATATCTGTGGGATTACATTATATTATAGTGCATGGGCGTTTGTAATCATTTAGATCGCATCTGGGTTGAGAGTTGAGTGTGGGCATGCGGGATATAGAGTTTGTCGTCTTTATAGAAGCCAATGGCGCAGTGCGATACAAATAATGGCTCGGCGTGGCGGCGCAGCGCCGTTAAATTTAACATTTTATTGGTTATGGTATTAATCTTAATGTTAACGTCAACTTTGTAGCCTAGAATGTGCTGGCTTTTTATATCATCTTACAAATAAATAACATGAAGTGTCTGTTTGTACTGTCAAAATAACAGGCTTTTACTAAATGCATATGAAAGCATATAAGGGATTTAAACAAAAACACACTTTTTTTTTTGTTTGTCTGTCTGTCGGTCCGTCTGTCTGTTTGTTCCGGCTAATCTCCGAAACGACGGGACAGATTTTGACGAGACTTTCTCTATCAGCCAGCTAAGGATGTAAGGATAGCTTAGGCTAACTTTTTATCATTACGCTAACGTCTATAGGGAGAGAACGGTACTGCAACTTCACGCGGACGAAGTCACGCGCAAAGCTAGTTCATAATAATAAAAAAACATGACATACTCGTATTAAAATCTTATAACTGACAGAGAAATAGCTCCTGACTGTAACTGCAGCATTGTGTAGATTTCACGTATCTCCCCAAGAAGAGACAAACTCTCCTTAGGAAAGAATAACTTAGTTTGACTTGTTGTCTGAACCTTAAAGTTTATTTGAAGAAACTATTACGAGTACTTTCATGTTATTGAGTGGTGTTATCGGTGAGGAAAAGTCAGCGGCGGCGATTGCGCGCCGTTAGTAATTCATCAGACAAGGCGCATCACTAGTAAGATACCACATTGCTCTCACGGAACCACTGAGTGGAATGCCCGGATCAATCGCTACCAGATGCGTGCGATGCGCTTTAGATTGACTTACTTAACATCGATTAAGTGAATTGAGTGCGTGATGCACTATTACATGACATGATACACATATGGTTAGTAAGTGCTTGTAAACTGTTTAGATGGATGTAGGAAATTAAATTTATTTGGGCAGTTTTACGTTACAAAAAAAGTTTCGTTTTTTTTTTAAGAATTTTTATTATATCCGAAGGTTGGAAAAAAATATTTTTACATTTGGTGCCAATGTGTAGGAATAAAAAATAAATATAAAATTATTGCTAACTCCTTAATTACATTTTTGCCGTAAATATAGGTTCATATTAACGGATCCATTATGAATCCCTAACATTGTAGAGCTTTATGATAATTCTCTATAAGTAGCTATAAACAGAATGATTTTTATTATACTAATAACGGGAGGTTATTAGTATATTAAAATCTATTTTGGCTTATTTACATTACAACAAATAACTTCGTAATATCGTTTTTGTAAAAAAATACAAATTAACCCTTTACCATTTACGACCTACTTTTACCACACGTCTGAGAGACCCAGGAGTAAAATCTATGTTTCTTTGTCAGGTTTAGGGTCTAAACCTCACCATAAACAAAGATTTTATACCAGTAAAATAGTCAGTACGTGGTTAAGGTCATAACTCCAAAAACAAGTGGCATGTGGTTAATATATTAAATATTTTCGCGGGAGGTTATTAGTATAATTCAAATATTAGTATTATATACGATGGGATTTTCTTATCTTTATTTCTTGGAAATCCCTCTAAAAATAAACTTTACGCCTATGGTGACAATGACACCAAATTTCAATTTTAACCCGACCTTCATTTTGTTTAATGACCGATAGTCAAGAACACGGATCGCTTGCCAATTCTACTTTAGATGTTGTGAACACAGATGTGTGCATTATTTACTAGCTTTTTCCTCGACTTCAGAGACATCACATCATCAGGTAGTCTTGGAACAGCTTTACACATTATACCGATACCGATTAGACTCTTTGACCTACTTAAAAAATATGATTCCCACAACTATGCATATTCTTGAAAATAACATTTATTATTATTATTATGCCGAACCAAGTTAAATAGGTAAACTAATGATTTCGCTTTTTTTAGTATTTTAAATAATGTTTTGATAACCTCTGCCCTCTATTGGGTCGCTATACCTACATATACAGAATTATTTTTAATATACTAATAACCTAATAAAAAAAAAATGTTACTCCGGGGTCTCACAGACGTGTTATGTGACAAAAATATGTGATGGGTGGTTAAATGTAAAAGGGTTATACTTTTTAAAACTGATATTCCAAAGTTGTTTGGTGTAATGTAAAGAAACCACGAGCGTAAGGTTATGAGTATACTAAAAATCATTATTCCATCTTACTTTTTTGAAGGTGCTTAAAACTTAGGGTCAACCAAATTATCTTCCGAATACATAATCGCAACTAGTACCTACCTAAGTTCTTACGATATTTAGAACTTGTATGTATTTGTTCAAAATTAAATACCTCTTTAGTAGGTAGCATCGAATCAAGCCAACCACTCCTCAGGAAACACGATATTAACTTCATCCTACTTGACCAATAACCTGCAAAGATAATGACAGCCGTCCGCCAATAAAGCACTCATCATACTTATTTAGTTTAGCGAAGGATACACGTGCACACATACGTTTAGTAGACTAGGGGGCCTAGACAAAGCCACATTTGAATGGCGATATCGTGAATGGAAAAGTAAAGGTTAGAATTTGACGTTTGGCGGTGAAGACCATAGACATTTTTTTATTTTTTTGAATTCGCCGCGTAACGAATGTACCTTGTCTAAACCCCCGGGTGACTATAGACGTACCCAGAAGTATTTTTCGGGGAGGGGTGTCATTTCAGACGTAAAAGAGAGGAGGGGTGTTAACCCTGAATTTGCAAATCCTCCTTTGGGTGGGTACCCACGCTTTTTGCGTCTGACATTTTATATCCTTACCAATGTTTAAAAAAATATTAGATAATGTCATTAAATTAAATTAGGTATGAATTGATATCATAGAACTTTATTTCAGAGAAAATATTGTCAGTGGTTTTGTTAAGTGTGTAGCCTTTATGGTTATAGTGGTTAACGAGCAAGATACAAAGTTGTCATATGTAGACATATCTTTGAGTATTTCTTTTGTTTTTTTCAACTGACTATAGAGTTTCCAGATTTTCTTAAGACAATCTAGTACCGATTGTTTTTTTTTTCTTTTATCTGGGTCAAAAGATGGTGTTAATTCCGTTCAATTTGCAGGAAAAAAAAAATAAACGCTAAATCCATTTAGTTAAATTAACAATTTTCTTTCCAGACGTCGTAAATCAATTACTAATAGTTCTTTGTATTACAAAGTTAATAATTAAAATTCTGGTTGCATAGACAGCACAAAAAGTCGACTCAAATTTAGGAGGTGGGCGCTTGTCGCTGCGCCATATTCGGGCATGTTACATTGCCCGTCTTAAATAGCTTAACTACGGTCGTCATTCAACTATTAATTACACACTTCGTCACTTTAAATTAAAGCTTCAAGACCTTTTATGCTCACATGGGTTACTGTTATTCCGTTGTAATAAAGTGTATCAAATTGCCGTTCCCCTTTAGCATTGTCCATTAACGCGAACCTTTTAATGCGACAAGATATTTTGAAGTTTTTCGAATACCGCATTATGTGCTCGATAGTGTTCTAAATTATTGTTCCTTTCCTTTATCCAAAGAAGTTTATTTTGTCTCTAAATCTTACATTGCCTTATGAATTGTTCAATGACTATCTAGTACGGGATCTGTGGCTCAGTTATCTATGTAGTCACCACAAAATATAAAAGGTATTTTATTAGGTATTCATGTCTTATCTACAGCCACAAACAACAAACAAAGCTCTCCTTTTTAAGTTCAACTGTGGTATACAAAGAGAAACAGATAATGGTACAAAACCAGACCACTACGATATTATGACATCTGTTACGAAGTTTGTATTGCGCAATGACCGTGACAAAGACAAGACAAGTATGTGATTTGATGATATTTCCCGCCTACTACCGCACCCGATACGGACACTACGCACTTAAATTTATTCGTTAGTCGTCTCATCGCCTCATAATAGTATCGTTTACATTCTGTGTTAACTGCAATGGTTTGCTTTGATCGCGATAATAATAATAATTTAAAAAAATATTCACTTATGAAGCAAAAGCACACTTGTGAAAAGTCGATTCTACATTTACATGTAATGCCTGTTCGCAAATAATAGGATAATTATAAATGCAGACTGCAAATCACGTATAGCTATAGACGATAATACTCAGAATAAGTAGTAACCCAAAACATCCGACATTCAAAGATTTGTGAAAGATGATAAATTGGGATGAGATATCTCTATCTCATCCCAATCTTTCAGGAGAAGATTTTTTTATTTTAATAGATGATCGACTTAAATCCTAATTTGCACATTTACATACACCAAAAAGTGTTGAACTTGCAACAAGCTATTGTTTAAAAGGAAGATGAAGGTCAAAATTCATTAGGTAGGTAGGTACACCATAGAGTCCCGTACCTACAAAGAGAACTTGCATTAACGCCGTCATTTAATTATACATATTAAAGGATATTATTACTTTAATAGGCTTCTAATAGGTAGTATAGCAAAAAAAAAGAGCTATCATTTATAATTATCATGATCAAAGCAATCCGAGGATTGAATGGAAACATATCCATTTACCTAATAGTCACTATAAATCTAACTAGGCGACTCCAAATTCACTTACCCCTAAAAGCTTCCGAACATTGCAAAACGATAATGGAGTGTAAAATGTGAAGGTGTGTCCCATAATCCCATAGCTCTATAATGTAGGCGAGGCATTTGTTCTAATGGGGCCGATCTGCGAACTAGGTCACAGGCAGGCCAATGTCATTGATAACAGAGCGAAAAATATCGTCACCGTACCACTGATTATGCTGAGTACCTATTTGCAAATCAATGTCAATCCGGTTCATTTGAAACAGTTATACATACATAATTATCAGTCTCCATTATAATTTACTTAAGTAGGTTACACTACAAACAAATTAAAGTGGTTTAAATTTAATCAAACATGTGAACTACTGAATCAAAAGGCTATTCAAATTCTATTTGCCTTGGGGGATCCTTCTACTACAATTGCGTTAATATTTCTATTATACCAAAGAGGAATTTTATTTTGATACTCTCCTACTCGTTGACAAATCGTATAGTCTAACTATATAACTATCTATTTGTAATAAAATCAAATAAAGAACTTCAATATTAGCATGCGTGTCGAGTAAATAGCAAGTAAAACGACGAAAAAGTAAACATATTAGTTATTCAGATCAAGTAGGATTATCTAAAAATGAAAGCAAAGGTAAACTCAAACACTTTATAATCCTTTGTTGAATCCAGATAACCGTGACATGGGTTAATAACCTGGCAGTCAACGATGTAGTTTGTACAAACAAAAGAAGCGTAGGCTCAATGTCCAAAACAAAGCGGTTGTAAAATGTACTGGAAAGACTTTAGACCGTGACGGAGTATCGTAGCTGCAGGCAGAATGATTGATCACCACGAAGATATAAGCCGCAACGGCTTAACTCAGCCAAGTTCAACCAGCTCAAAGTTACTTACATATATTCCCAGTTTATCGATAGCGAGTAACCGAAATCAGTATCGAAGACTCGATTCGAAAATCAAGCCGCCTCCACTATCTGTTTTCGGATGTAAGTAATGGCATAATATTCATTGTTACGAGTTCCCAACAATTTTCATCGCCTTTTACACAACATAGCGTCGTCACTAATAGTCTAAAAATAAATTATCGACATACTCGATCCACAATAAATTGATTCGAAACTTCTTGCACAACCGTCTAATCTCGTACCACCACAAATGTTATAGTAGATTTAGTCAATCTAAATGGATCGCTATTGCGAAATTTTTAATGCACATGGTGTAGAGTCAATATGAACCAACACGCACTTTGTTTAATGCAATGGAATAATACCTACGAGTATAATATTAGGTCAAGATGTCGACACTGTTTCAAAAATAATCTGAAACAAGTATATATATTATATAGGCACAATAAATCTACAAACATGTATAAAATTTATTGATAGGTACAATCTATTGATTGTGGAATGGACTCTGGTTCTTGCAAAGGAAAATCATCTGGACATTTTATGTGTTTATGAGAGAAAAGATTCCCAAGCTCCCAAGAATCTTAATAATGTGTGCTTGAGTAATTACCTAAATACTAACAAACCGAAGCTGCTTACAAAAAATATAATGAATTAGAATCAAACGATGCCCACATATATGCGTCAATAACTTGTAAACTAATTGGATATAAATAAAGAATGTGGCCGTTTAAAATAGATCGGTGATGTTATTTTCTTACTGATAAATATTTTCTTGTTGTTCATTCTCGACTGACTGACCTCACTATGAGAAAAATATTAAACTTAGGTATTTCTGTAATTAAACACTGTAAATAACTTTAAACGTGACTCGCGCTACTACGTCTGTGTAAACTTTCCCCGTTTTTGCAACATTTTTCTGTACTGCTCGACTCCTATTAGTTGTAGCGTGATTTTATATAGCCTATAGCCTTCCTCAATAAATGGGCTATCTGTATAGACCAGTAGTTCCTGTGATTATCGCGTTCAAACAAAAATTTCTATCTCTAGTATAGATTTTATAGTTAAAAAAGTTTAGTACCTATAAGTTACCTATTTTGACAAAAACTGATTGTTATCATCTGCACATCGATTTATAATGAGTACGTACATAAGTAGATTATGATTTGAATATTTGTATTGTAAATGTGTGTAAATTAAAAAGATAGGTAGTTACAATTTTATTTAAGGCTAAGTATCTAATCCGTGCTCAAGGTAATAGGTGCCTAGGTATCGATAGCCAGACAAAAAGTGAGGAAGTAAAAATCAGAAATTCAAATTAACGATAGATTGGTAAATATTATTTTTCTGTGTTGTTCGTTTGACACTTTGACATCGGAATGTTCAAAAATTTTTTTATGTAAGCTCTAGCAGTTCTATGTAGGCGACCATCAACAGGTGAAAGTTGGTTAATTAATGTGTTTATAGTGTTTATATAATATTGAGTGACCCTTTGTTGTAAAATATCTACGCATGCATGGGCGTACCCAAGATCATTTTTCGGGGATGGTTTTCGTAATTTTGGCGGGGGGTGGGGGGGGTTAGGTAGGCAAAATGTGTAGGTACTGTGAAGGTAGCTACTTACGTTTTTTGCAATTTCGAAGGAGGGGTTGACCCCCTAAGGGTCCCTCTAGGTACGCCTATGCTACCTATGTGATATTCTTTAGCAGTGTCGTAACTAGACTGGTGCCAGCCAGGCACAGGGTGCATACCCTGGGGGGAGCAGAAAGGACGATTAGGACCAATACCAAGGGCGCAGCTGTGTAAACGCGCACCGGGCGCATAAAAAGCTAGTTACGGCACTGTTCTTTAGATACTAGTACATAGGTATTATATATTATCCATATCTTTAGTTAATTAAATTCTTAATTTTGTGAAATACCTATTTAGTAAGTAGGTACTATAGTGTATTATTACGCGTATTTTATTAGGAATTTAATTACGAGTTAGGTACAATGAATCAATTCACGTAGGTACCTACGTTTACTGATTTCTGCGATATCGAGATTTTTAAACTCAGTTCTTATAATATAGTTATTGTACTCCCATTAGTAATGAGTTCATAACACGGCAACTACTTAGGTCTACCTATTATACAAACAACGCTCATTCATATTTGCCAGCTCATACATAATTACCAGCCGCTAGCAGTGAGTAATTTATTTTACGCGGGAAATATAAGGTGGTGTGATCATCCAATGTAACGTAAACGTCGATCTTTGGTATTCCGCTCTAAGTCTCTACCTACCTATTGAGCGTTTGGGTATAAATGCTTAGTATAAACGTAAAATCTATACTAATATTATAAAGCTGAAAAGTTTGTTTGTTTAAACGCGATGATTAAAAACGGGGAAAATGTACGCAGACGAAATTGCGTCTGCGTAAATTTTCCCCGTTTTTACAATATTTTCCATTGCTGCTCCTCTCCTTTTGGTCGTAGCGTGATGTCGTATAGCCTTTAACTTTCCATGATAAATGGGCTATCCAATAGTAAAATATTTTTTCAATTCGTTCTTGAGATTATCGCGTTCAAACAACCAAACTCTTCAGATTTATAATTTAAGTATAGATGTACGTACGACTTGTATCTGTTAAAGTTTATCGCAAGAAAAACTGCAACATAAATCTCATAATTATGTATTAATGCAGACTGGCTTGTTGGTCTAGTGGTTAGTGACCCTGACTGATAAGCCGGGGGTCGTAAGTTCGATCCTCACGACACCACAGCATAAAACTTTGTGCGATGAGCACGATGGTTTATTCTGTGTCTGGGTGTAATTTATTTATAATAAGTATGTATTTATAAATATATAAGTATGTTTATCAGTTGTCTGGTTTCCATAGTACAAGCTGAGCTTAGTTTGGGGTCAAATGAAGTTGAGTGAGTTGTCCCAAGATATTAATGTTCGAAGAACTAAAAATTAATTCCGAGGTAAATATAACTTCGGTGGGAAAAAATAATTGTTACTACCGACTTGATATGAACGTGGTCATTCCAATACAGAATGTAAGGTTTCTTCTCGTGTGTAAAATCTTTGGATTAATTAAATTATTAGTGTTCGTTTTAATGCACTGGGTAGGTAGTAGGTACCTATTACTTACTTACCAACAATGTAAGTAAGTATAATAATATAATAAGTATTGTAGCCTAGGTTAGTGCAATCACTTACCTAGGCTACAATTTCTCCGATGCATTGAAGTTATTATTGTAGGTTTAAGGTGTCCCTATATGAGCTAGCCACGTGTCCCTCGACTGGAAATAGCGTCGTTATAACATTAACAACCGATAACAGTAGTAGGTATGTCGCGTTCGGGCTGCTCGGACCAGTTGCGAACGGAAGTCGCCTTGGTGATACAATATTTTACGGCTTTCTGCCCATTTAACGGCGCCGACGTCGATATTTGTCTTCTCGCGTCATAAATAGCTTGTGGGGACTTTGCAAGGCTATAATTACACGGATCACAGATGTCCCTAACTCCTTTGAAACACATGATCTATCACTAAAGTCTATAATTGGATACATTCGTTTTATTATGAGAATTTTGTGTTTTTAAATGCAACGAACGAATTGGATAATAACCGCTATGACGAGGAAAACCCACAGACATTAGTTAAAATCATTAACATTGAACTAGACTCGGAACAATATGTTTTATGATCTCCATAACTCAATATAATATCTGTGGGAACCAAACCCTCAACATTGCAGACTTGATATACCTACAACTTTCGCGATTTGTACACATTATGAAAATATATATATTACGGGTCTTAATCTCCAGTCTACCCGTGACCACGGCCGTTGCAATACGGTCGAAACGTTGGGCAATAAACGAGGTATTTTACCTTAAATTATTCACGCGATTAAGACCCGTAATATACGGGTCTTAATCGCGTGAATAATATATTTTCATAAAATAACTATTGCTCTAAAATCTATCTGAAAATGCTCTAATAATCCCTCATTCTTTTAGTCGGTTGTAACAAAAATCCAATATTACCAGAGGCAGATTGGAACAGGATAGACATAGTGATTTTTTAGAAAACGTGGCTCTACAAATCTGCCGTGCTAAGCAAAAGACCAATATCTCCATTGGAAAGTTAAAAAAAAAAGACTTTTATAATTATTTACAATAAGTCGATTTTCTCAAAACCTTTCCAATAGCGATATTGGCCTTTTGCTTAGCAAGGTAGAAAGGTTGATCGAACTCTAATTTCACAGTCTAATAATCATAACATAAATAAGAATATGTACAGGCAATAACATTATATGTAAGCAAGTCATACCAACTTAGGCTGCTTAGATTGGTCGTACGTCTAGCTGGTCATTGATATCTACCAAAAAACCACGCGGCACCATCTTGAATAATAACGAGAAAGAGTTCTAATGTGATGTTATCTAATATTGTTGATACCCAAAACTAGTTAAACCGCAAGAAGTCGATGACGACGTCGCGGAAGTAACGGGTTACGCCAATGACAAACACCCACGTCTCGCATTTTTATGTACAATACACAATTTATGTTTTGGAAATAAAAACCGAACAAATGTGCCTCGGATATTCCCTTAATATACTTCATTTTTAAACTCTAGTCTTTGTAGGTATCTAAAATAACACCACAAGGACATTTACATCATTTAAGACCACGAATAGATACTAATTGGGTGTACTTACGTTAGTAATTTATAACTACCTACTAGTAAAGAATTCAGGATTAAGAAGTGGTGATCTTCCGCTACTTATCAATGAAAATACCAAAATGTCTGTTCTGTAGATATGAACATTTTGTACATCTGCAGATATTTTCAAAAGACGCGTGATAAAATAATATTGTATTGCAAAGATAATTATCCAAGTTGTTAGGTTGTTTCTGGATTGAAAGCGGAAGTGCCATTGAAACGTTTAGACATAGTTTATATTCAAACAAGTTTTTATTTTTATTTTCAGAAGTCATGAGTCGGTAAATTCCGTGCAGCTAATTTACTGAAGTAAAAAGAAATAAACACAGTCAAGATGAAGCGGCTTCAGAAATGCTGCTGTTGTGCCTCAACACGGACGGGCACATTGATCACGGCGTTCCTCGGCATCGTGTTGTCGATCGCGACTATCATTATAGTTTGGGTTGTCAAGAAACACAGGATCACATTCAGTACATTCATATTTGATGAAGATTTCGATAGGAAGCTATCAGATTTAGACAGTAAGTATTATTTTCATGAAGCCAACTATGATTAGCACAATGTACCTACCTACTGCCAGCGATATAGCAGCGAACCTAACTAAACAAATTGACAAAAAATGTAGTTACTCGTCTTACTCGAAATAAGTCAAGGACATATCTACAGTCGCGAGGCAGATCCAGTTTTTTAATGCGTAATAGCTAGAAAATTGATGGAACAGTCGTTGGTGTTGGTACATATTTTTTTCTTTCTTTAGTGAAATTTTTTTGTACTAAAATAATTTAAAAAATTGCGACTATGTTCTATAACACTGACATGACTCTACTCTATACAGAGCAATTCAGATTTTTCTATACAGGGTGTAACAGAAAGGTGTGGTCAAATTTCAGCAGCGAATAGGGTATGTTATCAGTATTGCACCTACCATGGTGCCATAGTTGGTTGTATTATTATTACATAGTTATAGCATATTCTTTTTGTCAAAATTCAGTAGTGAAAGGCGTATGGCATGAGAATTATAACTCACCTGGTACAAAATTCGATAGGATTATTATGGCATAGAACTTATTAAGTTATACTTTTCTTAATTAATAACTTTTTCATTTATAAATAAACGAATGAAAAAATAATTAATATTTTTTTAGGGTACTCCGATTTAGATAAAATTAAGTATGTGCACTCAGTATCATGGGCACATACCAACCCTTGAATATGACCACACCTTTCTGTTACACCCTGTATATTCCCAGTGACGTTTTCGTATATTGGTAATATACTTAGGTACTAGTTTTGAGTTATTTTTTTTTCTTTATTTCAGTTCCGAGGATAATATTAACTATAAATTTATGCTTCACCATTCTGATATGCGCGTTGCTGATTATAGCCGTTCACAAGGTAAGAATCAATTATTTACCCCCATAGTTTGTAGGTACCTAAAATATTTGGGTAGCTAATTAATTTCATAGCTTCTACCTAAACTTTCTATTTAATTTCATGCTATCAATAGAAATCCTATTCGGTAAGTTTACTTCACATTTTCCTTCGGTAGAGTCATATAATATGTTAATAGCTATGGTCAAAACTGTTGTACAGCTGCTTAGGTACATAAAAGAAATGTTCTTTCCATCCTTCCTTTAATTACCTCAAGTTTTACTTCACACATTTAAAAATTTAATCAAATTAATATTATAGGTAAATGTGAAAGTAACTCGGTCGGTCTGTTACGTTTTCACGCTTAAACCACTGAACCGATTTAGATGAAATTTGGTATACCTAGAGATAGTTTGAACCCCGGAAGAGGACATAGTTTTTATTGCGAAACCGACATCCACGTGCGCTGTGCCGCGGTGGATAGCTAATATATAATGTAGGTTCTACTGAACTATGTCTCTCTTTATGACTGACCCGGTTAATGTAATGGTTAGTGACCCTGACTGCTAAGCCGGAGGTCGTGGGTTTGATCCCCACCCAGGATTAAACTTTGTGTGATGAGTATGATGGTTTATTCTGTGTCTGGGTGTTATTTATCTATAACATGTATGCATTTAGAACTACATAAATATGTTTATTAGTTGTCTGGTTGCCATAGTACAAGCTCTGCTTAGTTTGGGATCAGATGACGTTGTGTGAGTTGTCCCGAGATATTATTGTTATTATTATATGTATAAACATTTAAGTTATAACAAAATTACAAAAAAAAATAGACAGTTTGCATACAAACCGACGTTCTTTTAACATGTAATCTGTTTCTTATAGCGACGGTCATGGCTGATGCTACCGTGGGTGGTGCTAGGTATAGTGCTCGCCATCGGTTTGCTGATCAGCGTACTACACACCTCAATCACGTACTACCTTGACAAAGAAGACCACGTCATTCTGGCCACTGTCGTACTCATCGGCGGACTTCTGTATTTGTGTAAGTTAAATGTCCAAGGAATTGTCCGTTGGATTTCAGTTCCATAGATAGTTGGAGTCAGTTCAAAGGATTCAGATCAAACTATTACCTACAGATACCTACTAGACACTTACTACTTTTATTGATTTAAACGGCTATTACACTAAGGGTAGTGTAATAGCCGTTTAAATTCATGGGAATCAGGGCCCTAAATCGTAACCTTGAAAATTTGTTAGAGAATTAGGGCCCTAACTCATAATACACCTCTCTTTTTAAGGGTTTAGGGTCTCTGTTTCAGTGTAGTGTAATAAGCGCATTATAACTAAGTAGCTAAATAAATCAAACACGTATCCCTCCACCGCAGTCGGGTAATAATAGCTAAATAGATAATTTTGTATTTCTCTATGTCTGTCTGTTTGCACCGCTAGTAGTTTGGTGAAATTTACCCTTGCATTTATAATTGAATATAAATATTTTTAGAAAAGGTTTATTAATAGGTTTGAATACTTGAGTATTTGTAATTTTTTTTTGTAAGATGATATAAATCCTGCCTTAATCTATAGGTACTAATATTAAAAAGCTGAAGAGTTTGTTTGTTTGTTTGAACTACTGATACGAATTGAAAAATTCTTTCACTGTTGCATAGCCCATTTATCGAGGAAGGCTATAAGGCTATATAACATAACGCTACGACCAATAGGAGCGGAGCAGCGATGAGAAATGTTGCAAAAACGGGGAAAATTTACGCAGACGAAGTTGAGCGAGACAGCTAGTCTACTATTACCTAAACTTCTATCAAAATTTCAGATCTTTCACGCTTGTAGCAGTCTTTTATAAGTTATCTACAGACTATTTTTTTATTTAAATTCCAGGTCTGTACCTGTACTTGTGGGCTGTGGTGTTCAGTCACTACCTCGACACGCGTGATGAAGAAGAACGTGGCCGATATCGCAAGGCTCCCTACAGACGATAAAGTCTAAAAACGACTACATAACTAGACTGTTCAGTGTACTCCCGAAAATCTCTTAATTACCTAATCTCATTGCTTTGTAAAGTACAAGGGTGTAAGCTGAAACTAAGGCAGTTGCACGCTTGGGTTTCTAGGTGTATTTTATCTACCTTAGAGAAACCAATCGCAGGCGTCCCTAACCCTCGAGCGTCTACCCACGGAACTTTCAGCGTCATGCCCTAAATAAGAATACTTAGAATTAAGAACATTTGTAATAATAAACTATTAAATTGTATGTGATTTGAAAAACAATAATGTGCCTTCGTTGACCTACGTCCTCTTTAATAAGCATCGAATTTATAGCTACACACAGTGCCTTAAAATAAAATGTATCTAAGTAGGTACCAATTAAGTACCTACACCATTAAGAAATAATAATTATCTGAATATAGATATGAAAGTAGACTTACTCAGTGCCTTACATCGGTACTAAAACTGTATTTTTAAACAGTAACAAGTTCGCGCGTTGGCTGGTCGTAACATTTAATTATAAGTTACCACAAATATTTTGTTTAAAACTATACATTCTCGTAAATGTGTATCAAATAAAGAAGTACAATACACATACGGACAATCTATTGTTAATAACTTATTTTTATATAGATATTATTTATGTAACAGAATACATTTAAAATAATAAATGATTAAGAATACAATATTTTAATAAATGTTTAGAAATAATTTGAAAAGAGTTTGATTCCAGTACCTACTACCTACCTACCCATCTACGTTATTATAGCCGCTAAGGAAAACATCAGAAGAAAACTGGCATGTTTCACTCATGGATTTTGAACCAAAAAAGTGACATCCTTAAATGTAATCTATCGTGTAGGTACCTAATGTAACACGAATACTATGGACGGCACACGAGCGAAAGTGTAATGCAACTGGAATACTGAAGGTATTCGTACCTACTGCGAGCGCCATTGGTGCTAAATTTGACGCTAATTGCCTCTAATAATCCTTTTACGACATGTATAGATCCATGTTTCAAGTTGTAGAGAAAGGGTTTCAAAAGACTTTTATGACAAAGACAAAGGTCATCAAGGGGACTATGGCATATGCCATAGTCCCCTTGATGACCTTTGTGTGACAATGAGTGGGCTACTGTAGGCATTTATAAGAGTAGGGACAGATTATATGAGTTGTATGGTATGAAGAAATATAATTTTAACTCTAACTTTATTGAATACCTATGTTAAAAAGTACTCTAAGATATTTAAAAGATTAAGTAACATGGCAAAGTTTTTGTTTGTGAAGAATAAAATTAGACAGTCAACAAACAAAGTAAAAGCTACGTGGAAGGTAGTTAACGAGGCTACAGGCAAATTTATACAACATGATAAAAAAAACTGTCCAGAAGATGAAGAAGGGAAATTATTGATGTAGCACAAGCTTTTAACAACTTCTTTGCCAGCGTACCTACCACAAAGTTGTTTAATTCTTTAGCTATTATTTTTACTTTTAGTTATATTACTCCGGCTGAAATGATCAATACCATTCAAATATTACAATTGAAAAATACAGGTGACCTCTGTGGTATATCTGTAAAAGTGGTTAGAAGCGTAATGGATATAGTAGCACCATACATAAGTAAGTACGTTATTTAACAGATGTATAGATACGGGTACTTTTCCGGATCTAATGAAATTTAGCAAGATAATACCTCTGTTTAAGTCAGGTAGCAAAACTGATGCTGGTAATTTTCTGGATGCTGGTTATCTCAGTGTTACCTGCATGCAGTAAAATCTTCGAAAAGATTATTCTTAATCAATTACTTAGACATTTTAATATAAATAGCCTCCTACATAATGATCAGTATGGTTTTACTAAAGGTCGCTCAACAACAGATGCAGGAGTTGCTTTGTTAAAACACATCTACAGTGCCTGGGAAGGCTCGAAAAATGCCATTGGCGTATTCTGCGACCTTTCGAAGGCGTTCGATTGTGTTTGTCATAACACGCTTAAAAAAAATTAGAATTTTATGGCATGCGGGACAATTCATTAGCTGTTGTCACATCATATTTGAGCAATAGGATTCAATGTGTTGATGATAACGGCGTACCGGTTCAGTAAGGCGTGCCGCAAGGTTCGTTTATGGGCCCATTTTTGTTTTTAATTTATATTAACGATTTACCATCCTATTTAGAAAATGTTTGTAAAGTTTTACTGTTTGCGGATGATACATCTCTTATTTTAAAAGTGGATAGGAACAGAGAACATTTTGACGAAGTGAACTGTGCTCTCTCACAGGTAACGAAATGGTTTACGCATAATAACTTAGTTCTACATTTAAAATTTATACAATAAATATTCATTTAAATTTTATACATTTAGTCTTCTTGGCATATTATATTTAGTGTTGTATAAAAATTTGCACTTCCTAATGTGAAGAATCTTGGACCAAACATCAGGAAATCTTGGAATCTGCTACCGACACCGTATTTTTAGGGATCACGCTAGATAATAAGTTGCAATGGGATGCACATATATCTGGTAAACTCAGCTCGGCTGCTTACCCTGTTAGGAAAGTATGTGGACTAACAGACGTTGACACTGCCAGACTTGCTTATTTTAGCTATTTTCATAGCGTAATGTCATATGGGATATTACTTTGGGGCAGAGCCGCTGATATCGGAAGTATTTTTATACTACAGAAAAGAGCAGTCCGTGCAATACATCAGCTTAAAGCTAGGGTTTCACTAAGGGTAAAAATTAAGGAGTGGTGGGAGTGTATCCGACTGCTACGCAAGAGGTCGTGGGTTCGATCCCCACCCAGGATAAAACTTTGTGTGATGAGCTAGTCAAGGAATGAGTAAACGGTTTTTAAATAAAAATATATTTATTTAATAAAAACGCGATTACAATCGTTACGGGCGAAGTCTAGGTACAGAATGTCTGGTTTATGGGAATTTTACATAAAAGTTATTTCAAACAAAGGGCGTCATGTTACTTATTGCGTTATAGGTAAAGTGGTGCATCAACAATATTTGTTCTGGAACATTCTATACGTGTATACAATAATTGCTGAGTCAGATGCCTATGGCTTGTTGCTATGCCTTGCTTTGGCTGACAAAGCATATATCTACAGGGTGAGTACCCTTAACTCCTCCCCCCTTAGGAGAGAAATCAGCTGGAGACAAATCTTTTGGTTCCAGATGATTTCGTCGTATTATAAGAATTTTCTTAAACATTTTAAACTTAACTATTACAAATGCTAGCACAAACATAAACATTATTACTATGATACTTATTGTCCATACACTAATGTCCTGGGTTACCGAAATTCTACTTTCATCGACACTTTCACTATTATATTTTGCACTGTTTAGGATGTCCTTGATATCGTTCAAATCTATGCCGCGAAGGTCGACTTGGGTGTCTTCTTCCTTGATTTCCTGTTGCAGTTCAGGCATTGTCACGGTTTTCAGCAGCAAACTCGCCTCAGGTGTCTTTGTTTCTGCTACTTTACTGATGATTCTGTCGCCGATTTGTGTCTCACAGTTTCTATTGGGGGTAACTAGGAATGTTCCTTTCAGGTTGTACTTCCTGACTTCATCATTGCAGTTCTCGGTGAGTATTAAGTTCTTCTTCGTGAAGAGTAACCATATTCCATCTGCTACGAGGTGGCTTCTGACGTCTTCTATTTGTACAGAGTTCTTGTGGCATGCAGAATAGTTTTTAAGCAGCATTATTTGTTCTATGCACGTAGTGTCGGCGTATTGCACGATGTTATCTTCTTTACACAGGACTCGATCATCTTCGATTTGCTGGCACGGAGTTGATACAGGTCTGTACTTCAATCCGTTCACTATGAGGTAAGGGTATTTGGGAATAATAACAGAGGTTTTTAAGGAATTAGGGTTGTATTTAGGTATAGGGATAATTTTGTAATAATTATGTGTAATTGTGTCTAACAAGGGGACTTCTAATATGAAAACTAACTTATTATTATCAGAATAGGACTTAAGAACTATAGTACTTTCTAATTTTGTAAGGCTGTCCTTACCTACAGTATACACTAACCTATGATGTCTTTCTATTTCTAATAAAATATTAACTAGTTCTGTAGAGTTAATTATAGATTGGTGTAGTATATGTATTCTGCTGAAAGCTATTGCTGTTTCAGTCTCTTGAATAACGTTATAAATAGTACGAAAATTATTTAGGATTTGATAAAGAGTATTCATTTGACTGACTATATTATGTATTTTAGACTGATTGTACTGCAATGTTTGTAGCTGCGAAGTTTTGTTATTTAATCGAATTAGGTTATATTTTAAATCATCCGTAATATTAACTAGTTTATCGAAAGCTTTTTGCATAAGAGACAGTTTTCTTTCTACCGAATGTTCTTTGTTCTTAAGGTGGCTAATCTCTGAATTGTATCTCATAGCGTCATCGTTATCTAAATTGCCTGAAATTAATTTGACAAGAGAGCCTAACGGGTTTATTAAGCCCCTTTTTAACCTTTTGGTGGGTATTATTTGTTTTAGTCTATCTTTTGTTAGTTCCATAAAGGATTCTATTTGCAGAGTTAATCCCACAAATTCACTGCGAGATTCATTTTGCGAGTATATCATATCTTTTAATCTAAAATACTGGTTAATATTGCTATCTAAGTAACTAGCTAAAGTTTCTAAATCTAGAGTTTTAAAAATAGTCCAGTGACTATTCTGAATCACTGCTGCACTTATCCGTATCGGCGCTATTCCAGGATTCTGAGTCATCTCTTGCAGGTTTACGCTGCTTGCTGATTCCGCTAGGACCAGGAGCATGAGGACTGCCTGCCACCACCTGTGGAGGGCGCTTTACGTTTTTCATTGCCACTTTTGTATTTCTTTTCCCCAATTTTACGGGTATAATATTCCTATCTACATTCCCTATAACTTTAGCTTTTTCAAAGCGTGGCATTTCCTTAGCTTTCCGATTTCGAGTAGTTTTCATGAAAATTTCATCACCTTCCTTTATCTCTGGGGGCTTCTCGCCGCCTTTTTTCTCTACAGTTTTACTTTTATTATCCTTAATCTTATCACTAACGTATTCATATAAAACCTTGAGCCGTTTTCTATGATCCTGAACTAGTTTCTGTAAAAAATATTTATTTCTGTCTATATCAAATGCATTTCCTGATTCTGTATGTCCAAACACTATTTCAAAAGGTGTGAAATTTGTCGCACTATGAATGGTATTATTGTATGCCATAATGGCATACGTCATAACTGATGCTGCATCTTGATCGTTTTTCTCATATTTTGCTAACCTATAGATTTCGAGAATCGTTGAATGGAAACGTTCTACTATACTCATTGAGTTGGGGTTATTTGGTGTCCCTACGTGTATTTCAATTTTGTATAAGCTCAGTAGCTCTTTAACAAGGTTATTATTAAATTCGGTGCCAGGATCGCTGTTTACTTTTCTAGGTATCCCATAGATACTAAAATACTTAATTAAAGCTTTGACTATTTCCGGTGTACTTCGATTGGGTACATTGAAAGCTTGTGCTAACTTACTAAACGCATCTACTATGGTTAGGTAATAATTATTTTCTATGTATAAGAGGTCCATAAAAACTTCCTCAAATGGTATATTCTGTGTTTGAGTGAGTTGTATTGGAGGTTTGATGGGTTTTCTATCATATTTCATTTTTCTGCACTGTTCGCATGCATTAATGATGGCAGAAATTGTGTCTTTCATATTAGACCACCAATAATGTCTTTTAAGCTTAGTGAGTGTTTCACGGATACCCCGATGAACAGTTTTTCCTTCATGATATGTTATAACAATGGTTCTCTGTTCTTCTTCGTTCGTTACATTGACTACTCTTTCAGTACATTCTATTAGATTATGTGTACCTTTTTTATATAGGGCCGTCACTACATTGCTAAATACTTTCCTAAAGTTTTCCGTTTCGAAATAAATGAAATACTTCTGTTTAAAATCTATATACTCTTTTAAAAACTGTTTAACTAAATGTTCATTATTGACGACTGGTATGTGTAACTCAATTATTTTTTGGTTATTATTAGAAATGTCTTTAACACAAATATCATTTTTATACCAAGTGTGGACAAGTATTTGTCTCGGTTTGGTATCTATGGCTTCGTTTAAAATTGGAATACCTTCATGTTCCCTGTTTGTTATTGAGTGAGCCGTAGCTCCATCATCGTCTGATTCTAATATGTCAAAGACAGAAACCTCTTTTCTGTCTACGCTAAATCTATCCGAATCTGTATCGGATAAGCAAATAATATCTTCGCTTAAATTATTCTCTCCTAGATTTCTGACAAGTTCATCATTATCTACATTTACTTGCATGGATT
The DNA here is from genome assembly GCA_945859575.2 of Herminia tarsipennalis. Taxonomy (NCBI): domain Eukaryota; kingdom Metazoa; phylum Arthropoda; class Insecta; order Lepidoptera; family Erebidae; genus Herminia; species Herminia tarsipennalis. The sequence goes on along the minus strand of OX243839.2, from coordinate 13,486,678 downwards.
CGGTGTCATTTTCTAATATATTGACCTTTATTTCCTTAATCTTACTACCATTTAATCTAACTACTATACTATTGTTATTTAAGTTTAAGTTATTTATTTTTACTCGAGACAACGCGTCTGCATTTGAGTTCTGTGACCCTTTTTTATAATTAATTTCAAAGTCATATTCTTCTAGTCTAAGGCGCCATCTAGTAAGCTTACTGTTAGGCTCGTTAAGCGAATAGAGCCAGGCTAATGGCCTATGGTCTGTATAGATGAAAAACTTTTTACCCCATAAATACGGTCTGAAATGCTTTACCGCCCAGATAACGGCCAAAAGTTCCTTTTCTATGGTGCTGTACCTTGACTCGGTATCGCTTAAAGTTCGGCTGGCGTAGGCCACCGGTCTATCTGAGCCTATAGTGCCCTGTGACAGTACTGCCCCAATTGCATAGTTTGATGCATCGGTGGTTAAAATAAATGGCTTGTTAAAGTCTGGAAACTGTAATAATGGAGCATTTGTGAGAAGTTTCTTACAAGTCTCAAAACTTTCTACATACTCAGCGTTTAAATCTATATTTTTACCTTTTTTCAAACAGACTGTAAGAGGCCTAGTGATTTTCGCGAAGTCCTTGATGAATTTTCTATAATACCCTATGAGACCGAGAAAACTTTTGATTTCGGTTGTAGTTTTGGGTATAGGATATTTCAATACAGCTTCTATTTTATCATTATTAGGTTTTAACCCTTCGCTGGTTATAGTGTGGCCTAAATATAACACTTCTTTTCGTAAGAAATGAGATTTATCTAACTGTACCTTTAAGTTAGTTTCACGAAATCTTTCAAATACTGCCCTAAGTTTTTCATTATGTTCCTGAATACTTTTCGCGAAAATGATGACGTCATCAAGGTAATTAAGGCAATGAATACCTTGTAAGCCTCTCAGAACGTTGTCCATAGCGCGTTGGAAAGTAGCCGGAGCAGTTTTTAACCCAAATGGCATTCTGTTGAATTCGTAATGCCCAAAAGGTGTGCTAAAGCCTGTTTTCGCTCTATCTTCTTTCTCTACTTCTAACTGGTGATAGCCACTGGCTAAATCTAGAGTAGTAAAATATGTACTCTTGCCTAACATGTCAAAAAGGTCATTGATATTAGGAAGAGGGTATTTATCGTCAATAGTTATCTCATTGAGACGTCTGTAATCTATGACCATTCTCCATTTCTTTTTACCAGATTGATCTGCTTTCTTAGGTACCAGATGAACCGGTGCACTCCAAGGTGAGAACGATTTTTGAACTACATTGTCTCTAAGCATTTTCTCTACCTGGTCCCTAATTTCTGCCGTTTGCGTAGGTGGTAATCTATGAGCTTTAATGTGTATTGGATCTTCATTTTTAGTCCTAATTTTGTGCTTTACCTCATTTGTAAATGAAAGAGGTACGTCCTCGCAATAGAAGATATCCTTAAATTCGTTGCAAATATTAATAATAGACTGTTTTTCCTCCTCGTTCATATGATCTACTCTTAGCTTTGAGAGATTATCTGCTAACAGTTGATCTAACCTATCACTATTCTTATCAGTAAAATTCAAATTCGCTCTATTAAATTCTAAGACTATTTCTGAGTACGGCTCGACCTTGAAAGGAGTAGTCACAATTAAATCCATTTGTTCGGATCTAGAGTTTTGAATGACAGTTGTCGCGTAACCATCTATACAGTTAACTAAAGCCGTCGGCATTCTAACATCTTTAGTGAATTCCGTAAAATTTATTATAGCCTCACCGTGTAACAAATTCACTGGAAGTTTGACCCTTAATTCGCTACGCGGTGGTAATACATATAGTTCCCGTATTGGCGGACTATAAATAATCGCTATACAAGTGTCCTTAGTAAGTAACTTTTTATTTTTCATATCGATATTTGCATGAAGTTGCGTCAATAAATCACTACCAATTAAGCCATCGTACTTATCGTCTACACAGTAAATATAAAATTTATGCCATTCGTTACTTCTGAATGTTTCAGGTAAGGGTATATACACTACTTCGTTGTGTTTACTAGAGGCGTGAGTGCTAACTACTTCGAAATTTTCGTTACGCTTGAAGTCGCAAAAATATTGATTCGCTAACCTTGGGCTTAAAAATGAGCGTTGACTGCCGGTGTCAACCATAAAAATTGCATTGAGTTCCGGTATACGTATATGCGGCAGATTTAATGCACAACAATTTAATTTAATTCGCACTGGTGTGTAGAGGCCCTTATGTAAAAATTTCCTACTTGTTCATTTTCGTTAGAAGTGCTCGGTAACACGTTATTTCCGTTATCATTATAGTCAGTATAATTGACACGTCTTGAACTAGCCGTTCTCATGGTCACGTCGGTATTGGAACCTGATCCCGACGCTGGCGTGGGCTGCACCTGTTGCGAGCCGCGTTGTGCGTTGTCAGCATATTGCCGGCCTGGGAATTGTGGCCTCGCTTGTCCCAATGTATTATAATTATTATAGAATGGGTTAGTTTGGTTCCCATTATTGTTTCCAAATTGGGATGAATTGTTATAACGAACGTTATTTCTGTTATAAGTTTGTACTGCGTGGGGTGGCGAATTACGATAAGGAGTAGAATAATTATTAAACCTTTGCGTATTTGGCAAATTAGTGTATGTATTTTGGGGCGCTAGTGAACTAAAATTATTGTTATGGTGGGTGTTTCGTCCTTGGAAGTTTTGGTGAATTGTATTATATCGTGCCTGCTTCTGATCGTAAACTTCCTGGAAAAATTGTTCCTCTAATACAGCTTTTAAAGCTTCTTCCAGTGTCGAAATGTTTTTTAATCGCACCAACCTAACTAAGTATTTCGGCAAACTATACAAGAAAACCTTCATAGAAAGATCTGTATAAATATTTTGCTTAGATAACCTTGCAGCTACATCATTCACAGATTCATTAATTTTTGCTATTAAAATACTTCTTAGTTGTTGTATTCGGTTGCAAAAATCTAAATAACTTTCGCCTCTATTCATTTTTAGGCTCTCTAATTCAAGGACGAGGCAATCCTCTGTCCTTGGATCCCCGAAATGATCCTGTAAAACCTGTTTTAATTCTGCCCAAGAGTGTATCGAGTCTCGTTCACCAATTAAACTAGCGGCGTCCCCGCTTAATCTACTAGTTATAGCATTAAAAAGATATTCGTTCTGTACTTCATCTCCTCGGTATAAACTGATAATATATTCGGTTTTACGAATAAATAGCGACAAGAGCCTGGTCTCGCCGCTGAATAAGGGAATTATTTTCAGAACTCCCGGAGGTATAACTACGATTCCTTCCATTTTGTCTATTTATCAAAATTACCTAATAATAACTAAGCTAACGTGAGATTTTATCACTTTATTCACTAATGTATGTAAATTACGTGCCTGAAGGGCTTTTTCTAATCCCTACAATTACACAAAACACATAAAGATCACCAGGAAAATATTACAGGAAATTTGACAGGATAGTGAAAAGATTTACTCACATGACCCGCTTTTTCGCTCTCCTTCTGTGATCGGTGAATCTGCCCAGCTTGCCCTGCGCCGTGGTTTGCCTTGACGAATTTATTTGGTTCGCGGACCCGTTGAATCGTTGAAACGAACGTTAGGAGCCTTCTTGTTGCCCGAAAATTTAATTCGCGATGGCACAGAGGACCCAAACGACAAGGTCACTTACCGGCTGCGCCAGTCAAGGAATGAGTAAACGGTTTTTAAATAAAAATATATTTATTTAATAAAAACGCGATTACAATCGTTACGGGCGAAGTCTAGGTACAGAATGTCTGGTTTATGGGAATTTTACATAAAAGTTATTTCAAACAAAGGGCGTCATGTTACTTATTGCGTTATAGGTAAAGTGGTGCATCAACAATATTTGTTCTGGAACATTCTATACGTGTATACAATAATTGCTGAGTCAGATGCCTATGGCTTGTTGCTATGCCTTGCTTTGGCTGACAAAGCATATATCTACAGGGTGAGTACCCTTAACTAGCTCGATGGTTTATTCTGTGTCTGGGTGTTATTTATCTATAATATGTATATATTTAGAAATATGTAAGTATGTTTATCAGTTGTCTGGTTTCCAAAGTACAAGCTCTGCTTAGTTTGGGATCAGATAGCGTTGTGTGAGTTGTCCCAAGATATTATTATTATTATATATTATTATTATTATTACTCACTGTTACCTCGCAGAATATATATACCAATATATTACATGTGCGACGAGACATCCTACAGTTTAGTGGGTCTTGGTATCCGTTTTTACACTATATCCATGGACTTTCTTGGCGGTGTTACCCTACTTTTATTGGATATTAAAATAGGATATGGACACTGCAACCGAACAGATCAAGATATCTGCGAGGTTAAGCAACGTTACCACTGCCGGTTCATAAATGGGTGACCGTTTTCGGAAAATGGTGACGATGATGGTGATGGTGATGGTGACAATGTTGGTGATGATAGCAACCACAACCAGCAAGGTGGTGATGGTGATGGTGGGGTTGTGGTAGTGGTGAAGGTTATAGGTATGGTAATATTGGTAGTTGTGAGGATAGGCGTGGTAATGATAATATTGATAATGATGACCACCACAACTACTATCCCCTCATGACCATCATCGCCACACCTATCCCAACCACCACCACCATTACCACCACCAGTAATACCACCAAGAATATAATCACATCACATGGTCTACGCCACTTAGTTCATCCAGTGACCTACTCGGGAGCTCGTCGTAGCTAGACGAGCTTAACGAGCTCCCGAGTCGATTCGATTGTTGTACTCCCAAGACAATTTTCTTCAATATTGAGATTTGTATTACTTACTTACCTTTTATATTATGAACATCCTACAATAACGATATGCCCAAACGTCGATGAACATATCATTATACGTTGACGTTTAAACCATATGTTCAGTTTTAGTTGGGCATATAATGAACTACTACCATTAATGATACGGTTGACCACATCACAAAGTGTTTAATTCTACGATCCGACCAAGACATCAATATTTTATTATACCTATTTCTAAATATAACAACATTGCTCAAATTATCATCTATACTTAAAGCTCGATTACAGCTAAACTCCATCCAAATATCTCTGTTTTGCAGACAAAGCTTAAGAGTGAAGCAATTGTAGACGGATTTATGTACCTACTTGTACCAACTAGAGGAAATTTTACTCTGTTACTATTGTAGCGCCACCCATATTTCACGCATTTCGACAGGCACTTGTTTAACATAGAGATCAGACTTCGGCACGACTCCGGTCTTTAATCTCCATGAATCTACTCTGGAGCAAGAAGAAAATTTTAGAATTTTTTTACCCTGATTGTGGAAGGTTAATAAATTAGGTTGATTTTTTAAGATCAACCTACCAAGTTTAACTAACAATCGGTAGTTTTAATCGAATGTTCCTTTTTAATTCATAATATTCTTACTTTAAATTATTTGAACATGATAAAACTCTGTCGTTTTTATAGGGTTTTTGTCACTTAGCTTTAGGGGTAAATATTTTTGGAAGTTAGCAACACTACCGAGTCAAATCATTTTGTCATTTTCAATATTCGCAAGTTCGCAACACGCAAATTCGCACAATCAGTCAAAGTCAAATTCATTTCGAACATCTGGTTTGATTGGTTGTGTTTTATGTGCGTTTATAAATAAAAATAAATTTTATTTTGCTGCTGTACTGTGGTATTAAAGTAGTGCCACAGAACCATTGATATTAAAATGGAAATCTCATTTAAAGGCAAAAGAATACTCGTTACCGGCGCTGGCCAAGGTTAGTTCATATTTTTGTTTAAATTTCTTAGTTACGTGCTATTTTTAGCAAAGATAAATATTGCATGCGAAGCATAACGCACTTGCGATTAAATATCGAGAAATGTGTCGCTTTATCAAAGTTAATAAACTACTAATTGTACAGGAATTGGCCGCGGTATTGCGGTAGAACTTTGGCGTGCTGGAGCTAATATTGTGGCTCTGTCTCGAACAAGAAGTCATTTAGAAACTCTTCAGAGTGAATATCCTTCTATAGATATTGTGGATGTGGACGTAGCCGATTGGGACAAGACTCGAGCAGTGGTGGAATCTTTGGGCCACTTTGACGCGTTAGTGAACAATGCTGCTGTCGCAATTTGCGAACCATTCCTTAGTTGCTCACCTGCTGATTTTGATAAGTATGTTTAGCAACTTTAAATGCCTATTAGTCTAACATAATTCCATACCAACATTTACAATGCAGGCTTCCTGGCCTCTCATGCTATCAATGCCTATCTACCAATCTTGACTTGTCACACTAATTGAAAAATAATTGTTCCTTTTATAATTTGTTTTAACTTTGAACATTAATCACATTATGGTTAAGCTATAGGCCGACCGCTTAACTCGTATATCGCTTAACTCGTACTCGCACACCGCTCACCCACCCGTTAACATCACCCCGCGCTCCCTTCCACCGCGCAGGCGATATACGAGTTAAGCGGTCGGCCTATAACAGATGTTGTTGTTTTTTTTTCAGAATGTTTAATGTTAATGTAAAAGCAGCACTTAACATTAGTCAAGTAGTAGCCAAAAAAATGATAGAAAATAAAACTCATGGTGCAATAGTAAACATATCTTCCCAGGCATCTAAGGTAAGTTCCATCATATTTTGTCTTTTATATAAAAAAAAAAACGCCTGGAAAATTTTGACTTTTTATTATTTTTTCTGCAATCTATAGGTTAAGAACTGTCTTTTGTATTTTTTTCAAAATATTAGTGGCTAAGTGGCTTCAGATATTTTCCTAAATAATTTAAAAAATAATTGTGTTTTAAAACTTAAAAGCCCTATAATTGATACTAGCTAACCCATGCAACTTCATCTGCTTAAATTTACCCCGTTTTTCAACATTTTTCAATGCTGCTCTGCTCATATAGGTCGTAGCATAATGTTATATAGCCTTCCTCAATAAATGGGCTATCCAACAGTTTTTTTTTTCTATTTGGACCAGTAGCTCCTAAGGTTATTGCATTGAAGAAACAAACAATCTCTTCAGCTTTATATTATTAGCTATATATTTGATATTACACAATACAGTTAACCTTTTTTTTTGTCATTTGGCCCCCATAAATGACCACCATTTTTTAAAATTCAGACTTATTATTTTTCCTACAATATATCGGTATAGAACTATCTTTTGTATTTTTCAAAATATTTGACTCAGTAGCTTCTGAGATAAGGGTGGACTGATCTATTTTCATGGTTTTCCTAACTAACTTTAAAAGTAACTATATTAAAATATTATATGTTTTAATATTACTATTTTGAAAGAAGTAAAGCATATCAAATATATTGTATATTTAATATATAAAAAAATATATTTGATGTGCTCACAACAAGCCCTTAAATTTGATACATTCACAATTCATTTTGTGAAATATTTTTTAAATTTTCTAGTTTACCCTCAAAAGTGGCTTTTAAATTCAACACTTTTATTTATGTTATGCATGTCACATAAAAACATATGTGTACCAAATTTGAACTTAAGCAGACCAGTAAATTTGGAGCAAATTGGCTATGACAGACAGACACACAAGTGATCTTATAAGGGTTGTGTTTTTTGAGGTACGTAACCCTAAAAAACAACTCCTATAAATACAGTAAATTGCTGGTTCATAAAAACATCTTAATCAGCCTCAGTATTTGTAGATATTATTTAAAAATTTTAATTCTACAATATTCCACAACATGGTGTTTTCACCATTTTCACTGATTTTAAGCACTGAGGAATCAATTCTCACAAAGTATTCACCACAAAACTAAGTACTACCTTGTAAAGTAGTAAACCAAAACCCAGACTCAGAACTATAATTTGAGGTTCAGACCAAGTTTTCCTCATTTATAATATTTAAGTAATATCGTTTTCAGAATGTTTAATGTTAATTTTCAAACAGTGTGGAGATCTGCCCCTCATTTATAATAGTTAAGTAATATCGTTTTCAAAATAGATATGAGGAAGATAAAACATTTGCTACTTAGAATACTGATAGTATCCCCTCCGGACTCGTGGTCCCCCTGTGATGTTCCCCTGGGGGGACCACGAGTAAATCGCATTCGCTCGTGGTCCCTCCGATTCACTCTTGACAAATTTTAACGGATAAGAAGTAATATGGTAGGTATGTTAGGTACCGTTCTTAAACTTTTTCCCCCCGGACTCGTGGTTCCCCTTGTCAGTTTTATTTCAATAAAAGTAAAAAGATAGGTAATAAAATTAAAAACTATAGTATAATAGGTATAATTAAAAAATGCGAAATTCATCGTACTGTTTCTAGAAAATGTCCTATGGTGATTTCATTATGTACGAGTTGCATTTGTAAATCCAGTAATTCTTCATCTTTATCTATTTCTATTTTCCTTCGCGCCGTTTGAGAGTGCCAATTTTTATTTAGTGATCCATTGTTTTTTAGTTCACTTAATAATTTTGCGATGGTAACATAGTTTTTGTTGATTGACCTATTCACTAGGGAATGCCAATTTTCCATAACATTATTAGTTCTGTGTCTCTCATTAGTCACACACCACTCTTTGATGTAACTATTGTTTCTTAGCCATGTTTTTTTCATGTATTTCATAAATAATTTTAGTTTTTGATCATCTTTATTTTTACAACGCTGCTCAATATAATACCATCCTTCAGGGACCTTATCCAGTGGTAGAAGCGGTAAAACAGCACATAAACCGACTATGCGAAGGTACAGCTTTGATTTGATTCCGAGTGCCTTCGATTTTCTCCAAATGCTGTTGTTATAGTGGTAATAACATTTATTTATAACAAGGTCAGGAAAAAATTGCTTCAAAGCGTTTGATGTTGCAAACTCGAAATCCATATGAATTTTAACTGGCTTCCATTCTTTAAACCTAGTATTTAAAATATCAAATATTGCATGATATGAACTCTCTTTTTTGTCGCTCATGAGAGCATAAAACATCGGAACGACATGACAAGTCCCAGATGTGCTTCCAATATCTCCGTGAATAGATAATAGCTGATAAAATGGACGAGGGGTACTTTTAAAGGTTGAGTCAACAAAATATTCCTCTGTTTTTGGTAGTAGGCACAATGCTTGTTCATTGCAAAATATTATGATCCTGGTTTGTTCATAAATATAATCAGCAACAAGCATTGTCCGAAATTGCACCGGTATTTCTACCTCGCATAAGCATTTAAAAACAGTCTTTTTGACCTCCATTGCATTCTTCCTACATTTATATAAACAACACTTGACATTTTCAAATTTGGGTATTTTTGTATCTAGTTTTTTATGTTTCAATGGAGTAATATATTTTTCATAGATTCTAGGCATCGGTTCAAATGACGTGGATGCCTCTTTTTTCATGCTATCCATTTTCATTGCCAGCTCATTTTTTGCGTTATCAACGACACATTCCATTTCTGACAGTGTTTTGTGTTCGACCATCCGCCAAATTTCGTCTCCCTGCATGAAAATATTATAAAAAAATAAATAAATATTATAAAATATTATTAAAAACCAACTTCATACGAATATATTATTGCACTGAAACTATAATAACTATATATGTTTATTGTTAATTTTAATACTGATGCCATGATTAGATCAAACCTACCTAACCTTTCTGGAACTGACTAATGGAATTGACTTGCTCGAGTTACTTACATTTAAAGTTAAAGATCCCGAACATTTTTTCTTGGACTTATTGCAACACGTCCAATTCACCGTTTTATTTTTGTAAATTTTGTGTCGGTAGTACTGATGTCCACCAAATAATAACACCGAACCATTTTTCCGCTGAAGTACTGTAACTTTTTCCTCCATAATTGTAATTAATTTATTTACTCATGCCCAACCACAACTATGTAATGCAGTTCCATAATAAGAAATTCAATACTGACAGTTGACAATTATATGTACATACAATAATGAAATAGATAAATATAATGAGGTTATAATAAATATAATGAGGTTATAATTGTGCGAAGTAGTCATCATCATAGACGTAGGTACTATTCTCATATTATGCACAAAAAGTAGGTACGTTAAGTGTTTATCCAATTACATACCATATGCCTTTCATTTATTTATGGTCAAGAGTGAATCGGAGGGACCACGAGCGAATGCGATTTACTCGTGGTCCCCCCAGGGGAACATCACAGGGGGACCACGAGTCCGGAGGGATAGTATCAACTATCAAGTACATTATGTACTTGAGTCAAAGTCACGCTGACTTAGAGGCCTTACTTAAACTGTTGTCTATTTGTGGAGAGATACTCTTTATCTACAAATTATAGTTTTATCTTTAAATAACAAAATATGTATAATCTAATGGAATTATATTTGCTATTAACATTATAATCACCTGTTTATGAATAGAACTCCAGCAGGCTGTTTAGGAAGTTATAAACAAACATGTCACATTAGTAGGATGTTTAAGAATACAGACCTGTGTTATTTTGACAAACAATTGTAAGACGGTGTAGGGTTATTGAATTTGTTGGATTACAACATACTGCTCCATATACAGGATGATTTTTTATTATTATTATTATAAGTATATTTTTTGAAAAAAAAATTACAAACTACTCTTCACCACCTTTGTCACACAACCATTTACATTAGAGTAAAATCGATGTTTCTTTGTCAGGGTGAGGGATAACAAATAAGGGATAATAATAATTGTAAATTTTCACCGTTTTCGCAACATTTTTCATTGCTGCCCCGCTCCTATTGGTCGTAGCGTAATGATATATAGCCTGTAGCCTTCCTCGATAAATGGGCTATCAAACAGTAAAATAATTTTTCAATTCGGACCAGTAGTGATCCACAAATTGTTGTTCCGAGTCTGGGTATACTTTGTGTCCGTGATTTGTATGTTTGTAAAGTCCCCCGCGACACAGGGCTCCCTAATGCGGGAGTTGTCTTTTTAAAAAAAATAATAATAATAAATCTGAAGAGTTTGTTTTTAATTGTTATAGATTGAATAATATAAATAGTAACCCAGTTCTGATAAATGCCTAAGCTAAAACCTTCTAAACCAAATAGACCACTATTATATTTAGCAATAAGTTTAAGAAAATCTTTGTGTGTTATCATTAAAATATCTCATACATGTTTATCTGAGTTCAAAGCAATATCATCACTATCTATAAGTTTATTACTGTCGTCATCACTTATCTAAATTAAGTTATACATATTTATATAATTACAGGCTGCATTGAAAGACCATGCTATCTACTGTGCTTCTAAAGCCGCTCTAGATGGATTAACTCGTTCTATGGCATTAGAGCTTGGTCCTTATGGCATCAGAGTAAATTGTGTCAATCCAACTGTGATTATGACTGAAATGGCTAAAGTGGGGTGGTCAGATCCAGTTAGGGCTAATGAAATGCTCGCCAAGATACCTCTCAGAAGGTAAGTAATGTATTATGTTGGTACTTATTATTTGCTGTTCTTTTTACAAAACTGTGGCGAAACTGAAAAAAGAAAACTAAAAGGGTTCTGTTTTGCCATTTTGAGAACAGAGCCATAAAAACAGTTTTTATAGTTACATAACTTTTATCAATAATATAATGTACTAGTTTTGGCTTTGCACGAATGGACATAGAGAGACATCCCTATTTTTTTCTAGTGATACATATAGCCTATGTTACTCAGGGATAATGTAGCATTCTAATGGTGAAAGAATTTTTGAAATTGGTCCAGTAGTTTTTGTGTTTATTTGTTACAAACATACAAAAATACAAATCTTTCCTCATTAAAATGTTAGTGTAGATGAATAATAATGGTCTCCTAACTGATTTTGGTCACAGTGGCTGATTTCATCAGAGACCAGCCAACTACACAGGAGAAACAACGACAAAAAACTTGGGTGCTCATTCTCTGCACTAATGAATGTGCAGAGAAATGAGCACCCAAGTTTTTTGACCTCTCAATGGACCTCCAGTGATAACATTGCTTATCTCATGGTTTACTTGGTCTAATTTAATGGTTTAATGAATCACTCCTCATTTTATTTTATTTTATTAAACCATAAACTCGAGTAGTGTTTTGTGTACGATCAAAACATAATAATAAATTTCCTCTGTGTTATTTTATTATACATAAATGCAAGGGTCAATGTCTTGAATATTATCTAGTGACATTCCTCTTATGTAACTATGTTATTGTAGTAAACAATGTTTACTTCTACACAATAACAATAATGACTTGCACAAAAAAACACATAATTATCTAGGATTTAGATATACTGGATGCCGATTTAGCTAGCTGAATCCCTGCGGAAGGGGATCACACCATGTTAATCTACGGGAAAATATAGTGCCTTATTTTTTATAAACCTATTGTTAGAACATTGACTCCGCGCGTTGTCTTCGGATTGGAATGATAATTATGTAAATTTTATGAAAACGGTGCTAATTTTTTTAATTGGTTTTGGTAGCGTATCGTGGTGTGATCCACATCCATACGGTAGTTTTATTTAAGAGTGGTGAATAGGATGTAGATGCACTACATCATACTGCACTGAAAAAGTGTTGCATCACCCCTAAAAAAAAAATTGCGGCGCCCATGTCCACATCCCGCGAGGATCTCGGCATCCAATATGTATTGATGCCTACCAAGCACTAAGCTCGAGGTCTATAAATATTTCGCTATTCAATTTCAATAACTTTATTTTAAGTATATGAATATTAAATGTAGTAATAGGCCAACTAGTCTATGATTTTTGCTATCTAATCGCCGTCTACAAATATGGCCGGATAGTCTGCCTTCCCGACTAGTCGTTGCATCTCTAATATTTATAATAATATTAAGTTTTATTAACTTAAATTAAAACATTACATACAATATTGTAAAAATATACTAGGTATGAAAGAGACTGGATCTCACGACACAGGGAATCCTAGTGTGAGATCCAGGGCTTTATTACTATCTATTTGGAACAATAAAGCATTTTTTTTTTATTTGTGCTAAGACCAATCATACTATCGATCATCATAATTTATGCTTTCTCAAGTTTTACATGAACACAGCTTGAGCTGAGCCTTGTAGGTACGATTTATAGTTCTCAGTGTAATAGAGAATTATTTTTTGTTTCAGATTCGGTGAGGTTTCTGAAGTAGTCAATGCTGTGGTTTTCCTCCTAAGCGACAGGTCAAGTATGATAAATGGTGTTCAGCTGCCAATCGATGGCGGTTTTCTTGCTACGTAACTTTTATGTAGAAATAATGATACAAAAATATTAAAATTGACTTTGAATATTAAATATTGTAACAATTGCATATTATAATTTTAAGTATACCTTAGGTATCGAATCTGTAACCAAAGATGGTTATTTTAATTGTATTGCCATGATTCAACTTATCATATTTGTACATTGTGATATATTTTTATCAAATTCTGTATTAATTATACCAAATTTTAGCTTCAAGGTAATTGTAGGTTTTGGCACTAACATTTATGTAAGTAATATAAGCAATCATATTTCTAACATGCATTTCTTCTCTTGACTTTTAAGTATACCTACGTTTTGAAATAATAATGTAAAGGGCGTCGGAAACGGGGAAGCTCCCTAGAGATTTGAATACAGAGTAATTTGTAATATACTAATAATAACCTCCCCTACTTGTGACTTCTATACATTACACTAAATAGCTTTGTAATATCAGTTGATTGAAACCACAATTCATACTTTCCTCTTGATTCATTTAAAACAAGTTCCTCATCAGTTCATCAAGTAAAAGTCCTCTCCCCACCCCCCTGTGCCCGCGGCTTCCGACGCCCTTAAATAATGTGTGAACATCCTCAAATCAGGCGCCGATCCAGTGTAGTGGGACGGTGGGCATACCTACAACCTTCAAGGATTTTTTGACATGATAACGTCTTATAAAATTGATGACCGGGTGTACACACGAAAAAGTGTCACGTCACGGTCGTCACGTCATAGGCTGAAGCTGTCACATGCATGGTTATTTTCTTATGACGTAAAATTATCGCCCGTAAACCGACTTTACAGACAACCATTTTTATTAACGAATTAAAAGAATACATCTATAAATTGGTATGCATTACTTATGAGCAGGTTTACGCAGGGCAATACGTTTTCAAGCTGTAAGAGTTATTAAAATTTTCCGCTTTCGGCAACCGTGGCCACAACCTTTTAACTTACGGCTACTGTGTCCACAACTTAATTTGTAGGCTGGATCCGCGCCTGCTTCAAATCTCGCCCATATTTTTAGATCTGATCCAATCATTTGTTATTGAAATCGTATAGCCGTAATTAAGTAAATTTTTGTTTTATAAACGATCAATAAATCAAATTATATGAATATACAAAGATGTAAGTAATTATTTTTTTTGTACTTACTCAAGAAATTATTCAAATCTCTGTGCCTATAATCAATAAGTTTGCATAGAAAGGTTATCTAGTTCACCAGAGCCATTTAAACAAATGTGATTTTTGAATAAATGCGATTTGTTGAACACTGTGATGTTTTGTATTTATGTTAACCCAATAAGATAAGATCGTTTTTAGAATTAGGTCGTCACCTATCATTTCCCTTACTGTGGGCGCGTCCCCCTATATCGTGAAGACAGATTATAGTATCGTTCAAAGCGTAGTGGCTTGTGTTCACTTATAGGACGACACGATTAACTGTCGTCCACGAAATTTTTCCAGTGACGACAGATTGTCAGAACGGTTAGTACGACAGTCGGTATACCAAATGGTAACAGCTAAAGACGACAGACAGTCGTCCAACGATAAATTAATCGTCACAGCACAGTGGGAACGCGCAGTCAGGCAAACAGTTGATCTATTTACCTAACTCGCCAGTTTCCGACACAAAAAAAGGGTTTGTTTGGTGAAAATCAAATTTAGTTTTTCATGTGCCCACAATACCTATAATTCAAACAATATGAAATAGCTCAATGATATTTCATAATTTAGATTTTGAGATACGATGTGTTTTTATCTAAGTAAATAAAGTATAACAACAAACCTATAAACACCATATACTTATACCAAGCCTATAAATACCAAGAGATTACGGATTTAAGGTAAAGGAAATAATGGCATGTATCATTCTGGTGATAGAAGCAGCGAACTGAGTATCAGCCGTAGAACATTCATAATGTGTATGTATGTTCTATGGCTATACCAACTTGTAGCTTCTGCTTGATACAACCCCCCCCCCCCCCATTTGCTAGTTAAAATAGAATTATATGTAGCGAATATATAGTCACTGTTTTTCATTCTGATTTCAAAACAGAAGACAAAAAAAATCGTAATCGCTTGTTAAAATTAGATTTCATTGTTTATTTGTATTGAATAGGCTCCAAAACTACTGAATGGATTTGACACTAACCCCGGGTGGCAGGCAATTTTTTATCCCTGTATTCCCACGGGAACGGGAACTACGCGGGTGAAACCGCGAGGCGTCCGCTAGTTATTAATAAAGAGATCAGAATATATTACACCACTACGCTTTGCTGAAAGAATATTCATTCAATAAGCAAAGCTAGAATAAGTAACAGTTGTAATTTGAACCAACTCGACTAACTAATGTGACAAATCAATTTAAATAATTTAACAGTTTGTCACTAAGTCGACTACAAAACTAGTTATAATTATATCGTAACATTAGTGAATAAAACGTTATCAAGTCGTAAAACAGCACTAGCTTTAAAATACAAGTGAGATAATTTGAAGTTATCGCTTCCGATAACTCTGCCGTACAGTGTAAACACATTTTATTTTGCTCCTCTTTGTACAAATAAGTTTGTTGGATATACAAGTGAAACTAGTAATGGATAAATATTTTAAAGGGAAAAGAATTCTTGTTACAGGAGGATGTCAAGGTAATTATTAGCAAATTAAGCCCCTTATTAGTAAAAGTAAGTCTTGCACGCTCCTACAGTAAATCGTTTCGCAAAGACGGAGTGCTGAATAATAATATGTTGGGACAACTCACACAACGCTATCTGATCCCAAACTAAGCAGAGCTTGTACTATGGAAACCAGACAACTGATAAACATACGTATATATTTCTAAATACATAGATATTATAGATAAATAACACCCAGACACAGAATAAACCATCGTGCTCATCACACAAAGTTTTATCCTGGGTGGGGATCGAACCCACGACCTCTTGCGTAGCAGTCGGATACACTCCCACCGATCGTCCTAATGACGCTCCTAGTGGAGATATCTTTAGGCCTTCTCCATTGAGTAGAAGCGCGCCTTAGGAAGTCTATGACAACTATCTACCTAAGTAGGTACCACAGAGTAAGTAATCACTTCTTTTAGTAGGTACCTACCTACAAGTAGCACCTAACACTTCACTCACATTTCTTACCTATGATTAACAGGCATAGGTCGAGGTATAGCTTTAGAATTATGGAGACAAGGCGCTAATGTCGTCATACTTTCAAACCAGCCTGAAAATTTAGCGGCTCTTGAAAAGGAATACCCGACTGTAGAGACTGCTTGTGTTGATCTCAGCGACTGGAACAAAACTAGAGAAGTTGTCGATTCCTTGGGAGTATTTGATGGTTTAGTAAACAATGCAGGAATCGCATTAATTGGACCTTTCTTAGAATGTTCACCAGATACCTTTGATACGTGAGTAAATAGAAATTAATAAAACTGTCAATACTATAGTAGGAATTGCAAAATATCCATCAATTCACCTATACTTCCATCTTCACAGGACTATGACAATTAATGTCAAAGCTGTACTGAATGTAAGTCAAATTGTTGCGAAAAAAATGGTCGAAAATAATATCAAGGGTACAATAGTGAACATATCCTCACAGGCGTCAAAGGTAAGTTCTAGTTAGGTAAGTGCCTACTTACTTAACTTTACAAGTTGCCTACTTTTCTATTTCCTTCCTTAATCCATACTAATATTAAAAATGTCAAAGTAACTCTGTCTGTCTGTTACGCCTTCACGCTCAAACAGCGAAACCGATTTAGATGAAATTTGGTATGAAGATAGTTTGAGTCCCGGAGAAGAGCAGGATAGTATTTATCACGATAACCGACCTCCGCGCGGGCGGAAGCTAGTATGATCTAAAGAGATTAGTACAAAGGCTTATTCGCAAAATTTCACTCGGTCGTAAAATGTCTTTTCGCACAATGTCACCACACGTACAGTGAAATTAGTCTCGAGAAATTTTTGCATATGTAGTGGTGTGTATGTTACTTAGATATTAGAGCGCGTTTCCACTATATCTATCGTTCTGGCCCTTACAAAAATGTTTCAATATCCTAACATTACTATTTAATTTAATACTTATCCCTAGCAACACTCTGATTTTTGTTTTCAATAAAAACAAGTTTTTATTTTAAAGAAAAAGGTTTTGACTTTATTAAAAAAAATATGTCATTCAATTTCACGTCCTTGAGCAAACGACAAGGCGACTACCGTGAAACAATAAAATATCGTGTCGTTCTTTAGATGATAGTAGTTTAGCTATAGGTAAAAAGTTTTGACCATAATAATTACGAAACAAAACAAATAAATAAATCGTCACTTGATAGTGGAAAGTGGAAACACGCACAAAACCAGAATAAACCAGTTTACTCTGTCCGCAGGTGCCACGTGCAGTCTGACGTCAGTCGCTTGATACCGTTAGAACATAAAGCACGCATTTCATTAAAAAATTATAATTATTAGATACGTAGTAGTTTCATTGTGAAATTTTGTATTTGTTGATTGTTGTTATTGTTTGTTATTATTGTTAAAATATTTGTTGAAGTGTTTAATTTCAAGTGTGTAAGTGTTGTAACTTTATATTGATAATTCAAAATGGCTCCAGTGTTAAAACATGGTCGAGGCAAGCCTTTGACTTCTCAAACTAAGGAAGTTTTGTACTGTTTGTACAAATATTTCGAAAATGAGTGTAATAACAACCCGAGCAGTATTATGACCCCCACTCAATTAGTTGCTAAATCAACAGGAATTTCAATAGCATCCGTCAGAAAGGTAGTATCAGAAAGCAAATGTCGTCCTTCAGATCAGGAAGTAACATTTAAATCTCCTAAAAAGAAACCGAATCGTAAACCTACAATAGTAATCGATAACTTTGATCAGCAAGTTATCAGAAGAACAATTCATGACTTCCACATCACAAATAAAGAAGTTCCCACTTTAAAAACTTTGCACTCAAAATTGAAAGAAGATATCGATTATAAAGGTTGTGTCAGCACGTTACGAAAACACGTCATGTCATTAGGTTTTAATTGGAAGCAAACAGAAGATAACCGGAAACTTCTTATGGAAAAACACGAAATTAGATACTTGCGAATTAATTATTTGATGAAAATTGCTGAATATCGTGAACAACGCCGACCAATTGTTTACACCGACGAAACATATATACATACATCACATACCCTCTCGAAATCTTGGTCAGATGGAAGCACTTCAGGTTTGAAGCAACATATATCGAAAGGCAACCGCTTAATCATTGTTCATGCCGGTGGTATCGATGGCTTTATACCAAATGCATTGCTTATGTTTAAAGCCGACCAAAAAAGTGGAGATTACCACAACAATATGAACTATGACAACTATTCAAGGTGGATTCAAACTCAATTAATACCCAACTTACAACCAAATAGTGTTGTTGTTGTTGACAACGCACCATATCATAACTCAATACAAAATCCTGCACCGAATAGTAATTCTAGAAAACAGCAAATGATAGACTGGCTGACATTTCGAAACATTGAGCATTCATCCACGTTGCTTTAGCCTCAATTATATGAACTGATTCTGCAAAACAAGGCGAGATTTATAGAGTACAAGATAGACGAAATATTACGACAGCACGGTCATACTGTGCTGCGTTTACCACCATACCATCCGGAGTTTAATCCTATAGAAAATATATGGGGGATAGTGAAAACATATGTCGCAATGAATATGAAGGTTATAATGTCATTAGCTGAAGAAAAAATGAACGCCATAACTGTAGAGGAATGGAGAAAAGTTTGTTTGCATGCTATTGAGGAGGAAAGCAAATATCAGGGTAGAGACGCAGCTTTAGACACAATATCAGAACGAATCATAATTAATTTAAATAATTCATCTGATGAAAGCGAGGATGGGGATGATTGTGATATGCCTGGGGTTGATGAATTATTAGAATAAAACATTTATGGCCGGAGAACACCTAATTCATACACGTCTTCACTGAAGTGAAAACCGGCATTCAATGCTTGTAATGTTTGGAACTGGCTTGTCTGCCTCATACAGTTCCATAGATTACAATGCGGTGGATACACATTTTCACGACCGTATTAGTACGTAGTGCGTATGCGTAGACGTGCACGCATTTGGTGTGCTCCAGCCACAAACGTATATTACCTTTAAAACAATAAAAACTAAAAATAAAATGTTGTTTTTTTTATTTGCTGACCATAAACTACTACAAACGCAAAAATTTCTTCAAGCTAATTTACCTGTATTTTACATACAAACCCATTTGACTAGCTTTATTTATTTTCAATAGGCCGCTCTGGAAGATCATGTTGCGTACTGTGCTTCAAAAAGTGCGGTAGACTCTATAACAAGAGTTATGGCTTTGGAATTAGGGCCACATGGTATTCGCGTCAACACGGTGAACCCAACTGTTATAATGACAGACTTAGCACGCAGGGTTTGGTCTGCACCTGGAAAGGCGGAAGGCATGCTCTCCAAAATACCTTTAGGAAGGTAACTATCTAAATAAGGATATTTTTTTTTTTATCTAAACTAACTTCATTTAGACCCTTTTATGATCGAATTTTGGTTTTAATGTAACTGATTATTTCGTGTACTGTGTTGACACAGACAGATTGAATTAACTTGCTAGTTTTGGTAAAGAGCTATGTATGTTCCACGTATGTGTATTTCACCACAAGATTAAGGGCATGTCGTATCGGAACATGCCCTTAATCTTGTGGTGAAGTTCACGTTTAATAATTATAAATGTACAACTTCCAAGAGCAACAAGATTTTTTTTTAATATTCAAGGTAATTTATTTTTTTATTTAAAAAAGACAACTCCCGCAGTAGGGTACAAGCCCTGTGTCACGGGGGACTTTACAAACATACAAGTCACGGACACAAATTACACCCAGACCCGGAACAACAATTTGTGGATCACACAAAGTGGTATCCCGTGTGGGAATCGAACCCACGACCTCTTGCGTAGCAGTCGGATACACTCCCACCGCGCCACAGAGGCAGTCAATTGAATTAATTGCATGTCTGAATCAACCATTTTTATACTGTGAGCACTGCCGTTTTCGATTGATTTAGGACGGGATGTGGTGGATTTACGGACACACGAATGGCAGAGAGCACGCAAGCCTTAAACGGCTATTACACTACCCTGAATCAGAATCCTAAATCGAGGTGGCCTTGAAAATTTGTTAGAGAATTAGGGCCCTAACTCTTATTACACCGATCTTTTTAAGGATTTAGGGTCCCTGATTTAGTGTAGTGTAATGAGCGCATTACGACTGCCATCTAAACTTCTACCCTAAAGTGCTCCAATAAAAGAACGACTCTTTTCAGATTTGGAGAAGTGCACGAAGTAGTAAATACCGTCCTTTTTCTACTGAGTGACGGCGCGAGCATGATATCTGGCGTTCATCTACCTATCGATGGAGGTTTCCTAGCCACATAAACTATATCATCAATCATCCTAATGATATTATATTATTAAAGTGAAGAAAAAAAGCCATGTTTATTTTATTCAGTTTATTGTGCCAAAGGAATTTATACATACTGGACATAGAAAACAATGCAAGCATAACAATTTATTTATAATGCATATGCTAAGGTAGGCTAGCACATACCTATGTATGTATTTAAGAGAAAATATACCACATAATAACGTAAATAAAAAGTAACGTGGTTAGATCATAAGAATGAAATAAGTCTCGTGTTATTAGTGCAGCTTACTCGCCGTCGCGTCGTTGGAGGGAACAATACTTGCGGACATATTCAAAATACGCAATGAAAGCCACGTTCCTTTCTACATCCATTATTCTAATCGTCCCCTCCCTATAAATCGGTAAACGAAGAAGAATACATCGGGTAGGCGTATTTTCGATCCAGATAACATTTCAATCGGATGTGACACGAATCTACAAAAAATACGATAACAGCAAATAATTTCATCGACATTAACGCTACAACAGTTATGTTTGTATTTATTCCATTACCTAGAATATTGTAAAAAACAGTGTGTCTGCTTACCTAATTCTTAAAATTATTATTTACAAAATTAAGTCCATAAAGTCTTTCGTCGTCTATAGCGTACACTTAACGTTAGGAGCAAGCCACGACCTTCCCTCGCCAAAGCATTTGAGATACATGTTGCGCTCCACACAGCGACGACAAGCACAGGACACTATCAGCTACTCGCCGCACGCGGCAAGCTCTTCTCCACGCACTTCATTTATTACACAACATATCGTTGCCGCCTCCATGTATTTGAACACGAAAACATCTAATATACAATTAATTAATATAAATTCATAAGAATTAGTAACACAATATCGTTAAAATATTTGGGTACTAACGTATGAACTCTCTAAACAAAGGCTTTTAACTAAAACACTCAATATTTTGTAAACGCTAAACATTACACTGCTATCGACCTTGGCACAGCATTGAAAAGTAAGACGTCTGTAATCGAATTAAAAACTTTGAACTGTTTATAAAATTAAGTCAAATAAAATTGATTGATGATCTCAAATGCTACAAAATACCCTGTAGATCTAATCAATATTGGAGTAAAACTTAAGAGTAATCCGTATTAACTTATACAATGAAATCGAATAGTGGAATAATGGCTACAATATCGACAATATGGCTATAATGACATATCATCAAGTGCCTGATCAAAAATAAAGTTTAGATGATTCATTTAACCTAAACTAAACCCCTATACAATATCATGACAACAGGATTAAATCTCTCAAAGCTTTGCAATGCAAACCCTTGAAAAGGAATTTAATATATAACCATATTTACACGAATTGAACCTAATTCTCAGTCATATTAAGAGGCGATGGTAGCTACGATTACACTTGCGATTAGTTGAATGAGAATTCACTTCACAAAAATTTCGTATTACACATTTAAACCCATATATTTACAAATTATTTACTTTATTTTATAACATTCGCTAGATATTGACAGAAAATAAGACGTATTACTGCTTTTCATCGAAAGCAAATGGTCAAAACATATCGACAGAATATGAGAATGGTAACAGATTTAATTGAACTAGGTACATAATGTATGAAAAATTTGGTAATTTACATGAGATCATAGATTTCTTGAAGTCCTTGATCAGTAAAAAAATGAAAATAATTGTACTAACGGGAATGTAGGCAGAACTACACGCGCGCCAATATATTTTCTAAATAAATGATAACTTCAAGTATTCACATAATTTTAAACATTTGTCAAGTTACAGTACTTTACAATAATAACTAAATATAAAAGTAGTTTATAAATATGTATTTGTTTCGATTTCCCGGGTCAACTGTGTCGTCGAATAAGTTATCTAGATTAAACTATGGCAGTGGCTGGACATAAATTGCAAGATCGATAATTAGATTACAATGCCAATTTAGACCACCTACCCACAAATAAACAAACGATCGATCTCACTGACCAAACAGACGTCCAAGGTGACATGTTTATTTTACTTCATGCAGCACAAAAAGTGGAAGTTGGTTAAATCTACATCAACTTGGAAGACAAAATGCTAAACACAATACAACTCGTATTGAAAAGAACTAAACAAAAAACAAAGTTATCATATTGCACAAAATAACGTGTCTGAATAAGTTCACAAAAATAACTGACAGCATTGAATAAAGTAATTTAGTTTATTTAAAGCCTGCTGATAGGATCCACTTGTTAACATTTGGTACCACAAAAACATCGGCCGTAGACATTTCATAGAAGATAGAAAGAAAGAATTTAGAAAGCAAATATTTTCTATAAATTGTTGAATATTACGAAGCTCAGTATTAAATACGTGGGTGAATTCAGTGTGTTTCGCTTAATATTATATATCAAGAAATTACATTAAAAATATAGCATTCAAAATAATATGTTCGCAACAGATGTATCAAATATCAACAGTTGGAAAGCAATATAAGCTTCTTAAATTTTATTGGTGTTTGTAAATTAGCATGGCAACATAATATAACAAGGATATTAACTTATGCCAAATCATATAATCACAATACTTAATGCCATTCCAGATTTGTTTTACCCCAAGTAATAATACTGTGTTTCAGTGTTCATGAGTCGAAGTCCTCGACCGATTTTTTTGGGACCAATCGACAATTTACGTTTATCTTACCAGTATCATAGAATATGTATCTTACTTCTAAATATAACTGAGCATAAAGTACAACGATGCATGGGTAGGCCTATCAATTAACTCTATGCATAAACGAGTCACATTCAAACAGCGAGAACTCTATTTCGCGGCCCACTCATCATCACACTTAGTCTATAATTAAATAATTTACAATAATATGAATGTTAACACGAATGCATACAAAATTGTTTTCTTACTTTAATACAGAATCTATTCTCGAAACGTGGCGACGTCGGGGACGTCGAGGGCCGCGCCTCAATTCCTACCGCGCGGTTCGATGACGTGATAAGTCGTCGTTAAAACACACCGTCATAGTACATGAATATTATCGAGTCTGTGTCGTTGCTCGGACGAACAGAACATGCAGGTCACAAATACGAACGTGGTTCCATAGTGGTGGTGTTAACACTGCGACGACGCCGAGATCCCTCACCGCCACTCCGAGATGGCCGCCACCGTGGTGCTGGGCTGCCCCGCCGCGCCCGCCGCTGGAACGTACATTACTATATTTACTTTCATATCTAAACTAATACCAGCTGTCCCGGCGAACTACGTCTTGACTCTTTTTTATTTGTAAATCGGGTTCAATTGTGAACCTAAACCATCTTCGAATCCCCTTGAACTCACACAAAAAATTTCATCAAAATCGGTCCAGCTGTCTAGGAGGAGTTCAGTGACATACACACGCACACAAGAAATATATATATATATATATAAAGATAATAAAGCTGAAGAGTTTGTTTGCTTGTTGGTTGAACGTTGTTGGGTAGCCCATTTATCGAGGAAGGCTATAGGGTATATCAGATCATGCTACGACCAATAGGAGCGGAGCAGCAATGAGACGTTGCTAAAGCGGGGAAAATTTACACAGACAAGTTGCGCGGGACAGCTAGTATTAAATAAATGAAAAATAAAATAAGCCTTTATTGCTGTATGACAGTTATGTTTACATATATTAAAATTCCTTCAATTTATTATTCAGTTTAATATTATATTATATTACATCGGCAACCGGTTGATATTTATTTACAGCTTGTCTTTCGACAAAGGCTATACTCTAAAGACTTCCACTCTGCTCTGTTATTCGCGACTAGAGTCCAACGCGATCCAGCTACTTTTTTAAAGTCAACCATAACTTTCATACATTACATTAAAT
Organism: Herminia tarsipennalis; assembly: GCA_945859575.2. Taxonomy (NCBI): domain Eukaryota; kingdom Metazoa; phylum Arthropoda; class Insecta; order Lepidoptera; family Erebidae; genus Herminia; species Herminia tarsipennalis. The sequence goes on along the minus strand of OX243839.2, from coordinate 13,462,075 downwards.
CCATCTTCGACCGACTTAGACTTTCTTATTTCGACCTATCTACTTTATAGGAAAACGATTTGAAGTTTGATTTCCACAAAATTTGCGGTTATTTCTTTCGTGCGCATAACACATTTGTACAAACAATAATATTGAAATAACAGCTAATTTGTGAAAATCTATTATCAAATCGCTTTCCTATGGAGATTTTGCAGATATACTTAGCTTTAATCTTCGAAAAGGTCGATTAACTGTAATTTAAACGAACAAATAAATCCCCATTGAGTGCAAGGGAAGTCATTTTACTGCCTATGCTGTCTTTTAAATAATTACTATATTTTTAGATTGGGCTTAGTTTTATAAGTCCCTGTGTGCAGTTTATAAGATTCAATTAGTCATGCTCAACTGCTAATCTACTTGGAAAGGAAATGGGCTACTTTATTATAATTCTAGACGATTTTGCTGCAAAAACTAGTCATAATAATATTGTGTAATTACTATTTGAGGATAAAATAATATATTTTTTAAACAAACTGCTTACCAAATAAGTGCATTGTTATCAGAACTAAATCACATTTTTTTTTAAACCTACGATTGGCGTAAAAAAATATCAAATATAATTTTAAAGCCCCACGACTAACAAGAGGTAAGTAACGGATGAAAATCGTCGGGGTCTATTATTTACTGCCCCGAATTGAACTCAAATATTTCAATACTTTATTCGTTTTTTATTTCAAACTTTTTAGAGATTTAAAAAAATATATACTAGATATCGTATTGATAATAAATAATCCGTTTTATTAATAAAAAGATGAGCTTGACCCTATTTCAGAAACTATATCGTCCTAGCCAACTTTGAGAAAAAAAATATTGTTGCAAGATTTGTCCTAAATATACTAACAGCTGAAGTTAAATAAAACCTTGTAAAAATAGATAAAAAAAAACAACTAATATAATGACAAAAGTCATACACTTATTCATAATAATCAGTAGGAATTAATTATACCCTGACATCCTTAACTCGGCGTAACTTATCAATGACTTTCCAGACTCAAGTGTGACCATGACTTGATATTCTGATCTTTGTATGTCACGTTTTATTGTTGTTATGCACGTGTTATACGTAAAGTATATTCCTACACTATGACGATTGCTATCTAACCTCTGTGATCTTTGCGATAGAAGAAAATCCAATTCACAAAGAGGATATTTGACGATCTTTTTTATAAGTAGGCAATTTGTTTCGATTTTTTTTTAAGTATGTTTACAAGATAAACATTTCATTTTCTATAAATTCCTAATCAGACAATAACAAACTAACCTAACGACCTAGTTATGCTTGTATAAAATGTCTGGTCGCATTGATACGAGGCTTAGTAGTAAAGTGGATCTACTTACTGTTTTCTTGTTCTTGATTTTGTTCGTGACGTCTTAGTGTACGGTCGTTGCCCCCTGACTGATAGTTACCGCGTTGCCCGCCTGAAAAAATATATATGAATCATAATTTTACATCCACTCTGTGTTATAGTCTTTAGAATAAAGAAACAAATCTTACCAAATTTGAGCATATTCCAATCAAATACATAATCGTAAGTGAATCCTTGTCGATGGAAGAGCGTGCGGAATAACTGACGTAGGTGGCTGTAGTCGGGTCTTTCTTCAAAACGAAGCCGTCGGCAATACTTTAGGTATAGTTGAAATTCGATAGGATGGTTCTGAAACAGTTTCAACACAAGAATTAGAAAACAACGTAAACTAAACTTTTTAATCCTTAACTTTATAAAGAAATACTTGGGAAGTTATATAAACTAATATTATAAAGCTGAAGAGTTTGTTTGAATGCGGTAATCTCATGAACTACTGGTCCGAAATTAAAAAATCTTTTTCTGTTAGGTAGCCCATTTATCGAGGAAGGCTATAGGCTATGTAACATCACGCTACAACCAATAGGAGCGGAGCAGCAATGAAAAATATTGAGAAAACGGGGAAAATTGACGCATACGAAGTTGGGCAGGACAGCTAGTGTCAAATAAAGAGAAAAGATACTAAATTAACTGCAAAGTGAGCTCTTCTACTGTGTGATTAATCACAGCTTAACCACCAAACTGATTTTGGTTAAACTTACATTAAGTTTAAATTACATAAAGACAACTCATGAAAATAATCTAGAGTACTTAGTAAAATAAAACAAGTCTTACTTTGCAAAGTTCGTCAAAGGGTGTAGATAGCTTTTTTTCAGATATTCTCTCGTATTTCTGGCGCTTGGTGGCAGCTTTGAGCCCTTGCCAAGGCAAGCTTCCACGATTAAAATACATGAGCACATAACCCAATGACTCCAGATCATCGCGGCGAGATTGTTCAATGCCTAAGTGTGTATTTATCGATGCATATCTTGCTGTGCCTGTAATGTAATATGTCGCATTTTTAATATAATGATTTATGACGTTAACTATAGTATCATATAAGAGACATTTATATGCCAAAAATAAACCTATCACTCTTTTATGCTCCACTAATTTAAGTAATGGACCAACACATGACTTTATCGAGAAAATATTAACCCTTTAAGTATAACAGTAGAAGATATTGCTCTCCACTCGAGCCATATTCCTTTGCTACTCTTAAAAGTAAAACTGCTGAATATTTAGTCAATATTACTTAAGTGTAACTGTGGTTAACAATCGCAACAATTTTAAAAGTAATTTAATTCATATTACCTGTTAAGTTTTTGTTTTCTCTGTAAGGGATATGTTGCAGTGTGCGCGCATCTTTGTACTTCTTTGCTAAGCCAAAATCTATTATGTACACTAAATTCCCTTTTTTACCTAGGCCCATAAGAAAGTTGTCAGGTTTTATATCTCTGTAACAAATAACAAATCATTTAGTATATTGTTATTCTCAACCAAAGAATATTTGTTGCTTAAAACTATGATGGCTTTAATCTGCTTTAGTCAGTCCCGCATTAAAAGTTAGACTGACCAAATTGTTAATGCTGAAACTGGCTTTATTGACGTTAAAAGAACATAATGCTATGGGTTATGGTACAGTATTATATATATTTTTTTTTATTATTATTCTTTACCAGGTAGGAAATTTACACCTAAATTGCATTTTGTCGGCCATGAGTTTCTTGGCAGCTTCTTCTCATGAGCTTTACACTTGGAACTGCCGCCTATATATATTATATACTATATTTCTTAATTTGTATTAATTTGACGTTTTCAAATAATCATTAACCAGGTTTTACGAAATAAAGTTATCTGAGTTTAAGTTTTATCACCATGTAAGTTAAAAATGGGAACTTTGCAGTGTTGCGAAAATTGTACATGTACATCACTGGCATCTGCCAGTACATTTTATAATTTATGTACATTTCAATTTCTATTTGATGTTGCTTATTTGCGATTGGTTGAAACAATGCGTCTTCCTATTCTCTAGCAAATGGCATGATAATGTCAAAGCCAAAAACCGCTAGAAATGGACTTATGTGGTGTTAGAATTTAAACGACGATTTGTAAGCATGTTATGCCAAAATACAACAACAATTTCCAAAGATGAAACAATATTAAATTGTTATGAAATTTTCAAATGAGATATTTGTTGACCTTATGAGCCATAACTCATCGTCATCTCATACATATGAACTTAGATTATAATTTAAGCACAATTATAATTGTAGTTAAAAATCTTTTAATCATAAAGTAACGCCAAAATCTTTAAAAAGCAGGTTACAAGTTATGAACACATAGAGTATATTTTTTAAATAGATATTTATGCCAAGTTCATTTAGTAATTCTTATTGGAGTTTTCCTTGTAATTTCATTAATGCATATATATAATGATGAATAATCGTCAAAGACACAATATTAAATTATAATGACTGTGACATAAAGACAAATAGAAATCTAGAGTTTTATCTGTCAGAAAGAAACACGCAAATTACTTTTTCAATCATTTTGTTTTCCTTGTCCAAGTTCAAGAGAGAAACTAATCAAATGTATATTAATCAAGCATATAGCTGTGAGATACAAAGTCTAAGATATAAATAAATATGGTAGATGACAGTTGCAGTGTATGAATAGAGCAATAACAAATAGGTTAAAGGAACTTTGAGATTCTGTCTGACATCTCATATGTTTTATGAAATCAAGGATGACTATTTTGGACAATAGAAAGTACTATTTTGTTATACTAATGTAACTGTTTTAACCACATATATTTAAATAGGTACATATATTTATCCAAAAAAAGAATGATCCTGATAAATGAATCGAAAAATTCTTAAACGAATATGAAAAATTATCAAAGCCTATTATTTAATTAGGCTTCAATGGAATCATATTTTTTTCAGATCATTATTTTTTGAATGAATATATGTATGCAACGCCACCACCACCACTATACACAGAGCCTCAAAAACTGATTTTCTTGGTGGTACAATAAGTGTGTATGAATGTTGTGCAATAGGTTAAAACACAATATATCTATACAATATTATGTAGATTATATAATCTAAAATTTGCTTAAAGTTTGAGTATACTTGCTGCCTTAAATTGTGCATTCATGTTCCCTAGATCAAGGGTTCCTACACTTTTAATGTACCAGAATAACTAACTTAGTGATGGTGGACTGGGACTGACCGGGTACAATGAATCTGACAAGGGTCTCAGTAGTTTTGCCAAATATTCAGAAATCAAACGAGAACTATCATATTCAATATTCAATGTGTTTACTTGTTGTCTTCTGTTCTTTCACGCTAAGAATGTTAAAAAAAAATTTGGATCCTTACTTCACTTTAGGAAATAGTGCCCTAGAGCATGCCTATAGCACACTTAAGTGAGTGTTGCCACCCACCAGACATTTATAGTTTTATAATGTAAACAGGTAGTAACTTTATCTTTCACCCCTGTAACTGACCTAAGACTTGCATAATATCAGTGTGATCTCTGTTGACAATATAATAATATAATCACACATATTTAATTTTCGATATTGTACATGTAAGACTGCTCTATCAAGCTATGTTTTATTTAAAGAATATGCCTATACCTATCTTTCCTTAGGGTATTTGACTACAATAAAATGATATTACAACCAGTCTATTTTAAAAATGTAAGTTGTATAGTGAAGATATTTAAAAAATGTAATCTAGGTCACCTAATTAAAGGGTTTGCAACCCCAAATTACTTTGTACATGTCTGTTTATTTCTTTGTTTGGGGTTGTACACAAAATAACAAAACCCTTGAATATAGATAGATATTGATTACTTTAGCTTAAACATTGGTACAACTATAGCTTGATCTCCTTTTTACTAACACCAACAAACATTAAGAGCTCAAGTAGAATGGTTGCAATAACAATCATCCAAATTGAAAATATGCTTTTCCGTATTTTTTGTATTTATGCAAATGATTTTACCATCGTAAATAATAATGACATAAACAAGTAGTTCATACAAACTCAACATTCTGAACAGAAAAAAAAACAATAAAATGACTGAAAAGTCAATAGAATTAAATGTCTATGCAATTTTTTATACTATATGATAGGTGTAAATTTGTTCAATAACAATACTCAATGTCACATCTCATCTTATTTGAAGAGGTACAAAATGAAACAGTAACAGCAACCATTCAAGGTCATTAGGGGTTATTAGAGAAAAATGGTACCTCTTTTAATTGCTATTAATTTACATAGATCCATGAGGCTGAACAGACAATATCAAAGTAAGTTGGTAACATTGTTCAGTAGGTTTAGGCACTTGGCCGACAAACGGTGAGAAAGCAAGTAGCGATTTTATTGGTCAAGGAACATATACATATGTATGAAGATCCCGTGTAAAAAAATAAATAGATATTAACAGGCGGTTGCTAATCATTAACACTGCTGGAGAGTACTCACTCTATATCACTTTTGTTTACATGTGGATGTGATCAACAATATATGTCAATTGTACATGTCTTGAGCAGTAAAATCACTACCACAAGAGCCTTACACTGTGCCTCCAATGAAAAGGAGTATATGTCTACATTTGTCTAAAATGACAGCAGTATTTATAAAAACATGCTCTATCCATTGGTTTAAACAGATTTAGGTTATCTCAACAAATAAAGTCATATTTCTAAGCTATTCAAGTTATATGAGCAATAATGTCTATATTTTAAGGATGCTGATTTTTAGGGGGAGAGGAGGCACATAATCTGTGCCTCCGGCTTGTAATTGCTTTTAAAGTAAGCATTTCATTTTATGGCAACTTATCAGGTATCTTAGTCTGTATAATGAACCAATCTAATCTATACTAATATTATAAAGTGGAAGAGTTTGTTTGTTTGTTTAAACGCGCTAATCTCAGAAACTACTGGTCCGGTTTGAAAGAATCTTTTTTTGTTGGATAGCCCATTTATCGAGGAAGGCTATAGGTTATATAACATCGCGCTACGACTAATAGGAGTGGAGCAGCGACGAGAAATGCTGCAAAAACAGGGAAAATTTACGCATACAAAGTTGCGCATGACAGCTAGTATCTAATAAATCTTACACAACTCACACAACATCATCTAATCCCAAACTAAGCAGAGCTTCTACTATGGCAAGACATAGAATAAACCATTGTGCTCATCACACAAGGTTTTATCCTGGGTGGGAGTTGAACCCACAGCCTCTGGTATAGCAGTCAGGGTCACCAACCACTAGACCAGTCATTGTCATAGTTGACACAAATGTTTAAATGTTAAAGTATTAACTACAACTATGTTAGTGTTTGGTCAATCCATGACTTCAAAAATAAATATATGCATATTTACCTATGAATAAAGTTCCTGTAATGTATGTCCTCAATGCGGGTGATGAGTTGATCAGCAAGAAGCAGAACAGTCTTGAGTGAGAAGCGACGAGAGCAGAAATTAAAAAGGTCTTCCAGAGAAGGTCCAAGCAGTTCCATGACCATTACATTGTAGTCCCCTTCTGAGCCACACCATTTTATTGCAGGGATACCAACTGTTACAAAAATAACATGATTAAAGTATTTAAGTACAGTGAAATTGGATTCAAGAAGTGTATACTAAAAAGTTTTATATTAACAAAATTAGGAGCACTTAAAATGTATTAGTGTTACAATTCATGTTAACAGTAACATTTTCACCAATTTGTTCAAATACACAATCAGAAAACCAAGCAAAAGATAAATAAATAATTTGTAGCTGTCATGTATCAAAATCATCTTTTATTATTAGGCAGACAAATAGATAAATGTTTTTAAAAAGTTACCACTAAGCACACAATAGATTAATTCAGTAGATAATAGTGTAAACATCTAATTGATCATTCATGTTTTGTAGGAAAGTTCTTCAAAACTATTTTTGTTGTGGCCCAAGTATCAATTAACATAAATACATACAACATTGAACTGATATGTTGTTTTTTATTTCATTCTCATTGGCCAAGATATCCAGCAAACAGATACACACATTGATATTTAAACAATCTTTTACATAATCTACTTTTTTATTGGCCAGGTAAACACTGCACTAGAATTATCAGTTTTCTGAGAGATATATAAAAACAATATGATTGTTACTCACCACCTCCTTGCATAAGTTTGTAAAATTTGCTCTCTATGTGTAATTGTGGATGTCTTGTCTTTATACATTCTAATTTTATAGCTACCTCCTCTTTGGTGACAATGTTTGTTCCTGTAAAAGAAGTAATCATTACCATCACAGAGATAGACAATACCTATTATCCTAAAGCCTATTGTAATTATTATAATAATAGGCTAACTTAAAGAGACAATACTAGCTTGCCTGTTACAACAATTTATAGGATATTCTAAAGTAGAAAGACACACCTTAAAAACCAAGAAAAGCATTATTAGGGATTCAATAGTCAATCACATGTTCCCATTACTCTTAACAAGTGAAACAAACAGTACCTATTATGGTTACCATAGGATAATAGATAAACCATGTAGGACAAAATGCTAACAACAGGTTCCTAGTGTAAGATTCTAAGGTGTCTGTTCGAAATGAAAAAAAAACTGCAGCTGGCCAGCGATACGACCAGTTTTCTTTGTTTACAATAATCTGTTCATACACTCACCCAGGTAAATATCTCCAAAAGATCCCGAACCGATTTTACGGCCCAGTCGGTATTTATTACCGACTCGAAGCTCCATTTTGGTATTTAGCATACAACGAACTCACAATAATATTACTCGCCACCAAATCATTACAGGACGGCCATATTGCGATAGACGCAGAATGTAGTGAAGTATGTAACTTTGGGTGGAATTTGTTACAAACAGTATTTTATGGTGAATTTGAATCGTTTATTACTCCTGTATTCAACCTTAAACCGTGTATAAAGTTTTTTTACACAAAATTGCTCTAAAATTGATATATTCTAACTACACACGCACATGAGGATTTTTTCGTAGACAATCAGTTGCTGCTCGATTTTAGTTCGCTCATTCGCTCGCTCCTCGTTTTGCTCGTTGTTTGTTCTTCGTTCGTTCAATCAGAAATCGAGATTAGTCGAGTATAATCGCCTAAACGTTGATGTATCACTTTAAATATCGCTTCGATAAATCCATTCAATAAAATTATTTTGGTCTATGAATCGATTGTTTTTTTTTTCGTATAAAAATTTTAATACAAGAAAATAAGAAACGACACTTTTATTGAAAACGAACAATAATTTTCCTTCAAGCACATAGAAGACAAAAGTAAGTAAATCGTTTTAATTTTAATCCTTAGTAGATAGGTACTTAAGGCGCTGACAACAGCCAAATAGGCTTATCCTAAACAATTTTTTAGCCAAATCTACGTAGTTTGTGACGGCAGAAAAAATATATGTTAATCTTGAACATATTTCTAAGAACCCTGTTGTATTCAAAACACGAATTTGAATTATTTTCTCGATAAAAAAAAAATACAAACTAACCTCTTAAAATGATCTTCTAACAAAAATATCTGTATTACTTAACAACTTACGTTGATAAAATAATTAACAATAACGTTTCATGTTATAATACAGAATCTGGTTGTTTTTTATTTTCGACTACTCGACTTATTTTCAAGTAATTAATTGTTTTATGGTTTATAATTAGTTACGAGCGCTGCGTGATCGCGCTTCTCTTTCTTTTATAAGCAATCTGACAGTGATCGCAGAGACGCGCAGCTAGACGGACGTATGTCGCTTTGCCTCGCCATCCATTCACTTCATATTTTGTTTGTTGTTTGAAAAATTATAGACATTGGTACATAAAGAATATAAGTTTAATAAATATACTATTAATTTATACTATCTAAGTTGTTAATTTAAATATATTTAGTTCTAAGTTTAAAAATATTTGTTACTATAATTGGGAAACAAACAAAAATGTCGGAGGCCAGAAAAAAGGAACAGAAGTGAAATCGTAACCAAACCAAAAAGCTACACTAAGCTGTTTTGTACAACGTATAGCGAAAATTCATCTGCAACTGTGAAGCTCGTTTGGTCTAGCGGTATCTGCGTTGGTTCAGAATATCAAGTATCGAGTTCGAAACCTAGGTTCGCCTGTTCAATTTTTGTATTTATTTTTAATATTTTCTTTTATCTTTTCAGTAAAAAGAGACGTTTGGCGAATAGTTCAGAAGCAGGTGAAACTTCGGAAAGTTTTTCACCAATAAGTTTGTAATAAGCACCTACATACTAATATAGATAATAATTTTATTATTTATATTACATTAACACATTACACAAAAAGAATCGCCACATGGACAAAGAGGATCCCCTTTACATTTTAGAAAGATAGTTACAAACAAGTATAATGATAAACTATCACATTTGCATAGACCTACGACTATCTTAGAACTGGCCTAATAGGAAAATACTCCTAAAATACTTGTAGCTTTATCCATTGTTTCTAGCCCTTTCCATACAAATAGTTGTGTAGGTTTTAGTATTTTTTACCTATATATGGCGATCTATACATACTGAAGTGTCTGTTCCTAATGTCAAAATAGCAGTTTTTTACTAAATGCTATGAAAGTACGCATAGTACTTAAAAAAAAAATCAGTTTTTTTTTTATCTGGCTGTCTGTCTGTGTGTTTGTTTCGACAAATCTCCAAAACGGCTGTACGGAGATTGACAGGACTCACTGTCAGACAGCTAATGATGTAAGGAGTAACTTAGGCTACGTCCACAGCTAGTCTACAGCTAGTTAGACATAATAGGTAAGATTAGTGCTGAAGAAAGTTTTTCTAAGTTTAAATGTAATAAATATTTTGTACAGATTAGGAAATGTGGCTGTTGCAGTTACATTAGAAAGTGATGTTATAATTCCTCTAGAAAATGTTACCAGGTAAAGATGATGCCCAAGTGATATGAAACTTCCTCATGATCGTTCTTTTACTTCTTATGTTATTGTGAGTCATAGTTTTTTTCCATCACTGGTTTGAAGTATCGGCAAAGGTATCTGAGACAGTTGAATCCACCGATAATATTCCTAAACTTGAGGTAAATATTATTATTTTGAACAGGTTGTCGAAGATAAAATCTGGCAGTTAGTATTTAGTTACTAACGCATAGGTAAGCTTTAAGTATTATTTTTTTTAGACTGCTACAAGTCACCCTGCACAACAAAAAATCCTTATAAATATTATTATTATTATTACATCGGAGGACGAATAAACTTATCGCATTTATTTTTAAATCTTCAGAATATTTCTCGCCCTTACCCTTAGACCCTTGGGTTGTAATTTAAAACACATTAATTTGGTAGGAGAAAACATAAATGGATTCTTGTCGAAGTTCACTCTTTTGTGTAGGATGTGGAATTTAAAATTTATCATTAAAAGTGATTTCAGTGACGAAAATTATTTACCAGTCAATTATTGTGCTGTAGCAGGTATGTTATCAATTTTCGGAGGACTTCAAACTTGGAAGAATTTTCTTCAGCTCTAAATTTACCTTATGTCAAATAATATTATTAATAAAAAATAATATATATTATTAACTATCTGTGCAAATAAATAAAATTGAAGAGTCTGTTTGTAATATCAAAATAACAGTTTTATGCATATATATTAATTATTATGGATAACATATATCCATAATAATTACTGATAACAAAAATACAGTTTTTTTTTGTCTGTCTGTCTGTCTGTTTGTTACGGCAAATATCCGAGAGCAAATAAATTATAATTATGCGAAAATATTTAAAATGTTGCTAATATATTTTCGAGTTTTATTTTTCTTTCTTTTATATTGTTTTGAAGTTCATAGCAAATAAAGTCTCCTGAAATAATTAAAAATACAAACGTATAAAAAATATTTATTGTTTTTTTTAATCGCCCTGTCTAATTTATTTCTAGTTCTTCATATAGAACAAAAAATAAAGCGCCATCTATTGGTTTATTGTTTATTATTGACCGCGTCCTTGTGTTGGTAGTTCGCTGTTTTTACCGTCCTTTATCAATGGCACTAGGACATCGGAGAAATAGTGGGCGTGGCTAAAATAGTGAAACATCGAAGTTCAGTAGCTGTTGTCAGCGTCTTAATAGGTACTATAGAGCACGGGCACCCAAACTTTTAGCTATTGGAACTAATCACCCTCCAATTAACATAAGAAATGAATGAAAATTATCAACGGTTGAAATGTAATTAACAAACGTGTGTTCCACCCAGGGAAATAGCCTGGTGACTTCTCTACGGAACCCCTGGGTTCCTTGGAACGCACTTTGGCAAAAGCTGTGCAAACCTAGAGGTCAGTGTAGGTAGGTATAGATCCCACCAAATACATTTTCAATGTAAATTAAAGCCAAGACTGTCAAAAAAGCTAAGCTCCTACATCTACACGCCCTAACTTATTATAGGACGTCCATTAATTACGTGAGATGTTCAGGGGGGAGAGGTCGACGATTTAGTTAGATTCAGCTCGAGCTGAATCTCATTAAAGGTTCATTTCCATGCATCGCGACCGATCGCGAGCCGCTCGCGGCTTACGACAAGAGCTGAGGTAAGTAACAGACGCGCGCGGCCGACGACTGTCATAGGCCTGCGCGCGCACTGTGAATATTGTCGCATCGGCCGCGAGCTTCAGCCGCTTGTCGTAAGCCGCGAGCGGCTCGCGATCGGCCGCGATGCTCGGAAATAAACCTTTAATCTCACGAGAGGGAGCGGTGGATCTTGACAAATCTCACGTAATTTTTTTATTCGCAAGAAAGCAACTGAAATTGGATTAATTTGAGTCCTTTTTTTTCATTATATTCATTATTACATTAATTATTGCTTGGCATGTTCATTAGTTAAGTATCTCTTTATCTATTTTCGGCATTCAACTGTCTAAAATAGTTAAAATGTGTGTATGTGTTTTTTTTCTCTTTTTTGTACTGAATTGCCGAAATAAAGACCATTTAATTTAATTCATTCATTTCATTTCATTCATTATATCCTTACAATTTAGACTATCTAGCACTGTCCAGACCAAATCTATAGGGATATAAAAATATGACGTAACGCTTCGAGAAAAGGTAGGTAGTGCTCTGCGCTTTCGTTGTCTCGTCATGGCAAGCATAGCACTTTTTATGACGGAGTTCCAGTGGTAATCTTTTCGCTTCATCTTCGGATTCATATTTCTGATAACATAACATTTTTTTACAACATACACATTAAATACTGGTGTATTAAATGTGTATGTTGTCAAAAAATGTTTCATTCATCTCCAGATTATATAGATCCTATTTAAAGTATTTTTTACACAGCTCAGCTCAAGAGCAGTGAAAATAATGGCATGTCAGTTTGCCTCCATTTTTTCGACTCCAACATTACAACTTTTAATAATTATATTTATTTACAGAATTTAATAATATATATTTATTTCGAGGAAATAGTCTGATTAACAAACAATAGAAAAAAAGACATCCATCCATACTAGGTTCTATGTTCCAAAGAACTCGAAAAAAATGCGAATCGCACTACTCGTTTGTGAGCAAAGTTGTGGACTCGATAAGGTACCTAATCTAAACTAATACACTGACGGACTCATAAACTGCATCAAAGTTCAGGTTTACTCTAAAAGGATTTTTTTATAATAAGTATGCAAACTTTTTAGATTAAATTATATAAATATGGAAAGACTGGCTCTTAATCTTAAAAAAAAATTAAATTTAAAAATAGAACTGCGGTAAAACAAATGAATATAGCCGGGAAAAGAAAATTTACTCGTAGTATCAGATTTGCGTGTTATTTATAGCAAAGTTTTAAATTAATTCTCATTGATTTTTTTTGTTTGGTCAATTGAATTATTGTTACCAGCATAATTGTTGGGTTAGTTTTTTAACACATCGAGAGTTTTTGAACCATAATATGGATACTTCGTCCGAACAAGCGGCACAAATTGTAGCATTGGTGCGGGAGGGCTTGGATCAACGAACGATTGGTAGAAATTTAAATTTAAACCAGTCTACGGTTTGTAGAATATACAGAAGGTTTGTAGAGACAGGTTCTTACAGGAGGAGACGTGGTACAGGCAGAACTCGAGCAACCACAGGTCGTGATGACCGATTTATTGTTACAACTTCCCTGCGAAATCGTTTCCTCACGTCAGTTAACATCAAAACCGAGCTTAATGAAGTGCGTGGAAAAAACGTGTGTGCACGAACAATAAGAAGAAGGTTAAAGGAAGCGGCTATCACCCCTTTTAGACCAGCAAATGGTCCAAAGTTGTCTGCAGCTCACAGACAAGCTCGCTTAAGATTTGCGCGTCATCACCTGAATTGGACAGAAGAGCAGTGGGCCTCTGTATTGTTCACGGACGAGTGTAGGACATGTTTATATGGTGCAGATGGTCGCAGAAGAGTCTATCGTCGACGTGGGGAGCGATATGCTCAAAGTTGCATTGAGGAGCGTGTTCCTTTTGGAGGCGGTTCATGTATGGTCTGGGGTGGCATATCGATGAACGGGCGAACAGAACTTGTGTTCATAGACATGGTCCGTCAAAACGGTAATAGAGGGGGTTTGACAGCACATCGCTACATAACAGAGATATTAGAAGATCACGTGGTGCCTTACATGGGATTCATAGGCGAAAATTTTACTTTAATGCAGGATAATGCCCGGCCGCATGCAGCTGCACAAGTTCAACATTATTGCGAAGAGGTTGGGATACGTACAATGAATTGGCCAGCACGCAGCCCGGATCTTAATCCCATCGAGCATGTTTGGGACAATTTAAAAAGAGCTGTATATGCGAGAAACCCTTCGCCTACGACAGTGGCAGCACTAAGAACAGCACTTTCAGAAGAATGGGACAATATTCCGCAAGATCTTTTAAAAACCCTTATAAAATCTATGCGGAACCGATTAGAATCCGTAATAAGGGCACGTGGGGGTAATACACCTTATTAAAACACAAATAAACCCTTGCATAAAGTTTGTGTCTATTGTTAAAACCAATTTTTTAATTAAACAATTTTTCCTTAAACTTCTGTTTTTTCTTCAAAAAAGGTCTTAAGGTCCTTTCCAGTACATAAACTTAAACTTAAAGATATGATCCTACGCTGTTTTAAAGTTCACGAACCAATCTAGAGGTTTCAATTTAAATCTGTATAGAAAGTTTGCATACTTGGTTAAAATATTTATTTCAAAGTCGTCTATTACTTTGATGCAGTTTATAAGTCCGTCAGTGTATTATAAAGTAGAAGAGTTTGTTTGTTTCTTTGAACGCGGCAATCTCAAGAACTACTGGTCCGAATTGAAAAAATATTTTTCTGTTGGGTAGCCCATTTATCGAGGAAGGCTATAGGCATATATTACATCACGCTACGACCAATAGGAGCGGAGCAGTAACGAAAGATGTTGCAAAAACGGGAAAAATGTACGCATACGAAGTTGCGCGGGACAGCTAGTCTATACTATCTATATCTATACCTCTATACTAATATTATAAATAGGAAAGATTTGATTGTTTGTTTGTATTGAATAGGCTCTGAAACTACTGGACAGATTTGAAAAATACTTTCATCGCTATGAAGCTTCACTAATCCCGCGTGACATAGGCTATTTTTTATCCCTGTATTCCCACGGGAACGGGAACTACGCGGGTAAAACCGCGATGCGTCCGCTAGTTATTAATAAAAGAGGTTTCGCCATGATTGATCCATTTGTTGTTTTCAACAGATAATAGGTCATTACCTCATTTCTATAATTGTAACGGTCGCAATTAGGAGACCAAGAATAGAACCTAGCGTAATCCCTGTTAATAATTAAGTATCATATATCTATATATATATACGATTTATATGATTAGATAGAAGCGATGATTACTTGATAGTAATCATCGCTTCTATCTAATTTTTCCGATCAGTTCTCAGTCTATAAGATCTCCGAAAATATAAGATTAATTATGTACCTACTGATATATTCTTCATAAGAAATACAATCAAAAGCCTCAGATATATAATAAATATATCAGCAACTCGTAAATCCTCCTATGATTTTATGTAAATCCTCCTTTAGGTTATCTTTTAAAAAACAAACAGGACTTGTATAAAAAAAAGTACCTAACTGTGATTCTCGTTCTAAAAGCTCAGTCTATAGAATAGTCATCTGTTTGACTGTTGTGATGTCTACTGATGGCTAATTGTAAAACGAAGTGATTACATAATCTGTGGCTAATTGCTTTGTTGTATTGTATATTGGAGATAGGTATTTGGAAGGAGTGTAATGTAAATAAACTAGAATTACAATGTTCTTTCACAGATATAATTATCATATAATTTAATCACAAATTGTTTGCGTAAAATACAAAAATCTTTTGCACATATAAATATATAATATAATTGCAGATAGGGCATAATACCTACAATACAATATATAGTATGCTAAGTCATAAAGACTAAAAATGCTTATACATAAGAATGCTTATTTGCAGTTTGCTTACATTCTTATTATGGTGTACTTAAACACTTATATTATAATAACCTAAACTTAAATAAATTCAAACGTAGGTAGGTAACTTTAAATTGAGATTTCGTTGATTGTAACTTAGTGTGTCAAGTAACATTATCGTCTTCATTACTCTTTATTATATGTAGACGTAATTTTGTTACACTAGATACATAAACTGTTTCACACGCAAGACTATTAGGTATATACCTATAAGTAGTTACTATTAGGTATATATAAGTAATATTTATACTAGGTACATACATATTATATAGACATATCACGAACATTTTTATAAAGTGCAATTGACTGTTTACCTGTAGGTAGAATTTACACTAATTAACTTTAACCGTTATACAGATTGCAAAATCAAAACTACTCACTCGATTTGGCTTATGCGGTCATTTTGGCACCACGAGAAAAATCAATATACAACAGACAGAATAAATTAAAACAAACATTGCTATCTATAATTTATTAGATGCAATAACGTTGAGATCTGATTATTATATTAGTATTTTAGTTACCCTTGATCGCTTTACATTGCTCTCTATCAAAATAAATTGTTATTCACACCGTAAATTGTTATCTATAAAGTATCGTCGGTCGGATCTCGTACATCAATTCAAATTTCAAAAAATATTACAATGTAAGATAACCTACAGGCCATTCCTAGTTGGTTTACTAGATTCATAATTGCATTAGACTGTGTATTCCATTTTTTATGAATATTTCTCTACTTTAGATAATAACATTTTATTCTCCTCGTCCATTTTTTTTTGTATTTTTCAATGACATTTAGATAACATGCTTAATTAACGATTATAATATTTTTACATCTAGGTAATTATTCGTACCATTGGTCTTTGGGCGTGCTTTTATGTTCCTTGTATTTTTATGCATAATACTTAACTGAATACATATATATGTAATTAGATCTTTATAAATTTTCTCTGAACATAACTTAATTATTTATACATGTTATATTACAAAAGCAATTTACTCACTCTTATTTCATTTTGTTCTTTACATGCAATGCCACGTAGAACATCCTACAATATAAGTAGGTACCTAGTTATTGGACTCGGGCACTTCCATATATACTGTAACAAGATATCTGTCCAGAGGAATACACCTCATCGTAGTAAAATTATAAAAAAAATATTAGCGTTATTTTAAGGAACAAATTAAAATAAATTGTACTAGGTATGCATATTTATCTAGACGTTCACTAGGAAGAATCCGGAGCGTTTCATTTGAATAACATTCTATTTTGTTTTTCGCGAGGAGACCGTCGTCGTGGCAGAAGACCTAAGGTGAGCAATTCGAAGACTAGAACGTATTTGTCAAGGACATTGGCGAGACCTCGGCCTGGAGTCCTCTCGGTCCTGATCACTTGGCACATTATTATTCTGTTCTTGATCTCGATTTAAAACGAATACAGGTTCTACATTTTCATCGTCACTGTTAAATCTGAAACAATTAAAAGAAGTTACTATTTTGTAGCTACCTATTTGGATCATAGGAAATACCTATACTCAGTAAAAATAAAATTTAGATATTCAACGAACAAGGTGAATGAACTTCGATAACGTCGGCCACGGCTTTCCTTGTTATTTGACAACCTAACTAGAAACATAGAAAAACCTAAAGTTACCTACGTAGTTGTGAACCAATGCTTCTGCGTTTGTTAAGATATTAATTTTCTAGTAAAAAATAAGTGTATCTTTCCATTTTTTCGGTTTTCTTTCATGCCAGGTCTGTTTTTCACCTATCAATTATGTTAGTATAACAACAGGTTTTTATTTCGTAGTAGATAACCCTGGTTAGTGTTTCTTGAAGATTCGAACAAACCCGTTTACTATTTGTTTTACAATTACGACTTTTAGGGTTCCGTAGCCAAAATAGCAAAACGGAAACGTTATAGTTTCGCCTTGTCCGTCCGTCTGGCCCCAGGTTAGCTCAGGAACCCTTAGTACTAGAAAGCTGCAATTTGTCATGGCTATACATATTAATTACGCCGGCAAAGTGGTAAAATAAAATCTTATTTTTTTTGCGATAGTTGTAGTAGGGGATACTTGTAAAGTTGAATGTGTTTTTTTTCGCGTCTACCCCATCGGGAGGGATGTCGTTGAATAGCTCTTTAAAAAATATTGCAGGTACATTAAGACCATTCTTCGATTTAGGGTTCCGTATGTGAAATATATAAAGTTTTAAAGTTTAATTTTGTAAGAGGCAAGTGTCCCACAACCTCCTGTCATCTAAATGGTTGAATATGTAAAAAAATAAAAAGAGTAGTATATATAGTGAAAATAAACGGAAAACGATCATAGCTAAGTAGGCTTTACAAGTTTACGAGTAATAGCCAACCAAGTGATTATTAAAAAATATTTAGTTAGTAGTATGAAACTACAGAAAACCCACTTCTTAGTCCACATTATTGTGATGGGCAACTACGGAACTCTACATTGTGCATGGCCCGACATGCACTTGACCAGTTTTTCTTTTACTTATTGTGAAAAACTCGAACCTAGGTATATCTACGTTTCAATTACTCTTATAAACATTAATACTTACTGGTACCGAGGTACTTCTCCCCTCATTGAGCATATCGCATTAGTTAGGGCCTTTACGTAATTTTTGGCTAAAGTTAATGTTTCTATCTTTGACAAACTCCTGTTGTCCTTTTTAACATGTGGAATTACCCGTCGCAGATCCTGAAATAGAAAACGAACTATGTGAAATCATTTTTTAGGAAAGTGTGTTAAATAAATATTGAGTTTGACATACAATAAAAGTGATGCAGTAATTTATCGGCAATCGTGCTATTCCTACTAAGTAGTATTGCAGGATTCTTTGTGATGTGACATCTAATGCTGAGTAATAGATTTAGGAGAAGATGTCCACAAGGTGCCACGACCCCGAAAATAGGCACTCTGTTTTTCACTCTTTGGTGTTACGAAGAGCTAGTAGATACGTAACAGTAAGATAACGACTTTCTTACTATGTTTCATGTTACATCAAGCCAGACCATCATTACTGTATAGTGCAATAGAGATGCCAGATGGCACTCACTCCAGAAAGTTCTAAGCTCACCTCAAAAGCTCTGTTTAAGGAATGCATCCTCATTCGTTCACGTTCATTACTCTCCAGCCTGCGGAGATTCCGTTCGCGAGCAGATATTCCGCAGCGTCGTCGACGTCCTGGGCCGGTGGGTCCACTGCTGGCTGCTGATGATGATGACCCCGCAGCTGCCCGCCGAGGGCGGCAAACGCGACGTGCCACTTGTTCATCGCTGCCGCTCCCGCTGTCGTAAAAGTCTGAAATTTGAAAAAGTTTCCATTAAATAATTATACTAGTTGATCATCTTTAGTAGCTAGATAATTCAAGGCCTGAATCATTAGAGGCTTAACCGAGTAGGTAGAAACTTTGTAGGTTGGTTACGAGATATTATACGAGAGTCCTGAGTCATCCCGAATGTAACTTTTAAGTTACATTCGGGATGACTCAGGACTCTCGTATAAGTCGGCAATTGGCCATGCTTTGTTGATTCTATCTATATCATAATTTGTGAAGTATTTTTAAATCCATGTCGATCGCGACCAACAAACTTCCTTTCTTATTATTATTAGATATTAGGCACACGTACATCACTCAGGACCCGTCAGTAGACACGTTTGCCGTCACGAAACGTTGCCAACCACAAAGCTGGCAACAGCACGATATTGAAGTGAGAACAACATTTGTGCAACAAGTCAGCTGCTCTGTACGAAACTTGACTATTACGTGACGCGACTGCACGCTTGATAAAGTATTTGCGTAAGAGCGCGAGTGCAGACTAATCGATTTCTACGCACGGTTACGGCTGATTTTCGTAATGCCCTTATCTGCTTCGTGCTTTTCGATGCCAGTTCGTATTATAATAATAAATTAAAATTCAATATCCGTGTATGCTGGTTTTAAAAACATTTAAAATTACTACCTATTGAATTTCTTACCTCCTGCTTGTTCTATTTTGTCGGCAATATCGGGCTTGGTATCATAATACTCAGAGGTCTCGTCTTCATAATACAACATCATCTGGTCTGGCGACTCAGCTTCAGTGCCTCCCCCCTCCCCACTTGCCCATTGGGGCATTTTTAAATCTGCAACAAAATCATAAGTAGTGTTTTAACTTGTTAGTTGTACAAAACTTGAATTATTTTTATCAAATAATCGTTTACAAAATGCCTACGGAGCTGTTACTTAAAACCGTTATCCAGATACTGTTAAGAGCTGCTATTCTCACAAAAATATGAAACAAAGGTCGGTCATGCAGACCAGGTAACGGGTTATACGCCAGGCGTAACGGGGACGTCCAATATATTTTTTAAAGTTATTTGAATGACGACTAGGGACATTGGAACAACTAGAACTAAGCATGAAACTGCTAATCCGCACATAACATGGACGTGCCCAGCATCCCAATAAATTGCTCTGGGAGGGCTATAATTTCCTTGGATGCACATATTACTTACGCCGACAAAGTGATAGAATAAAATCTTGAACAACATTTTTTTTAGGGTATCTCATTTAAAGGTACCTATGTCAAGTGAGGATATAATTTTTTATCTTACCTATCCCATCATTTGGGTATCATTTAAATCATTAATTAAACATTTAAAGGTTGCGAAGACCATTTTTAGATTTGGAGATCCGTTTGTGGAATATTAAGCTTTAAAGTGCAAATTTTTCTTAGTGTCAAGTTCCGCCCCTTCCCCTGCCAGCTAACAGCTGATCAAATCAGAAGTAAAAAAAAAATCGTACAAATTCCATTGAAAATTATTATTAAGTAGTAGAACATTGTAAGTATGAAACAAAAACAACAGAAAACCCATTTCTTAAGCGCATTATTAGAATGGGAGTGGGGGGACTATGGAACCCTACATTGCCCGGTTTTAAAAGCAAGAATAAGTATGAACGTAAATTGGACCTATATTTTGGGAATATTTAGTATTCATACTTTTAAATGCTTTTCATGAACATGCATATACAGTATCAAATAGCAGACCCTATAATAGGGACATAAACATTAAGCGACAAATAAAATATAGTTAGTAAAATTCTAATATCTACACAACAACATAGGTAAATATCACGTTCCACGAAGTAAATTTTCATCCCGATAGCAAAATATTGTGACGTTGTTTGTGACGTTCAACAAGTCAATTTGAATAGCCGTTAATATACAGTGACGGGTCGTGGGCAGTCGCTAGTCGAACGTAATGACAGTGAAGTTAGACAACGTACATGTTAAGCCTGGGGTGGAGACGAGGCGCCGGCGGTTGCCCGGGCGACGACGTCGGCGGGCGCCCACGTGTCGCGCGATCACAATACACCACAACACACATACAATCTATACAACCCACACTGTACAAAAGAAAATAAAACGATAAAGGAAAATGTTATTTTCATGCTATGATTCAAGAATAAGCGCAAATTAGCAGTTCGTTTAATGAAAATTTAGGCGTAGCACATAAATGAAATTTAATTCGTGTCAAATTTTACATTGATTTTGCTGAAAGATGTTTAAATATACCATTTTGTTACGGTGGAGTTATTACTAAGCGAGAGTTTCAAGACTAATATCTTGTAAATGTAATCATTTTAAAATGAACGGTGCCACGTCACCAATGCTACGTAGATTGCTACGCGGCTACGAATAACCAACACAAAGACCACAAAAAGTATACCAACCAAGTAGGTATCTATGTAATGTATATATTATTTTTTTATTGTGTCTATTTTTCATAAAAGTCTGTATTACGTATTATTATTGTTTTCATTATTATATATTCAATTGTCTATAGAATAAGTAATAGAAAGTTACGCGTTAAATAAAAATAATGTAATGTAAAATAAACTAAGTATATTTTGATTTAGTACGCAGCAAGCTCAACAAGTACTCTCGCTTAATGTATACAGCTAGCACAGACTACGGAAAGTACAGAAGACAACCTACATAGAAAACCCTAGACGGATATAATATTATAAAGCTGAAGTGTTTGTTTGTTTGGTTGAACACGATTATCTCAGGAACTACTGGTTCGAATTGAAAAGTATTTTAGTGTTGGATAGCCAATTTAGCGAGGAAGGATACATAACATCACGCAACGGCCAACAGGACCGAAAATGTTGCAAAAACGGGAAATAATGTCGCAGGCGAAGATGCACGTATATACACACAGACATCGCACACGGAATTAGAGCAGGCTTTACGAACAAAGTGTATGATTTGGTCTTCGATTACGATGTCAATCTGTGAATAGCTGGAGTGAAGTACGTATGAAGGTTGCCTTCTGTAATTACCTACTCTCCGTATTCTGTGCAGCTAGTGCAAACACGTGTTTAATTATTCATTTAAAGAACCCCGCCCGCAGGTTACGAGATTGACTGGCCAGTTTCTAACCACGCCAATAAACTACAAGATATGCTCCACTTTGAACAAACCGGTTTATATGAGTTAATTGGTGTTCGATTGAAAAATATCGTGTTAAAATTGCCATTGCAAGCTTTT
Source organism: Herminia tarsipennalis (assembly GCA_945859575.2). Taxonomy (NCBI): domain Eukaryota; kingdom Metazoa; phylum Arthropoda; class Insecta; order Lepidoptera; family Erebidae; genus Herminia; species Herminia tarsipennalis. Next base: position 13,439,611 of record OX243839.2, on the reverse strand, counting down.
AACATTTAAAATGTAATTCGATTGTAGGATCGGCAATCTATCTATACATAAACACGTAAAGCACAAAGTTTGTACCCTTTTTTATGAAAATTGGGTGGACGCAGGAGTTTGAAATTTGGCACAGTTCAAGTTTATATAAAGAAGGAGTGCATAAATGTAATATTTTAAAATAATATGCATTAGAAGTACATTAAATAAATAAAAACACACACTATCGCAAATTAATATACATACACATTACACACATTAACGCGTAGACACAGTAAATTTGAAACACTCGCCAATGTGTAACAGATTAACAGATTGAACTTGACAGATTGAGCTTCGTTTTAAAACGAAATATCTTTACAGCCAAATGCAATCGTTTGCACAAGCTTTGTACGAAAACGTCATACTGTAAAGAGAAGATTTAATCTCATTTTCTTTAATACTACACGTGTACGAAGCCGGAGCACAAAAACAAAAAGCTCTATAAAATATACTTGGGAACTTTTTATATTACGCCCTTCGATTAACAATGAAAACTTGTTGATCGAAGATTACGCCTGATATTTAAACGAAAATCGATACATAATTAAAACGTGAGGTTCCTTTGAGTTTGAAAACACAGATCAGAATAAATTTATGGTCACCTTGCATTGACGTCACTTTCAGGCACAGGCGGGAGCCGGAGCTGAAGGCTAGGTGGCCGCGATCACGGAAGTTATTCCGTAACTTTAATGTACAGTAGCAGAGCTGCAGACTTCTTTTTCTTTTGGCTGACTTTTCAGATAATTTCTGCCATTATCATATATTACCTAATAAAAAAAAGTTTCATACATAAGCTGAATTATAATTATTATATACTTAAGTATTAAGTATTGGTATTTTCACATGGTTTACAATGAGCAGAGTAACGTGATGCCTGCCCAGGGACTAAAAGTACACACAGACTTGGAATATCAGTTTTTGAATCTGACGAAGTTTTGTCCCGTATGAGAATTGAACACACGTAGACACTAGTGGGAAGTAGTCACAACGAAGGAGGCAGAAACAAATTAGGAGAGACTTATTGCCTATGTCAAATAGTAAACCGTTGAGCTGTGAATATGACGTCAGCTCTTATTTGTCGTCATTTTCGCAGCTCCATTGGGTGACTTATCATAATATTTGAAGTGACGCTAATACCCAAAGTCGGTAAAAGTAATGTACATAAGTTGTTAACGCAAAATCTCTGGTTTAAAATCGTCTGGTACACACGTGTCCAACTCAATACTGCGTCGCTTTATTATTTATTTATTTGACTTGATTGACGCATATTAGTTACATTAAAAGTGGCAATCTTTTGATGAATATTGTAACCTGGTAGATTCATGATGATTTTTCGTGTCCACGATAAGCCCATGGAACTGTTAGAACCTTGTCATAATAATAAATGGAGAGCTTCGCGTAGAAATGCATCAACGCGCATACGCGGCGGACATTTGTGAGCACGCCGTGCTTTAAACACGATTATTAACACTTCGCACGGGCTTGACGTGGACACGGAATAAAGATCGTGAATAAGGCTTCTGCACGAAAAAGGGCGCTGTAGCTTACAATTAAGAAGTTATGAGAGAGATTATTAGAGAGAGGGTTTTACGGAGTAGTGTTATTTAATAAAGAAAATCATGGCTGTAGCGCTAAGGCACTGAGTGACTTGCCATATGTAAATAGGTACTGATAGAATGGTGTTCTTTTATAGGGTTTCGTATTGCTGCCTTAAAATACATATATTTTTTAATTTTTCCATTAAATGATACCTAAAAATATAACATTTAAATTTAAATAGGTAAATATCGTCCGCGACGAGTCGACATAGCAATCTTTTAACTCCTTTTAAGTACAAAACTACAAGCAAAACATATGCGAGATAAAAATTTATAAACCTATCTGACGAGAACTCTCACCGCGCTAAAAATAAGGTACTGCGGGGCGTTGCTAAGGTGTGGGATGCGTACGTCTTCTCCCCCTAAATCCTTCGCGGACTACACCTATACAACATGTAACAGAAAGGTGTGGTCATATTTCAGCGGACACTGTACGTTAAAAGTGTTTTTTTTTAAAGATAACTAGCAATTTGGACTTGAGTCCCACTTTACTAACAATCTTGTTAACCCCTCCAGCTAAGCTCAAAGGCTTGTGTTAGGAATAGGTTCACGCCGGTACTATAATAGGATTCGAACCCGCTACGTCATGATTGCGAGACCGATGCCTCAGCTACCGCCGCTTTTTATGTATTGCATCAACCATGGTGCCATATCCGGTTGTTACATAGACTTCATTTCAGTAGCGGAAGACGTATAGTATAAGTATTATATTTATTTATTTACTCAAAATTTGTTACAATGGCCAACATTTTCTACCAGTCAACATTCCCTAATGTTGACTGGTAGAAAATGTTGCTACATCAGCAGAGAGAAGAATTAGGTAGGTGCTTAATTGTCATTTACTTAATACACAAGTAATATAATATAATTTAATAAAATAAATATACATACAATAAGTATACATTAAATTCAATACCAACATTTTACCTCACCTAGTGTAAAAAACGATTGGCTTATTATGGCATAAAACTTTTTAGTCATGGTTTTTTTAATTGATAATATTACTTTTCCATTGATAAATAATTAAATATTGAATTTAAAATGATAGGGTAAGAACTCGATAGCATGGGCACATTACAACCCTTGATTATGACCACACCTTTCCGTTACACGTTGCAATGTAATTTTGATTTAACTCAGTATAGATTCGGTAGGTATACCGATACCTGATCAAGTATTTTATTTGCAAATTAAGAAATTCGGCTACCTGATAGGCTTACAAAATATAGTCAAATGCAAATAAAAGGAGAAACAAAATGCAATAGCGGTTACATCCGGATGTTTTGCGTTAGTTTCTCTCTCCGCCGGGCCACTTACAGCGTCTTTATCGCGTGCAGTCGGCACGTGCACGCTAAATCAACCACACCAATTAAGTATGCACACATTTTGCAACACGTTATGTAATAACAATTACATATATTTTATTATAAATGTAAAATTACATGTCTTCTTTTAATTAATAAAAAGCTACAATAGCTTGTAAATCTCCAATTATCTAAGTATCAACGAGTTTCTTGATGAGGTAGTCGTTAGATATTTACTACTCTGTGTTAAGAATATTACATATTGTGATGTTTTATTACAATACGTCTTTCATTAATTAAACGAATAGGTAAATTTAGCGAAGAGAAAATAGCGTCTGCATAATTCACGTTCTCATTATAATACTTACACACTGAAAGTGAGAAGTAATAAATTTGTGGTTACATAATTATATAAGAACTATACCTAAGCATTAAACAATGCACAAACGGATACTAATACTAAAAGACAATCGAATGTATTTCTATACAGGTCGACGGGTGCTTTGCATAGAGATAGGTGGTAGCTACTAAGTTTGTAGAGATAATTTTACAGATACCTCCTACGAAATTTAAATATTTATATCATATCAAGTGGTTTTTCATGTACGAAGCTCTAACTATCTATTTGTCGGTAAACCATAATGAAAAATAAACTCGTTCATTTCTTATATTGTTCGCTATATACTTCACACATAATGGCGTTAAAAAGAACCTTATTGTTTTAATTTGAACATAATACACTAATGTGTTTACAATCATGTATTTGCGTCACTCATATTCATATCAATCTTGCACCTGTTACAACATAGGGGATAGCTTTTATGTCTTTACCACAAGGCAGCAATACAGGACAATCACTTTTATTACTTTTGCTTTAAATGTAAAGTGAACTTCAACAAAATATCACATCATAAACTATCTACTTTTTCAATTTAAAGTTTCGAGAATATTGTAGCAGGTAGGTAAGTAATGTTCTTCCGCGTCTATATTTTGTAATATATGTAGATATTAATGGCTCGTATAATATCTACAATCTATAAACTCAGCAAGTTTACAATCACGAGCAAACGTTGACATTTACGTGACATTTCGAACGGTGATGTGAGTGACGGCGCGCCTTTACCGATGCGTGCGCGTGGACCGCTGCCGGACCTCCGATGCTTGTGACGTCACACGCGGAGCGACCACGGCCGGCAGCAGCGTGGCGTTCGACCTTCGCGCGGCTCCCCACACTTTCACTACACCACTATAATACCACCACTGTTAGCCCACATACGCTTATCGCTTCCATTGTTATTATACTAGAGCAGTTGCATAATATATCTGAAGGCAACTGAGGGGCAAATGTCACTCTAGATATGTATGCCAAAAATTGTAGCCTTGAAGTTCCGATCTTTACGCCGAATAAAAAGTTTTAGACTTGAATCAAATATTTTCGCGAGGATTAACTCCGAAGGTCGTGAATTATCTTAGTACCTACCCACTACTGTATGCCGTGATGTTTGTAGTTTTTATTTCATTATGATTGTTAATAATCCCAAGAAGGATATACTTATGCTACTTTTATCCTGATAAAAATGTGGTAAGTAATCTAAATTCACTTGAAGCCTTTGAAAAAGGTTGGTTTAAAGATAGGTATGTATCCCTATTAGTAAATTCATTAACTACAAACTACAATTACATTGCGTCTCGATAATACATTAAGATATTCTAATGAGTGTCAGTAATTAAAAGTAACTGCTATTGTTTATGCAATGTTGACCGTGTTTACAAAATTTGTTACTTAAAAACTGGTTTGATACATTCAAATATCTAGTCTATTTTACTGCAACGTAGTAGGCTGTGATTACTTATAAGTTTATACATGAATATTTATCCTTTCAAGTTACCGGTCGTGCGCCAGTCAACTATGATCAAACCGTTTCCCTTATGTAAGTAGATAGGTACTTACTAGTAGATGTTGAATGTATGTATGAGCCTAGTTCTAAGCTCTAAACATCGTTTGAAAGTTCAAAACCTAGAAACCGATTAGACCCACCAACAGCCTATATCAAAAACCTAACTATACCTACATAATGAACGTGAAATTCATTTCTCAATCATCATATTTTTGATTTTTGGCCACAATTAAATGTTATTTCATCCGTCGTGATTTGGAGAACCTACATAATGTGACATTTTGAGAATAAGGTAAGAATGTTATATCTACTAATACGACCTTCTTATGTTGTAATTAATTACAACATCTGAATAGTAGATTTGTAAAATGTTAACTTTCTTCCATTTGTCAGTTGTCTAGTAGCAAAAGTATAGGCTCTGTCGAGTTTGATAGCAAATGGCGTTCTGTGAATTGTCCCAAGAAAGTCCTTAACGCCCCCCATTGCTGGGTATAATGTTTAAAATACTTATAAGTACTTTCATCATAGTTATTCTAATTACATCTTAAAGATTTTAAATATTTTAATGCTTGTTTGAACTAAGTGCCTTAGAACATACAATTAAACCTAAGCTTTACTTACATCCAGAGGCACATACTGCTCCATAAAAAATATTAAAGCTACTGCTAATGTTTATTTTAAGCCCATGTGCATAAAGAATGCTTACGTATACAATCTTCAGAATTCTTGCATGCTATCTAACATAGTTACGCACATATTACATGCTTATATGCCTACAATATACGTGTATTATCGTGTTTTAATTTAACCGTACGTAAGCTGTTTTGAATGTCATTTACAATAGGTCTGTATCAGCTGGTTAAACATTAAACAATCGAAGTAATTTTATTGTGGTCATGCAATTGCTTTCTGGCCTTTTGGTCACAAGGTTCCTTCAAATAAAAGTATTTCTCAATTTGTGATTTTTGTTGTATTATTTATTTAAGTACACTGTTGATAATGACGTCGGTTTTATCTGTGGATTACTTAACGATATATACGATTATGTAACTGCTTATGTCATTATAAATTTCTTATTAGTGCGTACATACTGCGTAGGTACTTCACTTTAATTAAATGTTTGGCCGATGATGTACCAAAACTGTAATGTTAATAATTGTTTCTTTTGCTTTGTTATTTACAATGGTACCTACTTATTACGCTAAAACCAGACAGACACCGCACTCCGTGATTGAAGAATGTAAGACAGTTTTAGGGTTCCGTAGCCAAAATGGTTAAAACGGAACCTTTATAGTTTCGTTATGTGGAAAAAACCAAACCACATAATATGGAAAAAATAACAAAAAAAAACACAAAAATAGCGCTTAATAAGTATTTTGGTTAAGATCGGGCATACCGTCATTGAGTTATTGCCAAAAAACTGCGTTTCTCAACAAAAGGGCGTAAGTGCCATGAACATACGCTTTTCTGCTGATGCAATTGTTCAATGCTGCGGAACCCTTCACTGAGCATAGTCCGACATGCTCTTGCCCGGTTTTTTAGAACAGCGCGGCGGCAGTGGATTGAAATAAGATCACCATAATGATCGCCAACCTCCGGTAGGAGATGGCAAATAAAGAAGAAGAAATGTAGTTTTTCCTTAATTAAATTTCAATTACGTATACCTAAGAAATGTATTACTTTTAATTCATGACCAAATAAATGATACATGTAATGGTTTTCAGAGAATCGTGAGTCGTTTCTTGCTTCTGTAATGGCTAAAACGTGATTGTTAGTCTGCGGTAGGATACCTGAACTGAGTTCAATTAACCTGTTATAATACCTACTTCGATATAAAATAGACTTAGAACAAACTGTTATTTAGATTTTTATAGTTTCTTGAAATATATTTACGTTAGTTATCTATTGAGTAGTGAGGTATTACTAAAACGACTTAAGTCTAATTAATTCAGTATTACCTACATTACTTTTTTGTGATACCTACTCCGTTTTTAGTCATTCCCATTTTGTCTTATTTAAACTCAATCTATTTTGTTAAAACCTGCCATAAGATTGCTACAGGCAAGATACACGGCTTTTCCTGCGTGGATGATTTTACCCGTTTAAGGGTTGATTTTTGAATAATGCTCAAAAACGTGTTGCTTTTATTAAACCCAAAAAGCTAAAACAAAATTTGACAGGTCTAACTTTAAAACTGATGGAGTGACATATTAAATTCCAACCCTTATTTTACCCCCTTAAGGGTTGTTTTTCCAAAAACTTTCGTCATCCTTTCTTACAACATAACGCCTACAACATAAATTGCCAACATTTCAAGTTTGTATTTCCAGCGTTTTGGCTCTGCGTTGATGAATCAGATAGACAATCAGTTAGTCTTATTAGATTTTAGTATATAAAATACACGATATAAGGATACTAACGGTATGCAATAGGTACTTTAAACCAACTACAATAATTTTAAATTTGTAGTAAATAAGATTTATTATAGGTAAATCGATTTTTGAACTACTTAGATGAATAAATTGATTTGTGTGGCTCTCACTTTTACATTATTTTACTTCGAATAATTCAGTTTTAATATAAAAATCCATGGTATATAATACGCTATATATAAGTACTTGTATGATTTTAGCTAGCTATTATATAGAAATATAAATATGTTTAAGTAAGCATAAGCCTAAATTGCAATATTAAGCTTAGAAATTTTACACCTTTTATTGAGTCAAAAATGCCTTAGAGGCGGGGCATTTTTGGCTTAAATATGCGGGGTAAATAAATATTATACCACTGCTAGGTCTATAGGTACATGGATAACTGTTTTTCGATATGTTTTATCTCACTCGGTCTTTATATATTCCTCCTTATTGCTCATCTAAGTAAGGCAATAGGGGGTACATCAGTGAAAGCACACCAGTTTACATACAACAAGTTTTTTACGTTGTTGGTGAGCCTTCGTCGAGATTGGGCGCTTGAATGAAAAATCATAAGGTGACGATGATGATGAGAATCTATGTGAGAGTATTTTATAAAGCTATTTTGTAATTGCTATATAAGTATGTTGACAAATAAGAGCCAGGTCGTCACCAAATTAAAGATTTGGGTCCTTATTTACGATCTTTATTTCGTGTCCACGACAAGCCCATGCGGAACTGTCAAAGTCTTGCCATAATGTTGGATAAAAAGGTGCTTATAAATGCATCAAGGAGCATGTGCGGCGCGCTCAAAAATGCGCGTTTATGACAAGATTTTAACAGTTCCGCACGGGCTTGCCATGGATATGGAATAAAGATCGTGATTAAGGACCCTAGTCTGGTCATAAAATCAAACAAAAACTTACCAATTGGTTTTTAAAATGACGAGCGATAAGTCAGACTAACATGATGGTAAGCAGAATAATGTTAAATGAAGTCGTGATCTTTGTTAGGGTAAGACACGACCTCTTTCGCATTGTTTACGTGTGAAAGGTCCAATAACATTAAACGTATCTAACTCTTCATAAAATAGGATGAAATGTTACAGTAAGTAGATAAACGTTACATACAAATAAGTAAGTAAGCAGAAAGTGAAGGTTTCACTTTCGCTAACAGTTCCGTCCTCCCTGTAGAGCCTCGTGTTACTTGCTTTAGATTTTTTATATTCGATTTTAGAACACTTTCTATTAGCTAAAGCCATTCTTCTTCACCTATTATTATTAGTGACTACTTTTGTGCTCTGTGAGCAAAGATTTCTTCACGTGCCGTTATCAATATATCAATATCAACATGGATTATTATCTAAGTACCTAATCACAATAAAATATATTAGCTTTGTTTTCTCTAAAATACTAGATATATATGTGGAATACTTATAAATGGCTACTTATAATATACAAGCTTTCCTGAGAATAAATAAAGCTAAATACCTACTTTTAACCTTTACGAATATATGTATTACATACCTAGATAGTTTCATTCATGCAATATCTTTCAATTTCTTTCTGCTGTAGAGTTTTACGTGATACAAAACCCTATTTAGCGTTAATAAAGTAGGACGATTCGTTTTTAAGAATCTTTATAAAACTATTTTTAATATTTTAAATGCTAGCTAATGTCTACTTACAGAATAGTATTAATGTCACCTAATAAAGTAATATAACTCGTTTTGCATGTATAATAGATGTGTTAAAATCGAAGCATTCTATAGCCAAATTGTTACGTCATTAATACAAAGGTACAATTTTTACTTAGGTATAACTAGAAGCAAGTGAATAAAGCTGAGCTAAAATGTAGTGTAGGCGGTAGTACTTTCACAAGTACATACATTCATTCATAGCAATAAAATATGCGTTCACTTTATTTTAAAAGTGTAAAAAATATTCTTTACTAAAAGTATGAAAAAAAGCTTCGTCACTGATCAATTTTTGGAGTTTGGAATGTAAAACTGCAGCCAATAAGTACTTTAAAATGGTTCATAAGTACGATATTTCCTTGATAATGATTTTATAATCCAGTTCGAGTTTAAACAAAAAGCATTTATTGCAGATAGCAATAATTACCTAAATGACCTAGCAACAATAATTAGCCACGTTGGTATTTATATCTAGGTATTTGCCCGTTTCCTTTCTCTTACAAGATTGGTGAAGCAACCAGCACTGGCGCAAGTTACATCGATGCTACTCGTAATACCGAAACTATAAGGCTTCAACATTTCGAGCGTGCTCTAGAGATGATTCTTCCGATACTTATATTTTAAAACGGTTATTGTCTTCCTTTAATTATATTTTACTACGGTTTAGCATCTAACAACAAACGCCACATTCAGACAAAGTTTAAAGAGGTGTGCCTACCTAGTGTTTCTGACAGAAAAGACCGCCGGAGCTCATTGTGTATAGAGCAATAACCACAAACATTGAAACAATCTTTATTGAAGCAACAATAACTTCTGCAATGGCATCACAGTCAAGGGACTGGCTGACTTGCCCGGTCCTAACTTCTTAGAAATATCTACTAACTAGCTGTCCAACGCAACTTCGTCTGCGTAAATTTCCTCCGTTTTTGCAACATACTCCTATTGGTCGTAGCGTGATGTTTTGCCTTCCTCGATAAATAGGCCAACAGTGAAAGAATTTTTCAATTAGGATCAGTAGTTCCTGAGATTACCGCGTTCAAACAAACAAACTCTTCAGCTTTATAATATTAGGATAGATAAATAGTGATTACAAAGATTTTGTTTGCCATAAATTATCTTCTTAGAAAGTCTATAATACGTATATACCTACCCACCTCTTAACACTGCTGCGGCTGCGGTATTTGACAGTTTATTAATAGGCAAGCCGGATGTTTGTTTATCTCCTTATTTCCATTTTGCCTCGTATACTAAGATAATTCAGATTACGAGTGTTTTTATAACACGCGGTTACAAGTTCTTCCATAATAATTATTCGAGGATACGAACGCCACAAATAATTATTGAAAGAACTTGCATGGTAACGCATTTCACAAGCAAGGGCGTAGCTACCTCCGTATCAGCCATGTCAATGACACGGGATCTCCAGGATTCAATGCGTTAGTAATTACACTCCTCCCCACATTTTTTTATTATACCTTTGAACGCTTGGTCTTACCTACCTAAATCTACCAGAATCAAGGAGAGAAATAGGTCGCCCGCCAGTGACGTGGTGGTCAAATATCGAAAGAGACATCAGAAAGCCCAATTGAGCCTGACGCGACCTAAGACCGTCTATTTTGGCGCAGAAAAATGAGGAGATCTGACCCCGAACAACGGGATAAGAGATGGATGAATGGATAGCCGTTTGGGTATTGTCTAACCGGGTTCATCTAAGGTAAGCTACGCCTCTGATCATACCTTTTCGGGGAGAGCGGGAAGGGAGGGTTCAACCCTCAAATGGGTACGCCCATGACTCTGGTTATAACTACCTACCTATGTAGGAATAAATTGTTAATACGCAAAACGCGCGTCAACCGGTCATCAACTGAACATAGGCTGTGCTAGATTTTAAATTTTGCTTCGACAATATTCAATATAGTTTACTATCTAGCTAGAGAAACGTTTTTACAGTTTATTAATTGTTGATTACGTAGCCTTATCTGTAAGTAGTAACGGTAATCACGATATTCGGGATTCCTGTTTAATTAAGGAATTTTGTACCTGCAGAAGTTTAAACAAATAAATTGAAGTTTTTATTTTAATGATTATTTTCGTTTAGGTACTTTTGTTTTCTTTATACAAGGAAAATATTTACTGAATTCTAGTTTCAAGTTGATAATCTTGGTCTCGAATTTGAATTTGGTTTCTTTTTTCCTCAAAATTTCATATCAATGTCTGGAGGGACCTATTTTAGTCTATTCATCCATAAATGCGAAAGTCAGTCTGCCTGTTTGACTTAGGTTATCACACTACATCACTGGAATAATTTTGATAAAATTTTGCATGAAAATAGAAGGCAAGGGATAAACATAACAACTTTTCATTGCGGTAACGTATAGTTTTCGCAACAGTTCCAATTCTATTTATGTTTTTTACATAAATGGAATTGGAACACTTGTAGTAAGTTGTTGACAAAAATGATTTATGTCGCATTTACATTTATGCCAATTTCACAGAGCAAGAATGTCTCTTTTTTTAAAAATAATCTGTACAACTGAATCCACTGAAAGCGCACTTTTTAGAAGAAAAGGCTTATTATTGGCCCAAAAATACTAGCTAACGCTTCTACTAATAACACACAATTCAATAACATAATTTTTCGACGTCGATATGAAAACAAAATTAAAATAGTACTAGATGCTTTATTCTTATGGTACATATTATACTTGTAGGTATAGGTATAGTAACACATTACCACTGACATGATTATGTATTGGTTTGGAGAGAATCTCACTGTTTAAATAGCGAAGCAAAACCAGAATACGAAACGTAAATGTTTTTAAACTTTCCGGACTTGAGATCGATGGAGATTCATTAAAGAGGTATGAGATAGCCGTTCCTGTCTGTATTTATAAGAATTCATGGTTTTCTATATCTTTTTTAAGATTTGAACAACATTTTTTTTAATTTTAAAAAGTATATTGAAGTCTCACCCGCAGAACTAACTACGTGCTTGCATCTAACGTCATGAAATGATAGAGAGTTATTATTTCATATTAGCGGCGCGTTCCAACTTCCCACGGACTTTTTTTCCACTAATACCTACAAATTATCTGAATGATAACGAAGACTGCATCGAAATATGCATGCATATGCATGTTTAGAAGATCTTAGAGTACATAGAAACAGACAGTGCAACATGAGAAATGACTTTGTTTTTTAGTTAAAGATGATAATGATGTTTAAAAGAGATGTCTAAAGTTTTCATCATTCATGCAATCCATAGTTCGACTAGCCTGTTGGACCAGTGGTTAGTGACCCTGGTGCTAAGCCAGAGGTCGTGGGTTCGATACCCACCTAGGATAAAACTTTGTGTGATGAGCACGATGATTTATTCTGGGTCTTGGTGTTATTTATCTATATTATGTATGTATTTAGAAATATATAAGTATGTTTATCAGTAGTTTGTAATCTAGTAATAGAAGGGCAACAAATATTAAGAACACAATGTAATTACAATGAATGTCTACTTACCAACGTGGTTAGTGTGGAAATGACGAGAAAGTGTAGCTGGGAATAATAGCTATTGAAAATATATTTTATGATCTCTCTCTCTCTCTCTCTCTCTAGCTACCATAGACATAGAGACTGGACTGAGTAACACACTCTCTGTAAAGAGACAACGCGACTGTTTTGCCAATACTTGTCTCCTTTCTGTAGGTGTAATAACAATGTAGGTATCTCTCTTACACTTTTCAGCCTGTATTTACTTTATACCGGGAATGGTAGGTACGCTCAATCCAGTCTCTATGTCTATGCTATCTACATAGATCTAAGGTGGGTTTGTATAGCAGATATAAACCTCCTACGCATAAAACTGTGGATGAAAATCAATACACCGTGACAAGAAACTATGACACTAATTCATATAAATTTGGTACTTAGGTAAGAAGATAATAAAGGATATAATTGTAAACAATAATACCTTGTCTGCTAATTCTCTTTTTGAAGGCCGTAACTACTTATGATGTTTTTGTGTTTCCCGTTATAAATAACGTTTATTATTAAATGAATTTATCTTCTATTATCTAAGATTAACTTTATTACCCCCAAGATATCAAAGATTAGAAAACACACTCCATTAAACTGTTGATAAAGTAATATTTTCGGAAGCGCATATACAGACTTGTATATGTTATTATGTACTTCACTCCACGTGCATTTTTTATGACATTGTGGAGATTAGTCATAGAAATTGTATTTATAGTATTAGCTGATATTCTAATACTTACATTATAATATTTATATTAAAAGTTCAGGCAATAAGAAGAATACATAAGAAGGCCGAGTCGAGTACAAATTGCAGTGAAATTACGATAAAGTTTAAGATTACATGTGTAAAAATTGTTATTATTTTTTTTTCTTATTTCATTATCTAGTTGACCTAAGAATAAACTGGATAATATCTATCTACTATGATTAAATGTATTATTGCAAGACTAAGTGCTAAAGTATTATGTTGATTTATGACACGTTGTAGTAAAAATATAGCGATAAAATTAATTATCGCAACTTACTGAATGTTTAATGTTATAAAAGTTCAATTTCAGGTATAGGTAGGTATACATAAAATATTTTATTGTATAACACGAAATGTTTTTGAACGGAATGATTATTGTTTTGTTACATGCTTACTGCAAGACTCTAATAACTTTGCGAGGTATGTATACCTACTTTTGCTGTCATTGCAAGTTAAGCAAAAAAAATGTTTATACTACGAACTTTGTCTACATTTATCTGAATATATTCTTCTGTTGCTCCATATATATTACTTAGTTATAACTACCTATTTGTTATGCAAGAAACTCTAGTAGAGAAAACTCTACTTATTGAAATGAGTCTTTCTAAAAAGTTTGTAAGTCTTATCATATTTGTTGCACAAGAAAAAAAACAAGGGAAATACCTATACGTTATCTTTTTGCATGTTAAATATCGAGGACAAAAGTTGCAATGTAATTCAGAATTTAGGTCAGTGTTATATGACCCGAATGATACAATAGCATATCTTCCTATCTACCTCTGAGTTAACAGATAATTTAAAATAATGTATTCAATACACGCCGCTAGGAAACACAGTTTTACCATAAACATTACAACGCACGTGAATGATGCCAAAACAGAGAATAAATCTATCTCCTTTCGGATTTAAAAGTCTTGTTAATAAATTAAAAGTGAGTGCTATTCGAAATGCACTATAGAACTTGTTGTCAACCTATCCACGTAATTTAACAAAGAGTTTGCCTTTCACTTAGCATTCGGAACTGACACGTAGACTCGATTTTGATTCTGACCATGGAAGTATAGATCAAATGAAACTCACCTACCTTGCGATGCTGCCGTGGTAGAAAGAGTCCGACAGTGCACAGTAATAAATTCACAATGTTATCATAGTTAAAACTTGATTGTCGTCTGAAGCGAAAGTGATAGTTTCCGTGTAATCGTACGCGGTGAGCGAATTCGGTTCCAATAAGCGTCGGCGTAGTAAGATTGATAGTAGGAGCGCGTGGGGCCTGCACTCGCGGCGGCCACTCGGCACGGAATGAAGTATACGGAATTTCTAAACACGAACTGACTGGAGGCTGACGCGGGCTTCGACGTCCGTTGACAACAGACCACCACCCGCCACCACCCGCAGCCTTCCACGTCCAGGATTACTTGATCTATCCCTGTAACAAACAACTCAATTAAATAGAAATAAACAAATATCAATCAGTCCTGAATCTAAAAGCAGTTCCTGAATGGTGTCTTTCAGAATGATGAGAACAGGTTCGGCGAGGTTGTGGTTACTGTTTATAGTTAGGACTTTTAAGTGTTTGTTTAACTCTTCAGTGGAAAATCCAAGCTTAAATTTCCTTTTCACTTGTTTTTGACTATTTAGAGGGAAATACTTTATATCAATAAGTTGATCTTTAAATAAATACTTTATAAATAATGTAATACTTTATATCAATAATATTATAGAGGACTGTGATTGTTAATATTTTTGACATAAAATTAATTTTACGTATGACATTTTTTATTCTATTACATATATAACTGCATGATTCTACTACTATATAACAACTTGACATTTTACATTAATTTTTATGGCAATTTTTGATCTGATGATTTGACATACTATTATTCTTATATCTTATTATTACTACTTAGTTTTTTGTTTTTGATGCAGAATTTGTTATTATTATGTACACTAATTTAACAATGGTAAACCTAACTGCCTAAATGATTTTTGTACGCCATATCATGGTAAGACATGTTGAAACAAAAATGTATAATATCCTTTTAACACAAAAATGTAATGTACACATGTTATACAAATAAAAATTATTCTATTCTATTCTATTCTATTCTGATCCAAAGCATTTCCCTTTAATAGGACAGTAAAACTGTCAGTTTACTTGTTGATCATGGCTCAAACGCTCGATTTTAATGTGATATGTATGTAGAGATAGCTTTAGAGCTAGATAGCTGAGAGTCTGCCTGACTGACTGATTCATCAACGGAGCCTAAGCCGCTTCAGTTATATACCTAAAATTTAGGCAGTTGATTTTATGTTATATACATCCACTAAGAAAGGTTTTTTGAAATTCGTCTCCTAAGGGGTAAAATAGGGTTTGCAAATTTGTATGAAACTTCGTCAGTTTTAGAGTTAGATAGGCTTTTATTTAGCTTTTTCGTTTAAAATAAAGAAACACGTGTTTAATTTTTGGAAAAACAACCCCTAAGTGGGTAAACTAGGGGTTGCGAGTTTCTGTGAAACTCCATCGCAAGATAGTATAAAACTCTATCAGTTTTAAAGTAGGTCTCTGAAATGTCACACTTACATTTTTGTTACAAAACAAAGATACACGTTTGTCGGTGTTTTTTGAAAATCAAGCCCTAAGGTGATAAAGTTAGATCTGTTAAATTTCGTATTTGTCTTTTTATTGAGTGTATCCGACTGCTACGCAAGAGGTCGTGGGTTCGATCCCCACCCAGGATAAAACTTTGTGTGATGAGCACGATGGTTTGTTCTGTGTCTGGGTGTTATTTATCTATAATATGTATGTATTTAGAATTATATAAGTATGTTTATCGGTTGTCTGGTTTCCATAGTACAAGCTCTGCTTAGTTTGGGATCAGATAACTTTGTGTGAGTTGTTCCAAGATATTATTATTATTATTATTAATTCAAACTCTAAAGAGGTTAAATAGATGTTGCAAGTTTGTATAAAACTTCATCAGTTTTGAAGTTAGATCGGTGAAATATCGTTTTTGATTTATTGGTTTAAAATAAAGAACGACTGGTTTCAGTTTAGATTAAAAATAAAACAACGTTCAAACTAAGAGTAAAGTTATGAACGCGGACGAAGCCTTATATTTTCACTTGAAGTTTTATATCTTCACGTGGACAAAGCTACTGAAAATAATATTTCTGTAATAAAACCCAACAAACAATACAATTAGCAACATTCCCTTAATAACAACGTGTTTATATTTATTGTGTTAGATACCCCGCTGTCCTTGTTGATGTATTGATTTTTAATAACGTCTTGCAATTTCCATGAAACAATATCAATTCTGTAGGTACTAATTCAAAGGAGATTACGTCATGGTTGACCTATTTCGAATCCTCCACATTATGTATGAATGTACCTACATTTTCAGAACTTGTTGCTTCGGCTTATTTTGTAGTCTAAGTAGAGTCTACTTTAAATATTTTTAAAGCACGTTTTAATAGCTTGATATACTAACAGTCGTATCATGAGAGATCACCGAGGTTAAGCACCCTTACCACTGTCGATTGGCAAGATAAGTCACCGTTTTCTTAAAATGTGACACCTTTCCATACTTCGGATGGAAATGCATGTCTGTACCGGCTCTTGTTGAATTGTATTTTTGTCCTATCCGACTTGTGTTCTCTCAAACCTTGTAACACTATAATATTTTCTGTGTAGACAGCTAGTTATAATAATAATATCTTGGGACAACTCACACAACGCTATCTGATCCCAAACTAAGCAGAGCTTGTACTGTGGAAATCAGACAACTGATAAACATACTTATATATTTCTAAATACATATGTACATATTATAGATAAATAACACCCAGACACAGAATAAACCATCGTGCTCACCACACAAAGTTTTATCCTGGGTGGGGATCGAACCCACGACCTCTTGCGTAGAGCAGTCGGATACACTCCCACCGCGCCACAGAGGCAGTCAAGTTCCCTTTGCTCCTTTTCCCTTTCACACTCCTACTACGCATCTAATAATATATTTTATACCTTATAAATGTATATAGTCTGAATCTCCAAAACGGCTACAACGATTTTCATGAAATTTTGCATACCTACTAAATATCATGAAAATCGTTGTATCCGTTTACGTAATACAAGGGGTTTCGGGGTCGATAAATTGATCTAGCTAGGTTTCATTTTTAAAAAACCTCTTTTAAAAAAATACCTGTCATCTGGGTAGATACTTAAATACCTATACGGTATTAATAACCTGTAATATTTTCAAAACTATGAAATTTTCTAAACCTGTTCTTGTAAAAGACATCAGTCGAACAAAATACTTATCCTACCTATCAATTTATTTCTAGTAGACATCATTCAATTGATAGGGCTTGTACCTACCTATATTTTTTTACGTTATTTCTCAACAAGTAAGTAAAGTCTTTTTGAAAATGTCACAGAACAATGTGTTCAGAATCACTTCCACAAAATGTACTATACAAGGTGTAAATTAATCCCTGTCTGACACGTAGGTATTCTGTTACCAATGCTAAAAAAATTGAAAAAAATATATATACGTTAAAATTATTTTTTATTGAATATATATCACGATTTAAGTAGTCAATTTCGTCGAATAGTGTGAATTTTCAAGATTTTTTATCAACATTGTTTGCATTAAACCTCTTCACAATCTTTTCCGCCTCCACATGTTTTCCCATATGAATTGTATCAAGAGAAAAAAAATTAAGTCATTTTTTTGTCATTAAATTAAAAAAATCAACGGGTTCCACTCCGGGTGCGCCGCCAAAAGTGAAAACTTGAACATTAACGTTGTGCATTTTTGAATATTTTGGAATGGTTAGGGAATAATTTCGCACGAATTTCTTTATTTATCAGTATAAAAGTACTATTATTTATGTGGTTAAATACAAATTTAATTTATTGCGCTATCGTACACAAACGTAAACACCAGGAGCAGGCATACATTTTCAGCGAGCGGTAAACAGAGAGGGGGATATTACTTCCTCTTCTACGCCGCACCGGCGGTCTACTCCCCCTCCATCTTACGAATTTTTAATCAGGTCACGTGTTCTGACACGGGTTTAATATTTTTACCCATCCCAAAAAGAGTGCACAACTCCACTAAAGAAGTTTTCACTTCAAAAATGGCATAAATCGCATGGAAACTTGATCAACACATTAACGAGTCGGACAGGGATTAAATATACATACTGTATACATAAGGTTATAAAAAATGTGATAAGTAAGTAGATAACAACTTTGTAATTAACAAAGATTTTAATTTCACTTTATATAGGTATCTACCTATATCGTTCAGTTAAGTGACATTGAAATGCCGAATATCAGAATCTCTATCTATTTACGTCCATAACCTTGCTAATCTACTTATGAAATTAGTGATTATGAGTTAAACTTAATATATAGGTATAACAAGAAATTATTATGCTTATTAAAATTCACTGAAAAATTTTAGGTAGCTATAGATCTTTATACTTCCACAATTGAGACGAATAGCCACCTCTCTGAGAGGAGGCATCTTCAGGATGCGTTTGTTCCATCGTAGGCCTCATCTATGCTTTCCATCAGACAGGATCGAAGCCAAAAGCAAGCCCATTTATTTAAAAAAAAAAACCGGGTAAGTGCATGTCGGGCCACGCAAAATGTAGGGTTCCGTACCTGCCCCCCCCCCCTCTCATCCGAATAATGCGGCTTAAGAAGTGGGTTTTCTGTTGGTTTTGTTTTCATACTTACAACGTTATACCTACTTAATAATCATTTTCAATGGAATTTGTTCGAAAATTTTGTTTAGTACGAGCACAGATAATATAATACTATACTAGTAGTACGAGTATCTGTTACTCGTAGACTTGTAAAGCCTACTTAGCTGAGATAGTTCTCCTTTTAATTTCACTATATAACTACATACTACCATATTTTTTTTCACATACCCAATATCATCCATTTAGTTGGCAAGGGGGGGGGACACTTTACTATATGTGTGTCCATACAAAATTACAGTCTTCTAGCACTAACAGTCTCTGAGCTAGCTGCGGACGGACGGACATGGCGAAACTATAAAGGTTACGTTTTGCTATTCCGGCTACGGAACCCTAAAAAAGGTACGGAATGTAATCGCCCACACGGTGTCCGTAGCCAATTAGTGGGCGGTGGTAATGTTTCAATTTTTTTTCTCGGTCCTACGAGTATGATAAATTTGGCGTAAAACACATCACGCAAATGCGCATTTCGCCGGGATTTTGGCCCCTTGGCCTATGACTCTTTAGTATGAATAAGTACATTAGTTAAAGTACATTACGTTACTTACCTACATTATTTTAATATAAAATACGCTATAAGTCACGTTCATTTCTTTATAATCTAAATACCTACAAGTAAGCTATGTAATGTTATTTTATGTGCACGTGAGATAGAAGCTGATTATCTTTAAGATAGCTATTTATTGGAACTCTTTCAGAGTTCCAATAAACAGCATAGGAGAGTACATCGCTAGACTTCTTTTGCTATTTAATAAAACATTCGATTTTTGAGAACTGAAGGAGACGTTATAATATCACAGACAGAATACATTACATATCAACCCATATGATGGCCCACTGCTGGGCACGGGTCTCCCCAGTAGAACCTACTGGTATGCAGATCCTGAGGGTAATTGCCATAATCGCCACGCTTGGCGAGCGGGTTGGCGATCGCAGTAAGGCTTTAAGTACGCAGAGGACGCTGCTGCCCGTCCTCCGGAGTGAAATCCCTGAGTCGCCTTGACGAAACCCACGGGAAGAGATGGGGTGGTGCTATTCTTAAGCCGGCACCACACGGCATACATTATCTATACTTAATATTATAAAGCTGAAGAGTTTGTTTGTTTGAACGCGGTAATCTCAGGAACTACTGGTCCGAATTGAAAAAATGTTTTTCAGTTGGGTAGCCCATTTATCGAGGAAGGCTATAGGTTATATAACATCACGCTACGACCAATAGAAGCGGAGCAGCAATGAAAAATGTTGCGAAAACGGTGAAAATTGACGCATACGAAGTTGCGTGGGTCATGTAATTGTTTATAACTAGGTTTCGCCCCTGGCTCCGCCCGCGTGGATATCGGTTATAGCGAAAAATACTATTCTACCTATATTCTTGTTTGACTCAAACTATATCTAAATCGTAATAGACATTTATAATATTACTAGCTGCCTGCCCCAGCTTCACACGGGTGTCATATCGTAGTTTTTTTATACTTAGAGTTACATTATTGCAATTTTCGTAGGGATCTCTAAATTTCTTGACAATAAAATATATTAATATATTATATTATGGAATATTATTACATTGTATTATAACTTTAATTATCTTCTATACTTATAATAAATCTGCAGAGAGGTCAATTCTGTACATGAAATATATTTCCAAAATAACTATCAGGGGGTGATTAGGGATCGATACTGATGCCAAAAATGCAATCAGTAAAATTTTTGTCTGTCTGTCTGTCTGTATAACCGTTATAGAAACAAAAACTACTCGACGGATTTTAACGAAACTTGGTACAATTATTTTTCATACTCCTGAGTTGGTTATAGTATACTTTTCATCACGCTACAATCAATAGGAGCAGAGCAGTGAAGGGAAAACGGGAGAAGTAACTCCATTTTTTAAGCTTCCGTCGCGTGTGCAACCTTAATGGATAAAGCTACACAGAAATCATGTATAACGGAAATGTTCTCCTTAAAATTATATAAAAAATATCCCACAACAGCATATGTCTATCTTTTATGGTTGACTCACAATATCACGTGTAACTCCCGATAGCTTAGCAGTTCGAAGCTTTCTAATTATATTTGTCTACTCTTAGGTTTATAACACTCTCAGTCATCCCTAATTCAAAAAGTTAACATAATTAACTATTCCATAAAAAGAATCATAGAAATCGGTATATAAACACCAAAGTTATACATGAAATAAGCTAATAATAAGCCATCGCGCGTGAATACTGAATCATGCTATCTATCTATATCTATACATATAATAAAATTGTAAATTTCACATGTCTGTACATGGCCGAACTTAGTGAAAAAAAATATTAGGAAATGTTCGAAAAGAGTATTTAAACACTTTGCTGCATTTTTAGAAATGTCTGTCTGTCTGTTTGTTTGAACACGAATCACGCAAAAACTACCAGACAGATTCGGTTGAAATTTTGCACGTGCAATCTAATAGATGCGGATTAACATTTAGGCTATAAATTATCACGCTTTTCCCATAGGAGCTAAGCAGTAAGGGATAATGTCTGTAGCTATTTTTCGTTATAAAATTTACAGTTTTATAGTAAATACTATACTTAGGACATTATTTACACTATGAATCATTACGCTAACGTCAATGGCGAACGAGTAGCAACGTATTTTTTGTCGCACCATAATGGTTTATCACAATTTTTTCTACAATTAGACATTATCTTTAATTGTAACCCATGGAATACATAACTTTACGCTAAAACTATAAGGAGCTTTACACAACATTTTTAAGTTTCATAAGAACAGTTATTTTGACGTGGTATGTAGCGAACAGTATAGCCTCGAAGCTATGCTAGCGGTTTTTGACGACGACGAAGTCTCAGGCTCAAATCTAATACCTGATTATGTTCTTTTTGTATTTTTTTTAAATTGTCTTTGTCCTTTTTTAATATTTTTCTCAATGTTATAGTTATTTTTTCGACCATAGGTAACTTATTTGCTTTAGTTAATATTTTTTTATATTAACAATCAAGTGAAATATGCACTTAAGTAAGATATCTATAGGTATTGCATGCACTGCTGAGAGTAATGAATTAATCGTAGTAGAAATGAAAAACAATATTACATTCCAATTTAACAAGTATTTGATATTTTCCAGAATTGATGTGTTCGTGCTCAAAAAAAAGACATTACACACGTAAAAAAAACGTGTAGCGACATCTATGAAATCAAATTGGTCACCGTGATCAAACAATTCCTTATTTGTGCAAAACATTTATTAGGGTATAGGTGCTTACGATGACGGATTCGTTTTTTGCTGAGTGGCAACATTCTCCTATTTATTTAATTAAATTGCTTATATTAATAAAAAAACATTAAGTATTAGAAGAAACTTCACTGGTTTTGAAAGTAGATGGCGTTGTATTCAATAATGTTCTATACTTAGTTAACGAAGTTTTAAAATAGTATTAAAAAGAAACATATTGCTATCATTTTTAGAAATGTTTGTCTGTCTGTCCGTTTGTTTGACCACGCATCACACAGGTGCATCGAGGATCATGTTTTGGGGTTATGGTTGGATATCAAGTGTTCATCAATTCAACGATAATGAATGACTCATCGGCCAAGTGTGAGTAGTACGGGGGACGGGAGGAGGGGGGTGGGGGGTCATTGTCTGTTCTGTCAACGCGGAGTCTGGAGGAGGGGGAGTCCATGTCTTTTTTTCTTACTTGCATCATTGTAACATATAAGAGAGGCACTCTCTTATATGTAAAGTGGGGATGTAATTTTTTTCTCACCTACCCTATCGTGTGGGGTATCATTAGATAGGTCTTTTAAAAAGCGTTTAGGGTTTGTGAAGACTATTTTTAGATTTAAGGATTCCTTTGTGTAATATTAGGATTTATAGTGAACATTTTTGTTAGAGTCAAGTGTTCCCCTGCCAACTAAATGGTTGATGTTGGGTATGTGAAAAAATTCACGGTAGTAGTATAAATACTAAAATTATAAAGAAAACTATCACAGTTAAGTACTTAGGCTTTACAAGTTTACGATAAACATCTGATCAAATAGGAAGTACCAAAATTTAAGTACAAATTCTAATGAAAATTATTAGGTATTAAGTAGGTATAACGTTGAATGAATGAAAAAAAAACAACAGAAAACCCACTTCTTAAGCCGCACACCAAATTAACTGTATAAAATAATAGAATAGAACGATTTTTATTTAGTACACAGAAGACACATGTATAGGCATTATTATAATTTAACAGGAAAAGTCATGCAGAAGATAAAAAAAGCAATAAATAAAACAGTAAAATAATAAAAATAACAATAGGCAAAAAGAAAAGAGACACAAATAACACATATTAATGACAGCAAAACACAGTAAACGAATACCTAAAGAGTCTGTGTTTGGTACTTATTCATTTTCACAAAGCTTTTGGGTGTTGCAGCTATCAATAGATGACTATATGATGATTCTCCGCTGCTGAATCATATCGCGGCTCACCCGACAGGACTGTTTCCAACATATTTACACAGAAGTTATTTCGTAACATAAACTACCTTAATTTAAACCCGACTTTCACGCGAATGAAGTCGCGGGCACAGCTAGTACCTAATATTACACAATTTTAAAAATGCAAGTAATCTTAAAAAATAAAATTACGCAAGAGGTCGTGGGTTCGATTCCCACCCAGGATAAAACTTTGTGTAATGAGCACGATAGTTTATTCTGTGTCTGGGTGTTATTTATCTTTAATATGTATGTATTTAGAAATATATAAGCATATTGCCATAGTACAAGCTCTGCTTAGTTTGGAATCAGATGACGTTGTGTGAGTTGTCCCAAGATATTATTATAGATATTATTAAACATTACACCATAATTAAATCTATTTAAAACATTTTTTTTAATAAAAAAACAAAATATAAAAATATTAGGCTAGTTAGCTTGCTACTTTATCAATAATTTCCCCAAAAAACCGGGCAAGTGCATGGCCCGCAATGCACTTGTACTTGACACGCACAATGTAGGGTTCTGTAGTCCTCCACCCCCCCCCCCCCCATCCGAATAATGTGTCTTATTAAGTGCGTATGAAATTTGTACGAAAATTTTGTTACTTCAGATTTGATCAGCTGTTCCTCGTAAACTAGTAAAGCCTACTTAGCTGTGATAGTTTTCTTTACATTTTTTCACAAACCCAATATCAACCATTTCGCTGGCAGCGGACTTGACTCTAACAAAAATTTGCATTTACAAACGGTTCCCTAAATCTAAAAATCGTCTTCCCAACCCCTAAACCTTTAGAGAAGACCTATCTAATGTTTTGAATGACACGATGGGGTAGGTGAGAAAAAAAACACACCCCCACTTTACATACATATAGTGGAGGCACACTAAAAGATTTTGTTTAGATTTTATTATTTCAATTACAGTGTCCTAGCACTAACAATTTCTGAGCAAAAGTGCGGACATGGCGAAACTATAAGGCTTCCGTTTTGCCATTTTGGCTACGGAACCCTAAAAAAGACGAATATAAATTAAAAAGTAGTTTCTTTATGTATCTGTTTGTTAGGTACGGGACCTTGCAACCAATTTTGATTATACGATTAGATAATTGAGTTTAAGCTATGGAAATAGCTTAAACTCAATCATCTTTTCATAACCCCCGATATGTGCAAAGCTTGGATTACTCAGCACTTACCTTCAAATAAACAACATCTTCATAAAAGGTAAACTTGAACAACTATTTTCCCTAATTACCCTCTGACTTCAATATCATTTGAAACACCGTGAGGGGGCGATCTAAGGAAATATCTGCACCCATTTAGGGTTTTCGCTCTGTCCTTGGACACCTCCGGCACCGCCCTCTTTACCTCACGCGTAGAGATGAGCGCGAATGGAAAATGTCTGTTTATTCCCGGAAAAAATGGGAATAAATGCCATCTCTCATTCACGCCTGATTAAGTCACGGGCAGACGAAATCAATAGGTTTATTTTACACGTAGAAAGTGGTGGTAGCGTTGTGATAAAGGTAACTGACTCGCAATCGAGAGAGAGCGTGTTACTGTACCGACGTGGACCCACTCCTAACAAACAATTTAGCATAGTTAGAGGTTACTAGAATTTTTTAGGGTTCCGTAGCCAAAATGGCAAAAACGGAACCCTTATAGTTTCGTAATGTCCGTCTGTCTGTCAGTCCGTCCGTATGTCATAAATATTTTACTCGAAGACTAGACATGTGTGTCTTGTAGTAGCCGCTACTTATATTTTGATAGCTAGCAATAAAAATAAATATTTTTAGGGGGGCATTCCATACATATACCAGAAACTTATTTTTTTAGCAAACATCTACGTGTGGCACATTAATCAAGGCATCAGGTCTTAAAAAAAATCATTTTAAGGTTTCTAAAAAACTTTTTTGATACCGTAAATATTTTTGGAAATAATCGCTTCGAAAGTTGCATAAATTGTGCCGCCTCTTCTCTTGAACCGTTCGACCAAAAAAATCACAAAGGTAGCGCTGAATGAATACTTTAAATTAAAATAATTTTCGACATGATCGGCTATACCGACATTGAGTTATTGCCGAAAAACTGCATTGCTCAACAAAAGGGTGTAAGTGCCATGAACAAACGCTCTTCTGCTGCAGTTTTGTTGTGTAGTGCATTTATTTATAATGACGGCTGACCGCTCTTACCTGGTTATATTTTAATTAACATTAAATCTGGGGTATAAGTTCTTTTTACAACGAATGAAAACCCAAAAAAGAAAACTCACTCCACAATCTTGTGATTTTTTCAACCTTAACGCGAGCGTGAGAATAGGTACCAACAAATTATATTTACTGCAACTGAAATCTTCTTTTCTAAGCTAACATTATTCCTAACAATAAAACCAACCTGTTGTTTTATTATCCATCTGCACAACATAAATGCAACAAGTGTGTCTCCTTCACAACCCTCCCGCTAGAAACATTTGTTACAAATATGCACCCACCACCCAGACAGTCACAACAACAGATCACTTACACAAATAGCCATGATCGATACGATATATCGATTACAGCTCTTACACCCAGTTCAAAACCAGCGTCAGGTGCATATATAATAATAATAATAAAAACCCCTCGGGGCTAGTCGTTGTCTCCATAGATGAGATTAACGCAGCACTCTGAAGGCATGGTAGCAGGTCTTGAAATCCTTATGATACCAATAAAAAAAATGTCTCATGAGGGTGAAATAAGAGTACACAAACCGCAGGGCAGCTTTGTGGCGAGCTGAATGTGCGTGGCGACACTGCGGTCCCGATGCCTCAGAGAGTCGGTCAGGGCTTCGTCTTCCGCTTGCGTTCAGTGGCCGGTGGGAGTGGAATACCAAGCGCGCCCGCAGGACTCTCAACTCTGTCTTGCCTTAACCGGGCCGGCCAGAGGGAGGTGACCAGAACTTGTATGCTCGGGGGTGGAAGTGTCATTTTCAAGGGCATAACTACGAACAAACTCGCTCACGGACCTCCTTCATGATGGTGAATCCGGCGCCACACCGCTCGATACCCCAAGCTGCTCACACCCATATTGCTCTCTGTTGCCTGTTTGGCTCGTATGCCTGAGGCGGCCAGAAGGTGGCCCATCTAGTGAGTGGCGAGTCACCGCCTGTCCATATGTCCGTGTGTTTTTACCGTGTGTTATGGGGCAGGCGCCATAGTCCTTTTATAGTACTAGCTAACCATTCCACTAACACATCACCTGTATAACCCAGTTTCTTGGTTGCCACTTTTTGACAATAGATTTACACTAACCGGGGATTGTCGTTGGGTACATTTACATAGTGTATACAACGATATTCGCCGGTTTGTGTCACATAGCCTTTAGATTAAAGTGTCTAACGGGCCTCTACGTGTTGGCTTCGGCCCCACGCACGCCTCCCAAATGACCGGGACTCTATAGTCCCGTGATATGGAAACGACATACACAATAATAATATCTTGGGACAAATCACACAACGCTATCTGATCCCAAATTAAGCAGAGCTTGTTACTATGGCAACCAGACAACTGATAAACATACTTACTTATACAGGATGTAACAGAAAGGTGTGGTCAAATTTCAGCAGCGGATAGGGTATGTTATCAGTATTGCACCTACCATGGCGCCATAGCTGGTTGCATTATATTATTATTACATAGGTACATAGTTATAGCATATTCTTTTTGTCAAAATTCGATTGGATTAATAGGGGATAGAACTTTTTAGGTCATACTTTTTTTAATTAATAACTTTTTCATTCATAAATAAACGAATGAAAAAGTAATAAATATTTTTTTAGGGTAGGTACTCAGATTTTTATAAAATTAGGTATGTGCACTAAGTATCATGGGCACATACCAATCCTTGAATATGACCACACCTTTCGGTCACACTGTTTTCTGTTAAATATATTATAGATAAATGACACCCAGACACAGAATAAACCAAGAATAAACCATCGTGATCATCACACAAATTCGTTGGGATTGAACCCACGACCTCTTGCGTAGTAGTCGGATACACTCCCACTGCGCCACAGAGGCAGTCTATATATACATATATAAATATATGCGTCCGGCATCAGGTTGAACTGGGTTCCTCTTTTGATGCCGCCACGAGACGCCCATTTTCTCTGTAATAATTTAACTGTTTATTATTATAAATGATAACTATTATTGATTATTTTTATTATTCATTGCAATTGTTATATAATATTATTATTATGTTGCTGTTGTTATTATTATTATTATAATCCTATTTTTATCATTATTAGATATATTACAATTCTATCATGTTTCTGTCCCATGTGCTTTGTACCAAAATAAATTTATTTTCTTTCATACTTTCTTTTCCTTATGGAATCTAAAACATCCAGATTACAAGTATTTGCAGAAAGTTATAAATGAAATAATACTTATTTGTTTATTACTTTTCAGGGTCCCATACCCAAAGGTTAAAAACGAGACCCTATTACTAAGACTCCACTATCCGTCTGTCTGTCTCATGAACCGTGATAGCTTGATAGTTGAAATTTTCACAGATGATGTATTTCTGTTGCCGCTATAACAACAAATACTAAAAAAATAAATTATTACAATAAAAAACTTGCCTGCACAAAAAAGATGGAAACAAAAACCCCTACATAATTATGCAGTCGGAGGCACTTTACAAAGTTCATCGAGATTCATTAATGCCTCCGACTGCATGAAATGTTAAAATAGTTTTAGTGGTTATAGAATGTAACATATGTAACAACTAACTTTTATCACAGCTATTGTCAAGTATTGAAAATTGAAAAAAGAATGGTTGCTAACTAACTTTTTTAGTATTACAGTCATAATCATGTTATACCTTTTGGAAATACTTAAGATGAGCCCTTTATTTTGATAGCAACATTGCAGTATTCAAAACCACTTTTTTTTACACCTCTTTATTTTGACATAACACAGCCGCCATGTTTGTTTTTTTTTTCAAACATATCTCACTTGGGCGATCAAGACGAATCTAACGACTTCCTAATTGTATAAATCCGTTCACTGGATTGTGAGATATCAGGTAATAAAGAATATTACATACATACATACATACATACCCTTCCTTACAGTCGGGTAAAAACAGGGGGGAGGAGACGAACTGGTTGCGTTAGGACATAAATTGCCTTTGTCCAACAGTGGAGTCCTATAGTTAGTTGGCCCATTGATTGAAATAGAAGTTATGTAGACTGAATTAAAACTCGATGTTTTGCACTAGACTTATATAAGAATAAACACTAAACACATCATTAGCAGAATTTTGGAAAAGAAATGCCCTGATGCCAAGAGAGAGGGTATTAAAAGAAAACAAAACACTTTTTTAATTGTACCTATGTATACCTACGTGCGGCCTTTTGGGGGTTATCGCAAAACGTCCACTTCGCAAAATATTAGAGTCGCTAGGTCCAAAATGTCTCTTTCTCAAAATGCCGCTTTTGCAAATGAATAAAGAGACATTTTCGACCGTGCGACGATATGGCGACGGATGGACGTACATCATGTCTATAGAGATGGTCAATGGCTACGACGATGAACATTCATGGTATGGCGGAAAAATGACATCCATCAATTTTAATTCTTCACGTATGTACTTTTTTTTTTTTTTTATTGCCTATGGTTGGCAGACGAGCCAGCGGCCCACCTGATGGTAAGCGGTAACCGCCGCTCATGGACTACAGGAATGTCAGGGACACACCCAAGCCGCTGCCTACCGTGAAGTGAAAACTCTCATTAAACCTCGTCGTAGCGCTCGGGAAACACGTACTTAACTGTCCTTGACAACTTTTTATAATCAGCAGACCTGTCCATCATTTTGTATGAAAACTTTAGAAGAAGTACTGTGCAGTTACAACTTTAGGCAACTAAATATAATAATAATATCTTGGGACAACTCACACAACGTCGTCTGATCCCAAACTAAGCAGAGCTTGTACTATGGAAACCAGACAGCTTATAAACATACTTATATATTTCTAAATACATACATAGATATAATAGATTGATTAAAGGCAATGTGGTAACTAGTGGTACGTACTCCAACTCGCAAAAAAGGGTGTTATAAGTTGCGGGTGCTGTATCGTTGGTCTAAGTGCCCAATGGCCCCCTAGGTCATTGCTAATGCTCACTCGTCATTGATACGGTAGATACGGCAGATACGGCGGTAGCCGCGCCACTGATTGTATGACGAATGGACACTTGATTGGACTGATACTAGATTTTGATATGGATTCATATTAGAGAGTTAGTCTATACGGTGTAGGTCTTCCCTTTAAATACATATTAGCTGTTCCGCGCAACTTGGTCTGCGTAAATTTTCCCCTTTTTTTTATAATCCTATGTTACTTCTAATACCTCCAAGAATATGTGTACAAAGTTTCATGATGATCGGTTGAGTAGTTTTCGCGTGAAAGCGTAACAAACAAACTTACATTCACATTTATATATTAAGTAGGGATGGTAGTAGATCATATGGTGTCCCACAGCTGGCCACGGGCTCCCCTGTAGAACCTACTTATTATAGATCTTGGGGGTAATCGCCACTCTTGGCGAGTGGGTTGGCGATTGTAGTAAGGTTTTAAAGTAGGCAGAGGACCAGAGGCGAAGGGTTAATTTTTTTCGGAGGTAACCCATACAAACTGCCTCTGTGCGCGGTGGGAGTGTATCCGACTGCTACGCAAGAGGTCGTGGGTTCGATCCCCACCCAGGATAAAACTTTGTGTGATGAGCACGATGGTTTATTCTGTGTCTGGGTGTTATTTATCTATACATATAATAAAACTGTAAATTGCACGTGTCTGTACATGGCCGAACTTAGTGAAAAAAAATATTAGGAAATGTTCGAAAAGAGTATTCAAACACTTTGCTGCATTTTTAGAAATGTCTGTCTGTCTGTCTGTCTGTCTGTCTGTCTGTCTGTCTGTCTGACTGTTTGTTTGAACACGCATCACGGAAAAACTACTGTACAGATTCGGTTGAAATATTGCACGTGCAATCTAATAGATGCAGATTAACATTTAGGCTATAAATTATCACGCTTTTTCCCATAGGAGCTAAGCAGTAAGGGATAATGTCTGTAGCTATTTTTCGTTATAAAACAGTAACTACTAGACGGATCTGTATGAAAATTTGCAGTTTTATAGTAAATATTATAGGACATTATTTACACTATGAATCATTACGCTAACGTCTATGGGGAACGAGTAGCAACGTATTTTTTGTCGCACCATAATGGTTTATCACAAAATTTTCCACAATTAGACATTATCTATAATTGTAACCCATGGAATACATAACTTCACGCTAAAACTAAAAGGAGCTAAACACAACATTGTTAGGTTTCATAAGAACAGTTATTTTGACGTGGTAAGTAGCGAACAGTATAGCCTCGAAGCTATGCTAGCGGACTTAGACGACGAAGTCCCGGGCTCGAATCCGGTGTCTGATTATGTTCTTTTTTTTTTTAAATTGTCTTTATCCTTTTTTAATATTTTTCTCAATGTTTTAGTTATTTTTTCGACCGTAAGTAACTTATTTACTTTGGTTAATATTTTTTTATATTAAAAATCAAGTAAATTATGCACGTAGGTAAGTTAATTATATGTATTGCATGCACTGCTGAGAGTAATTCATTAATCGTAGTAGAAATGAAAAACAATATTACATTATAATTAAAAAGTATTCGACTTTTTCTAGAAATGATGTGTTCGTCTAAAAAAAAGACATTACACACGTAAAAAAAAAACATGTAGCGCCATCTATGAAATCAAATTGTTCACCGTGATCAAATAATTATTAGGGTATAGGTGCTTGAGATGCTGAGTGGCAACATTCTTGAAAGTAGATGGCGTTGTATTCAATAACGTTCTATCTATACTTAGTAAAAGAAGTTTTAAAAAGAAACACATAGCTATGATTTTTAGAAATGTTTGTCTGTCTGTCCGTTTGTTTGACCACGCATCACACAGGTGCATCGAGGATCATGTTTTGGGGTTATGGTTGGAGATTACGTGTTCATCAATTCAACGATAATGAATGGCTCAACATCGATCAAGTGTGAGTAGTTCGGGTGACGGGAGGAGGGGGGTCGTTGTTTGTCAACCGTACCTTTAGGGATATCTGACATTTTCGCGGGCATGACACACATGACACGCTCTGTGTTTGCTTACTAAAGTGTTACAGCAGTTTTATTATTAGTATTGCGTTGTAACACTATATGAAATACACCCCATTTTTAGCCAAAATGGCAAAACAGAACCTTTATAGTTCCCTTATGTCCGTCCGTCCGCAGCTTAGCTCAGAGACTGTTAGTGCTAGAAGGTTGCAACTTTTGCATGAAAAAATTACTAATGCCGAT
Source organism: Herminia tarsipennalis (assembly GCA_945859575.2). Taxonomy (NCBI): domain Eukaryota; kingdom Metazoa; phylum Arthropoda; class Insecta; order Lepidoptera; family Erebidae; genus Herminia; species Herminia tarsipennalis. The sequence continues at coordinate 13,407,733 of OX243839.2, read as the reverse complement.
AAAGTGAAAGAACAAAATCTTGAAAATCATTATTTTTTTAAGGGTACCTCTCTTATATGTAAAGTGGGGATGTATTTTTTTTCTCACCTACCTACCCCATCGTGTGTGGTATCATTAGATAGGTCTTTTAAAAAGCGTTTAGGGTTTGTGAAGACTATTTTTAGATTTAAGGATTATAATATTAGGCTTTATAGTGAACATTTTTGTTAGAGTCAAGTGTCCCCCTGCCCGCTAAATGGTTGATGTTGGGTATGTGAAAAAAATCAGGGTAGTAGTATAAATACTAAAATTATAAGGAAAACTATCACAGTTAAGTACTTAGGCTTTACAAGTTTACGATCACATGAGAAGTAACAACATTTTCGTACAAATTCTATTAAAAATTATTAGGTAATAAGTAGGTACAACGTTGAAAGAATGAAACAAAAACAACAGAAAACCCACTTCTTAAGCCGCACACCAAACTAACTATCTAAAAGAATAGAACAGATCGATTTATATTTAGTAAGTATTTAGTCAACAGGACTGTTTCCAACATATTTACACAGAAGTTATTTCGTTACCTAAACTACCTTAATTTAAACCCGACTTTCACGCGAACGAAGTCGCGGGCACAGCTAGTCTATAATATGTATGTATTTAGAAATATATAAGTATGCTTATTAGTTGTCTGGTTTCCATAGTACAAGCTCTGCTAAGTTTGGGATCAGATAGCGTTGTGTGAGTTGTCCCAAGATATTTATTTATTATTATTATTATAAAAATATATCTTGCTGGACATGGTTCTTTGTACCATAAAACTAAGTAACTACAATCCAAAGGGAAGCCAAAAGTAATGGTGTTCTATCTAAGGACCCTCCGCCACTGAAGAGGACTCTTCTTACCTTTGTTTGATAGAAATCCGTTTAGTGGATAATCAACTCACGTGTCGGGGATTTAGTAATGTGCACACATTATCTTGTTTATACGAGTATTTTATATACAGGGTGTAACAGAAAGGTGTGGTCAAATTTCAACAGTGGATAAGGTAAGTTATCAGTATTACACCTACCATGGTGCCATAGCTGGTTGCGCTATTATTACATAATTATCGCATATTCTTTTTGTTATAATTCAGTAGAAAAACGCATATGGCATAAGTATTATCCCTCTCCTGGTACAAAATTCGATTGAATTGTTATGGCATAGAACTTTTTAAGTCATACTTTTTTTAATTATTTATTTTTCCATTCATAAATAAACGAACGAAAAAAATATAAATATTTTTTTAGCGTACTCCGATTTTGATAAAATTAGGTATGTGCACTCAGTATCATGGGCACAAACCAACCCTTGAATATGACCACACCTTTCTGTTACACCCTGTATATCAGGCACTACGTTACTTACCTAGCTCACTGTAATATCCGTCTAATATCAGGTTAACACTTACACTTAGTTAGGTATTTCAAAGTAAATTGGTGTAACTATTCCTATAGTAGACTTTGATAATTACATTTTACCAATCCTGAAATACCTACATATCTTTAAAGTAAGTGTTTCAAGAGCCCCAACGGCCTAAACATAGTCTTTTGGAAAACCCTATCTTTTAAATATTTAATAACAGATATAATGATAGAAGACGTTATTTTATCAGTTGTTTAAAGATAGGTATTCCCAAAAGATATAAATAAAATTTAAATATAATCGAAGGATGCTAAAAGGCATACACTTACCTACTGATTACACACAGAAAAAAATATTGAAACCTGCTCTAACTAATACAATTTCAGTGCTTGAATTCTCACGAAATGTACTATATCTACAGCTGGATAATTTACAAAAAAAATTTAATTTAAACAACAAACAAAACTAAATACCTAACTACTAAAAGTTTTTATATCGGGAAGCTGAGTGAGAGTAATACCGTGTACCTACATTTTTATTATTATTGTCTATAATGAAGATATTGTGATATTTGTGATATTTGAGACATATTTTATTATTCTTTACATGTAGTTTAATAAAATCAACATTATAGTGTTGACTTTATTAAACTACTGGCAACCCTCTTTGGCTTTGCACGGACTTTTCTTCACCACAAAAACACACACTTATTATACGTGTATTACCTATAGATATATACCATATTACCATCCACTAAAATCGGTTTTGTAGTAGGTAGTTAGCGGACAGACAGAGGAAGCGATTTTGTTTTAATTGAAAATAAATCCCTATTCCCTAAAAATTAATCCCTATTTCTTTTGGTCATGAGATAACCAGAGAACGATAATGTCGGAAATAACTTTAGTTTAAAGAATTTATTAAGCGCTACCTTAGTGTATTTTTTCATATTTTTGGTCACACGGTTCAAAAGTTAAGGGGGCACAGCACAATTTATGTAACTTTCGAAGCGATTATTTCCAAAATATTCACTCAATCAACAAAGTTTAATAGAAACCTTAAAATGTTTTTGAAAGACCTGTCGAATAATGTGCCATACGTTGTAGTTTTCTAAAAAAATTTTTTAGCTTCTGTTACATGTACGAAGGGGCACTTCGTACATGTAACAGAAGCTAAAAAAAATTTTTTATCCCCCCCTAAAAATATTATTTTTTATCATTTAGCTATAAAACTAAGTAGCGGCTACTACAAGACACGTTTTCACTTCACAAATTTCATCAATATTCCTTGAGTAGTCTTTGAGTAAAATGCCTGTGACATACGGACAGACAGACAGACGTACATGACGAAACTATAAGGGTTCCGTTTTTGCCATTGGCTACGGATCTCTACCTACCTGTGTTAAAAATGTTTACAAACAATTTATTAATAAATACTTATTTATTTTACTTCTCTCCCAAACAGTTACCATGCATTGTTCTTATCACCGGCAAACCGATACTGAAAGTTTTCGATTCGGTTTTCCGTACCTATGTGTCATACTGGTGGCTGTTTATCACACCTGTCAAGAACGCCCGCACAACTCTTCTACCTACCTACCTACTATGAATTACCAGTAAATCGTTTGGTATTCAGAACGGGTTACGGCACGCGCAGAACAATGTTAAAAAAGAATTTTAGAAGGTGTTGTCACGGCCTCGAAGTGAAAATCGATCGTAAAGTCGCGAAAATAAAAGATGCTCTATCAAATACACACTACATTTTCTATTCCCTTTTTTTAATTATGTGTAGAGTTAACATAATTCTTAGTCCAACAATAAAATTTCAAGTAAATGTTATCTATTTCTTGTATATTAATTTGAAGTGCACTAAATAATAAGCACCTACTTAGATAAGGATGAGAATGTTAATTGATGATTATACTCAATAGTATCATTACAGCTTACAGCAGACTTGCTATTTTGATCGATTTTATCGTCGCATTATCAAGGTTTTATGAATTTAACAATTGGCCCTCGAACGACGTCAATGAAACGATTAAAACTATAGATACCTATAGGGTCATTCTATTCTATTGTCTAGGTATCTTACACCTAAAACCGTTGAGATTATATTTTTCAACAGATTTTTATTTTTTACCATCACTTTTGTCAAAAAAACTGTACCTTCTGTTGTTTTTTTTCTATTACACAAATTGTGATCATTATTGCTGGATTGTACACACCAATTGAATGAAGCGTCGGTAGCCGAATGGCATAGGCATCGGACTCGCAATCGTGAGGTCGTGGGTTCGAATCCTGGCCATTATACTACCGACGTGAACCCACTCCTAACACAAGCCATAGAGCTTAGCTGGAGGGGTTAACAGGATTTCTAGTAATGTGGGACCACAATCCCGCATTGCTAGTTTTTTTAGCCGCATTCGATCTTTAAAAAAAAAATACATTTCAATGGTTAATGCCGGACAATTAAACTTACAAATGTGGATTTGCCTGATTTTCTGATATCTAGGAAGTAAGTTTTTATATTACCAAAGCAATAGAAAATATTTCATTAGGTTTCAATCCCAAAACTGTCATAATAATTTAGAAATAAAATCCTCAAATTATTTAATCATATCACGGCACCACTCCACGCGGGCCTGCTTCTGAGCTTCGGTGAGGTTGTGCGGCTCCCGGCGCGAACCTATCCTCCTCACGCGAAGGTTCTCGTGTAGAAACTTGTGAACACTTTCCGAAACAATTTGCAGTGTATGCTGAATCTCTTCGTATATAATTCGCCTGTTTTATTTAATTAAAGTTTTTACTACCAGCACACTTTCAGCCGTGACTGCCGACGTAGGATGACCATGCACTTGAACTCGCTATGCCAACGGTAGAAGGTTACGTTTGAAAGTCCTTTATTCATCAAAGCCATTTGAAGTCGATCAAATGACTCATCACGTATTATGCCACATTTAAAATCATAAAAATCATCGCACGAAAATGTTCTCGATACAGATCCATGTTTGAATGAGACACAATAATTTAATATGACTCTCGAAAATATGTTGTACGAAATTCGAATTTTTCATTTTAAATTACCAAATTTTTCAAAATAATTACAAATGACCAGTAGGTACTTACTTAAACATAAAAATATTTTCGCAAAACTTTTTTGAGTGGCCTGGTAAATATCTATACTTTGGGCTTTATCTCCTGAATCAGATAGCGATAAAAAGCTATAGTCTTCCTCAATCTTTTTGCTGGCTCCATACCAAATTTCATCTAAATCGGCTTGGTATCTACGAAGACGGGGCGTTCATACAAACAAAGTCTTCATTATATATATTTTTATATTAGATTAGAATAGCAGAATACTCATAGATAGAGCTAACATAGATTACATACTTAGTATAGATAGATGATATGATAAACCAATCTCTAGAGGGTGGTTTATGATTTTCCCTACATATTTTTAGAGCTGTTTTATAAATTACAATTCGAATCCGAAAGAGAATCATCTGGAAACATTTTGTTATACTTACATACCTACCTAGAAAGTACTTACGTATTTAGCCAATGATAATGAAATAAACAAATTATAAATATTTCTTTATTAATGTTTATCAACATTGTGAGGTAACAGATAAGATAGATTGTTATCTTTCTGTTAATTAATTTTAATCCTTGAGACGTAAGCCAGCGTCCACAAACAATGTTAGAAATGTGATCCTGACAACTGAAGTTTAACGTTAGTAGAAAGTAATTCCTTGGTGTCTTCTGGCTTGGAAAAGCTATAATGGGCTTCGTTGTCCTTCGTAGATACAGAAACAGTATGCAAATGGACAACAACGCCCACACTGGCCGACTTTGCCTTAGGAAAACCTATAGGTAATCTACATTAAATAGAAGGACTTGAAGGAAAGTTAAATTATATCAGCAAACAAAAACCCGACTGCTTAAATATAAATAAGTAACTCAAAACATTTATAGCGCTATAGCCGATGTCACATGTATAATTGGCTAGCCTATTGGTTAGTGACCCGGACTGCTAAGCCAGAGGTCGTGGGATTTATCTGCACCCAGGATTAAACTTTGTGTGATGAACACGATGGCTTAGCACAATGTCTGGGTGTAATTTATTTATAATATGTATGTATTTAGAAATATATATATAAGTATATTTCTAAATACATACAGTTTGGGATCAGATGGCGTAGTGTGAGTTGTCCCAAGATATTATTATAGTCGAGGCAAATCTAACAACGACAATTCAGTGAGACATTTCACATAATGAAATCCGCCAAGCCGTTTAGATGGACATACCTACCGACTGTACCTATATATAAACGCTTAAGGCAAGGAAGGTATTCCTTCTGGCGCCGCCGTCGAGTAAAAAACGAACCATGCTAGTGAAACTCATTAGCTTAGTTGCGGGTTCGAGCCTGCTTGGTTCGTATTACCTACTATATTGTCCGACAATTTTTGTTCATGTCAATGTTATGGAATTCCTTACCAAGATTTTGACCTTGATAAAGAAATCCATTTTCAAATCTACAAAATTGTAAAGCTATAATGACGATTGTAAATCTTGAAACAAGCTTAAAGAACACGTTTGCAAAACAAAACTCAAAATTTTATTCAGCAAATTCAATACTTGTGTTAAGTCGTTGACAAAATTGGCATTGGACACTTTAAAATATAAGTTAGAATAGAAAGGTAACAAAAAGGCAATAAAACTCATAGCACTTTTTAACCCGACTGCAAAGGAGGTTTATGTGTTTAAAGCGTATGTATGTATCCTTCTAATGTTCCTATGTCCCCTCATAACTCCTCAAGGGCCCAATCGATGTTAATAAATTATACGTCATTAGATTCATCTTGAGGACGCGAGTATCACTGGGTAAATAAAATTCTTTAAACATTATTAAGACGGATGTAATGCGCATTAATGTACGGGCGTATTTTTTTTTGCTAAGACCCTTAAGTGGCTTTAAAAGGTGAGTACGAAAATAAATATAACCTTTATGTTTAAAAAATGTTTGAAGTGGAAAAACAATGTTCATTATAAAACAAATACCTAATTATCGTAAATATCTCACAACGAATAAAAAGTACTAAATGAGGAGGAAATTGTTGGGTTAGTTAGAAAAAAAATAGAATTGGGGCTACAACGCCTTTCAATGTCTGTATTTCATACCAGCATTAAGTTAATAACAATATTTTACCTGACCTTAACAAAGTCGTAGCGGGACTTACTTACCTAAGTATAAACTCTATCGACAACATTTAGTATGTAGGTAACCCTGGAACCCCTGGAACCCGAATGCCTAAGGCATTCTAGGGGGTCTGCCCCCTCCCTCCCAATTGCCCCCTCAAGACTTTAAGTTCACGCTCTGTCTTTTTGCTCGCGCAGTGGCTTCTATGCTTGGGCTGGAACTCATTGTCCAAGCAGTGACTTAATTTCTCAGTCAAAGTTGAGGCTTTTAAATTCACGCAGTATCCCTGACGCAGTGGATTTTAAGACTGCCCTCCGGCCTACTTTTAAGTTCAGGCTGTGTTCACCAGTTCTTGGTTTCCCTGCTCTCTGTCTGCGCAGTGACTTTTAAAGTTACAATGAACCCCCTACTCGTGCAGTGGCATCAAAGCTCACACTGTGCCACGGGAAACTGTCTTTTCGCACTGACTTTTAAGTTTTTCTTTGTTTTTAGGACACACAGGACACACTGGGGCCCTCTCCTCATTCAGTGGCTCTTAAAATCGCTCGGCAGCCGCCAACTTGGTCAACTAACTCACGGAGTGGATTTTAAACCTGGATCTACAGTCTACATACTAACAGTCAAGGATTTATTAACGTGGACTCTCCGGCCGATACCTAACAACTCGCTCAATTGCTGAATTCCACCTTCACGCTTCAAAGTGACTATTAAGATCGCGTTGGGGTCCACAGCTTGTTCGATGTTTGATAAGTGCTGCAGTATCGTGGCTTCTAAATACGCATAGCATCTCTTTGCTTGTGGAGTAGTTTTTAAAATTGACCTCAGTTACTTTTAAATTAGTGATAAGTCCTTTGGTCGCGGTGAATTTCTGTGAAATACACGCCTACCCTTCTCCTCGCACTCTGATTTTTGAGATTACGCTGCGGCTCTAGCTCGCCCATTGGCTTCAAACAGAACGCTACGCTAGTCAGCTCTTGCAATAACTTCTAACTACGCGCTTCTTGTGCTCTCAAACGCTTCTAAATTAACCCTTAATCGTCAGCCCTCGCAATGACTTCGGCTGCGTCCCTATGTTTGCCCAGTAATTTGTGAGACCACACCCCGATGAGGGACCCAGCCCTCATCGGACAGTAACTTGTAAAATTTCGCTGCGGTCCCTAGTTTGTTCCACAACTTCTAAGGTCTCACTGAGGTCACCAACTCCACTTACGCAGTGACTTGATAGCTAGCTTGCGAGCATAAGTGTTACGTATTTGTTGGTATTCGTAGTTTATGTTACTTTTAAAATCCTCTTCTCCTCCGGACCTAGGAGCTCATTCGAAAGGGAATTTATATACGCCCGGTGCAAGCCTTTATGCGCTCGGTGCGCTACAATAGCTTACTTAACCGTACCCTTAGTATTGGTCCTGATGGTCATTTCAGCGCACTGTGCCTGGGCACTGCTGGTTACGGCATTGTGTCTGACCTCAAAAGTGTCTAACAATTCATAACAAGCTATTCGACAGACGCAAAAATTAAAGCGAGATCCAAAATGCAAATAATATAATTTATTAATGCGCTGCACTGATTTGCCCTCTCATTTCCTTCGTATGTAAGTGTTTTATGTATGAGCCCTTATGAAAGATTGCTATCTGCTTAATTCCAATCATTGCTGTACAATAAGTGCACTTGGACACACATACATACATACCGCTGTTTTGTTCTGTGATATATTAAACATGATATTCATAATAATTGCAAGTATTATTATGGTAGTAAATGTAGTGTTTCTAATTGGATCATTAATTTACACTGTGATGACAAAATCTAAGGTTGGTTATCTTTGATTTAGTTTATATTTTTATTTTTAGCTGACACAAAAAATGTGGTTTTCATTCTTGTATTCTTACCTTCCTAACATTGTTTATGCAGATAAGACCACATTAAAAGTTTTCTGGAGTAGGTATAATCGATCCCTGTGTCAGGGGACTTTATACATCTGCAAATTACGTAGGCACATAGGTATAATATTAGACACTGGAGTGTGGGTGTTCTGTGGAGACAATGAATCAGAGTAAACAATTCGGCTCACCTGTATATACGTAGCTAAGAAGCATATAGGTATTACATATACTTTAATTCTAAGGCAAAACCTTAATGTCAAATAGTTTGTTTCCCTCTGGTCATCCCACGCGCCGCCCACGTTCTAAGCTAGCGCTGGATAAAAGTCTATAAATATGAATCTTGTTGACAGGTTATGGTAGGTGTACCTATTGTACTAATCACTATGAAAGGCTAATATTATTTACTAATATTTATGAATTATGGGGATAAGTGTCTCCTAACCGATTTCGGTTACGGCGGCCAACTACGTAGGAGACACAACTGCACTCTGTATTCCCTTAGTCTCATATCCGAAGGGACGAAAATCCGACACAGATATTGGGCGAAGGATCGAAGGTATAACAATGGTCGAACACGGTCACCCATCTATGGACCGATAATGGTAAAATTCCTTAACCTCGCTCTCAATTTGCTCTGTCGCCAGCGCCGCTGAGTCAGGGACCCCTCAACATACCTAATTTGTTTAAAACAAAGTCGCTTTCCGCTGAACCCTTAGATGTAGATCTTCTCAGTTGTTACTATAATTCAGATAATTTCTTACGGATAATTTATTAGTAAAATACATGCTTATTATTTATATACACATTGCGATGAGTCGTAGTGGTTAATACCATTAAAGAAACTCGAGGACCTACCTATTAAGTAGGCCTTCAAAATCCTCATAATTCATTGTATTAAGATATATTTTTTAAATAAATTTTATAGAGGCTCACCAAATACACAAATTAAAAAAAAATCATGTTTACAGTGCTCGTGCACTAATATGAATACAAGGCATGTTTTCAAACATAAACGGACTATGAAAGAGTGACGTCATTCATAGTCGATGACGAATCTAATGTGTTCTAAGACAAATTGTAGTACTTTTTAACCAAAAATTAACAATTTTACTTAATCTTAGGCTAATTGGGGTAATCTTATCAGAGATGTTTTGAATTTATAAATTTATCAGAAGTCAGTCGCCGCGCACTTCGCACTTGAACATAGGCCCGCCTTTATTCTCACTTTACTTTATCAGTGATAATTTGAATTACAATGAGTGTACAGTAAAACACGTTTTCACAAGACGAGCCTTTAAATATATGTATAAGTAGTTGTCTAGCGTTGTAATTTAATACAATCATACCTAAGTATTAGCGTAACGTACGTACTTACTGTTGTAGGTACGCTTAAAATATACGGTCAAATCAATTTAGTCTGTGAGGATGGATGGATAAAACTACTAATTGATTAATAACTACCATGTAACTAGTGGAACATGGTTTTGATTAAATCGTTAAATTTAAATAACACCTACAAATACTATAAAAATTAAAAATATCGCAACATTTAAAAGGCCCATATTTTGCAGCTTACTTTTAAAACGAACGTAATGTAATTTCTTCGCGGAGGTACCTTTCCTGATACACGAACACACGCCTTTATTACACCAGTCTACAAAACGGGGGATGGAGTAATATAGAAAACTACAGACTTATTTCCATATTATCCACTCTGTCTAAATGCATAATGTTATATACACTCGTACATATAAACTCATTTTACCAGAACAGCATGGATTCGTTAAACGGCGCTCCACTTCCACTAATTCGATGATATTCTCTAATTATTTAATTAATGATGTGGACCGGGGTACCCACGTGGATACTGTTTACACGGACCCAAAAGCGTTTGACAGGGTCGATCATAAACTCTTATTGGATTAATAGTCGTATAATGGTATCAGGGGTTACCAACTACGATGGTTCTTATCGTATATTTTTAAAAGAACACAGAGGGTTGTAATGAATGGGACTGAGTCTGACACAACTACAGTATCTTCCAGTGTTCCACAAGGATTCATTTTAGGTCACCTTTTGTTCACTTTCTTCATCAACGATATTGGCACTTGTTTTTATCACTCAAATTTCTTAATATACGCTGAAGACCTCCTAATTCATAAATCATGTAGTAACACTTTCGATTGCTTGCTTCTCCAAGGAGACTTTAACTGACTTGAACAATACTGTTCCGACAACATGCTCAACCTCATTAAACCTAAGTGTCACTATATAAAGTTCTCTAAAACCTTAATTTCATTTCTCTTATTACTCTCAATATTCCAATTTGAATAAGGTAAATTCCGTCCGGAATCTTAGTGTCACTCTTGACTCAAAACTGGACTTTGATATCCATATACTAGATAATAGCGTAAGTAAAGCCTTTAAAATGATCGGTTTTCTCATTAGATCTTCTAAACACTTCAAATATCCATCCAAACCTTTGGTCCTATGTAAGACCTTAGACTGTTCTCAATTAGAGTTTGCAGTACCAATTTGAAGTGTTTAATATCAGAAGTATATTAATATAGACTAGAAACATTCAAAAACAGTCAAATGTGAAACGCTCAATTCTTACTTATATCATTTCTACATCCATATCAACTAATGTAGAATCCAAACGCCTAATCATAGTAGTAAAGTACTGTTTTAGTGTGGATAGATACCTATAATAAGAATCTTAGTGAAGTTTTAAATCACTTATATGAGCCAAATTGATATCATTTTAAATACATTAAATACTATTGTATTTTTCTGGGATAATAATAATAATATCTTGGGACAACTCACACAGCGCTCGAAACGAGACGACTCCCGCTCTAGTTTACAAGCTCTGTGTCGCGGGGGACTTTACAAACATACAAGTCACGGACACAAAGTACACCCAGACTCGAAACAACAATTTGTGGATCACTTAAAGTGGTGTTCCGTGTGGGAATCGAACCCACGACCTCTTGCGTAGCAGTCGGATACATTCCCGCCGCACCACAGAGGCAGTCAGTATGGCAACCAGACACCTGATAAACATACTTATATATTTCTAAATACATACATATTATAGATAAATAACAACCAGACACATAATAAACCATCGTGCTCATCAGACAAAGTTTTATCTTGGGTGGAATTGAACCCACGACCTCCGGCTTAGCTATCAGGGTCACTAACCACTAGACCAACAGGTCAGTCAAAATCAGTGGGATAATAGCGTAATGTTAATTTCTCGTCCATAAACTTCTACAATGTTTAACTATAAAACTCCTAACAATAGTTACACTACCTAACCTTCATGTGCGATTAGTGTAGAGCAACGTTCTGCAGGCGTCTGTGACTTATATACATTCTAGTAGAAAAATACAAGAGTATTTAAAACGATATCAATTTGGCTCACATTAGTGATTTAAAACTTCACTTAGGTTCTTCACTAGACACTTAGTATCTAACCCACAATAAAACAGTAGTTTAGTACCTACTATGTTTAGTCGTTTGGATTCTTTAAAAGTAGATATATAGTAGTAGTATATCAAGTAACATTCACTGCTGATCTGAATAACAGTTACTGGTTAATATGTGAATAGTTAGATAGCAAGCCGGTAAAATTTAGAGTAACCGATATATTAATTAATTACAGCAAAAAAACATTACTCGCAATATTATAAATCACCGTGTTTCAAGTCGTAAGTAGTGTGTGATTCAACACCTGTGAGACTGGTCGAAAATAATCTGAATTCCTTTGTGAGATGGTCATAGCAACGTGTTTTATAATAACAAATAAGCCTGACAAAGGTTTTCGTAACAAACACTCAACATTGCTATGTCGAATATTCATTTTAAATAAGTACCTAATGATATGAATATTTACGCAAGAAATATTCAGAAAGACCGAGATTCAAACCATTGTGGACATAAAATAATTACCTACTTAGGGACTTACGTATTTCATATAAACGTAGGTACATATCTAATATTATATTTTTGTTGCCAGAATAATATTTTCATTGTTTGCCAACATATACGTAGGTATCTTTTTAGCCAGACGTTTCTCCTACTACGTGGAGGAACATGGTTTAAAAACCTTTCCTTTCTACTCAACCAGTCCCTTTCTTTGTTGAATGGTTTTGTGCAACAGCGTTTATCATTCCTACTTTGGACCAATGATCTCTGACATGCGACGGACATGGTCTAGTAATTTTTCTTACAAATCATGGACAGTTGGCCCAAATTACATCGAAAGTGGCAATGAGACTTAAGCAAAAATATCTTTCGATACTAAGTATTCTTTCTTATCCAGAGTAGCCAATTATAGATAACATTATCAATGTCAAGATTCGATTATGAATCATGTGAAGAATTAATGTATTTGCAAATGCGTTCTACAACATGTAACAGAAAGGTGTAGTCAAATTTCACTAGCGGATAGTATACCTATGCTATCAGTATTATACCTATAATGGTGCCATAGCCGATTGCATTAATAATATATTACATACCTACTTACAACAAATTATTTTCATTAAATTTCAGTAGTGAAAGACCCATGGCATAGGTATTATATCTCTCCTGGCGCAAAATTTGATTGAATTATTTAAGAACTTTTTAAGAGCTTTTTTAAATTGATAACATTTTTATTCATAAATTAACGAATGAAAAAATAATAAACAATATTTTAGGGTAGGTACTCCGATTTTGATAAAATTAGGTACGTGCACTCAGTATCATGGGCACATACCAACCCTTGAATATGACCACACCTTACTGTTACACGTTGTATAAAGATTAGCAGTGGCGGATCCAAGGGGGCTAGGAGGCTCAAGCCCCCCCCCCCCTTAGATCTTTCACCATTCACCCATGTAATTCGTGTAAGTGGTGGAACAACGGCCCTACCTGGTTTAAGCCCTCCCAAACTACAATCCAACCCCCCCCCCCTAAACGACAATCCTGGATCCACCACTGGAGATTAGATATTTAGATATAAGTACCTATTCTTTTTTAATATCATTCTTGAATAAGACTACATACTTAGGTAGATACTATTATACCCGCGTCTTAATGTCAATTTTTAGGACAATTCCATTAGCCACATTTTTCTGAAAAACAATCAAACAAAAAAATTATATGTACTTATGCTCCCTATTTGCATTTACTCTCGTGTTAAACTAACATTGCTATCATTTTAGGTACCAGTTTCCCTCGGGCCTAGAACGTCGATAGCACCATCCATGCTGTCATGCCAAGGGAACCCGCGACTAAGCATCCAACCTCAGGTGACCATATACCAAGTGATGGTCCGCTTAAGCACTGGCTCAGCACCGTTGGACATGCATCATCACCATCATCTCGCAACGAAACCACACGAAGAACCTATTAAGGAAATCGAAGGCAAAGCATTAAATTAGTCTGAAACTTCTCCTCTCAATGTTGTGTATTTTTAATTTCGTTAATAATAAAATATCATGACTTGGGGTGTAGTTACCGCCATATCACTTTATCAATGATAAGGGGCCCTCGGGATGCTTCTAGAACTTTTTATTGTTAACACCGAAGAGTCAATTATAAATTTCTGCGGGACGTGTATTAAGTTAGAATTAAGACTTCGCTCTGGGCACTATCCATCGGCAAAGTTTGCATTCCTCATGAGAAAAGTGACATCGCCAAATTGTGACGTGTGTTACTTGGGGATGTGCAACATTTGCTGATGGATTTTGTTAGGAACGAAAGGGAAAGGGAATCACTCAATCACACAAAATAATTTGAAGAGACTAGATGTGGAATTAATTTTATCTATCTTGGCACAACCGAAATCTGAAATTGCAAAAAAAATGTAATTTGGCATTAGTGATATATATCAGTAATTCGCTTTCCTTTAGGTACTTAGGTTTAGTAGTATGTTACAATTAGGATAAGGTACGATGGAGTTGACTTTCCATGTGGACTAAAACTTCTTAACAAATAAAAACTAAAATAAAAAATCTGTGGGGCACTCATATTAGCCATTTGGCCGTTTGGTCCTCTGGGCGCCTGGTCCCCCAACACATTTTGACAACACAATTTTCTGTCTTTAAACGTAAGTAAAACAAGCTACGCCCCTGAATGTGAGTCTCTCAGTCCCATTAATCTATTGTTATTCTCGCGAAACAAAACAAGTCTCAATCCTGAAAATAAATAGGTGTTTATTTGCAGGATTGATACTTTTTCAACGGATTTTTATAAAAATAAAACACGTAGGAGTGCCTTATTAAAAAATGCTAATACAACAAGGGGAATGTTTTTCTTTCAATTGCCGCTATAAATAACTTAGGTACCTACTATTTTTCCTTTGTTTTTCCCTGTATAGGTTTCCACTGGCTTCTACCCTGTATTATTTTCCTTGACACGAAGTCAGTACCTACCTACCCTGTGTGTTACTCTTCTATTTTTGGTAGGTCATCGAGTTGCCAGGGGGGGGGGGGTTCCTCATCATAAGCACGTTCTCCACGAAGGTGAAGGGCGCTATTATCAAACTTCTCGAAATAACCTATGTCTCGGACCTACGCAAGGGTTTACTTAGATTGTATAGTTTTGGAATCCGAGACATGTTTGGTGATTTTAGGTGCTCCACGGTCTCTCTTTTGACAGACCACTGGAGAACCGTCGGAATTATTTTAGAAGTAAGTTCTACAATCTTAGCCAATGTTGCCATGAAGTTTGGTTACTTTTTGAAAAAGATTGATGTAAATGAATTAGGTACCGTCGTAAATAATGCATACCTACCTAAATAAGTAGTAGGTATATCTTATTACAATAATCTGTGAAGAGTAGCATATTGGAATGAACCATAGATAACGATACTTACTAAAAGACATGTTATCACGTGTGCTACAGTGTAAATAATATTATTGATGACGTTAATAAAATCAATGTTAAAATCTTATCTCTTCGGTAAATGTATTTACTTATCTGTCGTGTACATTATCAATTAAAATATCAGATTTACTCGCTCATTTATTTATCTACCAACATACTTTATCTACGTACCTATATAATATTTAGTAGAAAAAGAAAACCGGGCAAGTGCATGTCGGGCCACGCACAATGTAGGGTTCCCTAGTCCCCTACAACCCCCCCCCCCCCCCCCACTCCTCCATTCGAATAATCTGGCTTAAGAAGTGAATTTTCTATAGTTTTGTACTTAATAATATTTTTCAATGGAATTTGCACGAAAATTTAATTACTTCTCCTTTGATCAGCTGTTACTCGCGAACTTGTAAAGCCTACTTAACCGAGATTTTCTTTTAATTTTTTCACATACCCAACATCAACCATTTAGCTGGCAGGGGACAGACACACTTGACTCTAACAAAAATTTGCACCATAAAGCTTAATATTTTACAAACGGATCCCTAAACCTAAAAATCGTCTTTCCAACCCCTAAACGTTTTTATAAGACCAATCTAATGATTCTCCACACGATGGGGTAGGTGAGAAATAAATATAACACCTCCACTTTACATATAGGGGAGGTACACTAAATATTTTTTTTTTCAAGATTTTATTTTACTTTGTCGGCGTAAGTAATATGTGTGAGCAAAGGTGCGGACGAACGAACGGACATGGTGAAACTATATTGGTTCCGTTTTGCCATCTTGGCTACGGAACCCTAAAAATGACAATGATTATTTAACTTACGAGGCTTACGAAAAATGAAAATCTATTTGAGTAGGTAATATTTGTTTATATTATCTACTGAAGGATGGCAAGTAGCGTCTTTTTGAGCACAGTTTTTAATATTACGAACAATCAGAACCTAATTTAGGGCAGCGCAAGCCGGGCAAATGCTTAGAGCGGTAAAAATAAAGGGCCATAGCAAGAGTTGAATTTAACATAAGCAGGGTCGGCCTTAGCCACCGCGGAGCCCAGGGCGACTCATTCTTTAACCCTGAAGAATGAGTCGTCCGGGGCTCCGCGGACCTCCTTATTCACGTTATTTTTTTCCGTTTTCACGCGGCGTATGCGCGGTGCGCTCAAAGATGTCCGCCGCGCATGTCCGTTGATGCATTTCTAAGCGCAGCTCTCTACTTACCATTATGACAAGATTTTAACAGTTTAACGAGCTGGTCGCGAAAATGGAAAAAAAAGAACGTGAATAAGGAAACTCAGCGCTTCTTTATATAATATCAAAGGCACCCATTTTTAACGTATGCACTCTGTAGACTGCACGAATATATTCTTCGGAATGAGGTATTGTTTGTTCCTCTCCTCTATCGTAATAGGACTACAGACGCTATCGCCGTAGAGCGTTACACTTATTCAGAGTCACATCAAGACCTAGCCTCTGAATCTATCCAACAAGCTGTATAATCCAGACAGTTGATCTTTTCTCGAACCGAATGAGAGGAAACGATATGAAGTGTCGTCAGCATAGCGCGGCCCTACGATACTAAGAAGTATAACACCCCTCGCCGTAACTAATGTTCCACAGGAGTTACAACCTGTGGAACACTGCACTATAAGGCATATCTACCGTGATCAATTATAATTATAATTATTAATTAATTAAATTATATTATTATCGTGATAAATTACTATTAAAGAGTTTATGGAAGATACATTATAATATTAGAAGCAGCGCTAGCCTAAAGGCAAAGGAAACAGTCTCGCAATCGTGAGATCGCGGGTTTGAATCCTACCCATTATACTACCGACGTGAACCCACTCCTTTTTTTTTTTTTTTTTTTTTTTTTTTGGCGGTAAAAAATTCCTGACGAACACCTCCACCATCCGGGGAAGACGGTGGAGGTAGTGTGGGGTTTGCACCCACTAAAAAACCCGCCGTGTATCTCCCGCCACCTTCGCGAACGGGCCGCCGGAATTTGTTATGCCGTCGGCGGAGTGGCAATGCCCGGACGCGATGTTGTTGCGTTCCGGGCATTTCACACCTACGCGGCCCCTGGATACACACAGGGTGCCGCGCCTCCACGGAAGGCCGCGGGCGAGGCAGATAACCCCGTACGCCCGCCCGCAGCCCCACCTAAGGCGGCATCAGGCGCAGATATGCGCGCCGACGCCGCCCGGTTCGCCGGCGACGGAGCGGATCCGCCAGGGAGCTCTCTTCCCTGACGCGCTCCGCCGCCTCCTTCTGCGAGATGATGTCCTCGCAGAAGGATGCGACCGCATTCCACGACCCCTCGCTTCGGACCATGGACAGAACCACGGCCGGCAGCGAGAGGTCACTTCCGACCACTGCGGTGAGAACTCGACGTTGCCCCTCCCAAGCTGGACAATGCTGGAGGGTGTGCTGCGCCGAGTCCTCACCGCAGTCGCAGTGGTGGCCGGCGGGACTCGGTTCCCTCCTAGCAACCGTGTGCAGGTACTTCCCGAAGCAGCCGTGCCCGGAAAGGACCTGCACTAGCCGGAAGGAAAGGGTCCCGTGCTGCCGTCCTGCCCACTCCTCCAGGACCGGCTGGAGCGCCTCCACGGTTCGAACACCTGCCCGTGGAGCCTCCAGCCGGCCCTGCCACCGGGCCATGATTGCCCGGTGTGCCTCACCGCGCCAAGCGCGTAGCTCCTCGGGCAGAGGCACCGAACCCCCTGCCTGAACAGCCACCGCCCGCCGATACACTTCGGCGAGCACTTCCGCCTCTAAATCCCACGGGGGTGTGCCGGCCAATGCGTACGCCGCCTCTGCAGACACCGTGCGGTATCCGCGTATGGCCCTGACCGCCATGGTCCGCTGGGGTCTCCCTAAGCGGACCCTATTCTGGGCGGTCAGGGACGCCGCCCACACGGGTGCGCCGTACAGAGCCATTGACCGCACCACCCCCGTGTACAACCGTCTACTCGAGGCACTAGGCCCGCCCAGGTTCGGCAACAGCCTCCCCAGTGCGGTCGCCGTAGCCTCGAGCTTGGGCGCCAAAATGCGGAAGTGCTCGTCGAAGAGCCACCGCCCGTCTACCACTAGGCCCAGATACTTCATCTGGGCCCGGACCTGTACGAGGACCGAGCCGACGGCAATCGAGGCGCCAGCAGGTGGACCGCGACGGGGCCCATGGAATAATAGGGCCTCCGTCTTGGAAAGGGCCACCCTAAGCCCCAGCGCCTCGATGCGCCCGACCATTCGGGAAATCCCTAGGTTGGCCAGGCGCGCCGCCTCCTCAAAATTCCCACCCCGGGCCGTGATGAGGGTGTCATCCGCATAGCAGATGACCCCTAACCCAGGGGGGAAACCACACCGCAGGGCCCAGTCGTAGCCAATGTTCCACAAGAGGGGCCCCAATACAGAGCCCTGTGGAACACCGCACGAGACGTCCCTGCGGATTGCCTCTCCCTCTCGGTCCTCGTACAGAATCCTTCGGCCTTCGAGGTAGTCTGCCACTAGCTGCCTCAGGTACACGGGCACTCCATGATACCGGAGCGCCTCTCTGATGCAGCTGAATGGCAGAGACCCGAAGGCGTTGGCGATATCGAGCGATACCGCCAACATCACTCCTCCACCGGCGACGGCCTCCTCCGATGCGGCCCTCAGGCGCAGAATGGCCCCAATGGTCGAGCGCCCAGCACGAAAGCCGTACTGAGCGTCCGACAGATTGGGGCCGACCTCGTTCAAATGCCGGACGATGCGGGTAGCGAGAATCCTCTCCAGCAACTTCCCCGCCTCGTCCAGCAACACGATAGGCCTGTAGGCCGCAATTGAGTCAGGAGGCCGTCCCGGCTTCGGGAGGAGCACCAGCTTCCCTGCCTTCCAGCAGTCAGGGAACCGTCCGGACGCCAGGCACACGTCGAACAGTCCCCTGAGGCGGTCCCCTATGTGGTCGAGGGTCAGGGCCAATACCCGGGCGGGAATCCCATCCGGCCCAGGGGCGGTGTTCTTCGAACGCATTCGAAGAACAGCCGCGCCCACCTCCGCTTCGGTGACAGGCGGCACAGTTGTGTCAACCTCCCGGTCATCGGTCTCATCCTCGGAGACCATCGCCGGGGGCGCGTGCTCTGCCTGCAGCGGGAATAGGCCCTCGACCACTTCCGCAAGGAAGCTGGGCTGGAGAGTCTCGGTAAGGGGGGGGCCCGCCGAGCGGAGCTTGTTCAGCGCCGCTCGATATGGGCGACTCCAGGGGTCACGGTCGAGACCCTCCAGCATCTCCTCTCTCGCCCTCTCCTTGGCGCGACAGATAGCCAGCTTAAAGGCGTCCCTCGCTTGGCGATACGCCTCATAAAGCTGGCTCTCCTCCTGGACATCGCGGTGACGAGTCCGGCTGCGGGTATAGGACCTCCGCGCACTGATGCAAGCGGCGCGGAGGGAGGCAAGCTCCTGGGACCACCAATACACCCCCTTCCTCGGGGTGCGACGTCGTGAGCGGGGCATGGCCGCATCGCAGATATGCGTAAGCGCATTGCGAATGCGGCCAGCCATGACGTCCACCTCCTCGGTCGGAGGTGGAGACGACCACGATGTCACGATGGCCGCCTCTTCCAGCAGGTCCCTGTCCAACGCACCCACAGCCCACCGCGGAAACCGAGGCGTTCTGCGCGCCGTGTGACCCCTAACTGAGTCCTGGTTCCTGGAAGACCGGGAGAGCTCCAATCGGATATATCGGTGATCCGAGAGCGTCTCAACCTCATCCAGGACGACCCAGTTCCTTACTCGCGCTTCGACGGCAGGGGTAGCGAACGAAAGGTCCACTATCGACCCCCCCTGCTGTCGAACGCACGTATTGGTGACGCCTCTGTTTAGGAGACAGAGACCCACCGACGCCGCCCACTCCTCAACCGCCGAACCGCGGACGTCCGTGCTGGGTGACCCCCACGCCGTAGATTTGGCGTTGAAGTCCCCCAGCACCAGTACGTGGCGAGGTGCCAACCGCCGTATCGAGGTCTCCAGGTTGGTAAGGAAGACCTCGAAATCGGCAAAACTCCGGTTTGGGGAGAAGTATACTCCGTAGAGCGTGACCCCTCCCCAGTCGGCAGCAACATATCCCGAACCCTTGTCTCTGATCGACAAGGGCAGGGAATGAAGCGCAGCGGAGCTGACGATTGGACCCGCCCAGTTCGGGCGGGGAGGAACAAAGTAGGGCTCCGCGGCTACGGCGACAGCTATCGACCACTCCGCCATGGACTGCAGGAGAAGGTCCTGGGCATTGGCGCAGTGGTTGAGGTTCGTCTGGAGGATGATGGAGAAGTTATCCTACCCATTATACTACCGACGTGAACCCACTCCTAACACAAGTCTTTGAGCTTAGCTGGAGGGGTTAACAAGATTGCTAGTAATGTGGGACACACAATCCCATATTGCTAACTATCTTTTCAAATAAAAAAAAACGATTTCATAGACAAAGTTCAATAACATCTAGTTATTAACTTAATTAGTTAGTAAGTTTTGCAGCACCCTCACGGGATCTATGTATGTTTAAGGACTACCTGTAACAACATTGTGCAATAAATAAATAAATAATTGAGGGCTATTATAGTGTCTACGCCAGAGCCAAATTTTGTCAGGCATTCGACAATATGCTTAGCAAATATTTTTCTCAAAGAGCTAATTCACCGATAGGCAAACCATGAGCATGAATGAGCAAACAGTTTTTGATCCTTAAAACCTGGCCTCGTTCAGCACCCTCAGTTGGAGCCTGAGAGTTTGAAGGGCAATCATACCATTAGTTCTTGCGCGGAGTATTTGAGCTGTATTTATTGAGCCGTAAGTTCTTCTTAATTGAGTAATCTCGGGCTCTTCGTTCGTGTCACGATATTGACCTCTTGCAGTAGATCAAATTGTCGATTCTGACCAACCGGAGGAGCACCCCTCGGGCAAAGTCTGTCCTTGCGCACTACGTAGGTATACCCTGATATAGAAGTAAGGCTTTAGCTGACGAATAAGGCTGAAGCCAGATCGCAAGACCGAAGTGGGCAAGCAAGACGAAGATCTATCGAGTCACCCACTTTCCCGCTGCTCAGTGGCTCAAAGGCAACCCGGTTTCTCGCAATTCCCGCAACTTTCGCTTGATCGCTTTGCTGCTCGTGTTTGTTTGTTAAGAAGGACCCCGTTTGAATAAAAATATTGGAAACTAACGTAACGGATCTAAATTAAATGAATGTGTTATGAATCAGTTGACTCCGTCACTGTCTAGCCTCGGCACTCAGGGTGACGGCCGAGGCGCGCACCATGTGATGCAATAGTTGATCGTTTTTCAAAATGGTAGTTAATAGGATTAGTAATTTGTGATGAGACATTACTTATACCCAGCCAATGATGACGATGTTTGAAAGCTTTATGTTGTTCAATGTCTGGAGCAATTAGTCCGATTTGAATAATCCTTTTACCCTAACTTTAGTAAGTTAGGGCTTTTACCCCTGAGTCCAAGATTTTGAACCTATAGCTAGCCATAGGTTACATTACCACAATTCAAAATCGGGCGGGCCTTTGTTTCCACCAAGCCGGATAGGCCAGCATGACGTAGATATTACGGCCGGGATAGCATTGTTGATCGAAGCCCGGAGGCTAAAATCTATAGCGTACCTACCTAATCTTGGCTGAAGCTTAGATTAGGTATGTAAAATAAGACAAAAAACTGACAAAGCGCAAGCATAATCTTAGACTATTATCTCTTTAAAGCCAACAGTTAGGACGTTTTGTCAAGTTTTTCCTGAGCTAAGCTTAAACACATAGACAGACAGAGTTACTTTCACATTTATAATATTAATTTGGGTTTGGATTCTGTTTATGAGAGATATAAAAATCTTGTATTGAGCAACTGAAGAAACTGATTGACGTCACATTGAACTACATTATTATCTTTGTTAAACTATCTCTTAAGCCTTAACGTTAATGGTATGATGAGACCAAAAGAAAACCAAAGAAGGTATCGGTCTCGCAATCGTCGGGTTCGAATCCTACCCCATTATACTACCGACGTGAACCCACTCCTGACACAAGCCTTTGAGCTTAGCTTGAGGGGTTTGTTCGGTTTGGGACTCAATCCCACATTGCTAGTTATCTTTCTTCTAAACCAAAAAAAAAAAAAATCCAACCGTATGATATCCTTACCCTTTCCTTATCCTTATCCTCCTTACCTGCATGGTATAAAACAAAGTCACTTTCCGCATTTGTCTGTGTAGACGCGAATGTTCTGAGGGGAGCCGACATTTGACTCCAGAAGAAACCGAAGCCGAAAGGGTGAAACCGGGGAGAGTGCATTTGATTCATTCAGTCGATGGGGCAAATGACCCTGTTCCCCCCCCCCATTATCTGTGTATGTAGGTTTAACCGCTAACTCCTCCTAAACCACGCAACGGATTTTGATGCGGTTTTTACCATGAGTTAGATCATTTCTTCTAAACCACGCGGGTTTTTGTGCATATATGAATAATACGCGTATAATAGAAAACCCAGACGTAGCCGATGCGGGCCGCTAGTCTACAATATTAATGTAAACATACGATATCAATATTTTGCCGTAATTCTTGATGACATTGTGTAACTAAACGCAAAGACTGCATTAATATATTAGCAAACGGTATGTAATCTTTTTTACTTGTTTTTGCGATCTGAAATAATTTGTATGACCTTCAGCTTGTGCGCGTACCTACTCTGTTAAATTTTGTTTGTTGTAGGTCACATACCTACAACAAACAAAATTCAACAGAGTAGGTAGTCTGACATACCTACTCACAGGTAATTTTGTTTTCCTCTATCAAAGTTCGTTAGAGGTGGTCTTTATGATGATTCGTTTGGGAATCACAATACTGACGTGGTCTGGACTACACCGAAGTCACTCTCACGGTTTTAAGGAAAAAGTAAATTAATAGTAGGTGTACACCTACTGTTAATTTACTTTTTACCTAACTAAAAACTCACTGGAAAAGGAAATTACCTTCAAGTAGATAAGTTGAATTGTTGTTCATGAAAATTGTGCTATCTCAAACTTTTCTAGCCAAAAATTATGACACATTGAAATAAATGCATTATGTTTTGATGTCGTTTGCTCTCACTGTCACTTTGCAGCGAAGTGGGCACCCACAACCAAAGAGAATATAAAACTTCGTAATACCCACAACCCCAATATTATTAATACAGCGAGAATGGGATAGTTGACTAACAGAAAAAAAACTATTTAGTACAAATTAGACAATAGTAGATCTTAAAATGCTTTGAAAATAACTGTTTTTCCACAATATAAAATGTTTTTTAAAATTTAAAAGCATGAAAACGAATACTAAAAGTAATGATTTCGCGATATGAACTTATGACGTCATAGGATGTTATTCCATACACATTTCTATTAAAGGTTGACGTTTTGACATTTCATATAAAGATACTGATATGACTTGACAGTCAACATCCGTATTTAATTCAAATTTTCAAGGTAATTTTTAAAAGAATTAACAAAAACATGTACCTACTTATGAATGATGTACTTATGATGATACGCATTTCATACGAGCAGGTGCAATACGTTATCTAATTAAAAAATATTTATCAAAATCAAAAATTTTGGCTTTCGACTACCGTGTCTACAACTGCATGGGGTCCTGCGAGTCTCTATCCATCTTTGCTCTCTCCACAGCACTTGCCACGACTCTGCGGACATCTGGTGGCGCTATGCCAGACAGTCGGTATAGCAGTGTGAATGGTTTGCTGATCTGGTCACTTCTGCTTACGCTACTGTTCGGTTTTGGGACTGGGCATGATAACTTGCAATTCAGGAGAAGCGGTTATCTGATTAGCGGTGACTTGACTGGGTGGGCGAGAAGGAAGTGGTTCTCCGGTTAGTTTTCGAATAGTGCTCCATGCCCAAGAGGGCATGTCAGAACTCGGAAATAAATATGACAAACTATAGTAAGAACTATTAAGTGTCATATTTATGTTAGTGATGATATTAATCCACTTCTCCTGTCGAGTTTCACTTATCCGCAATATCAACTCCTCGCCGACCGAGGCAGTCTGCTCAGAAAAGGGTTCACGACTGCACAGATTTTCGTACTCCTTAAGTATGTCCGCAGATTCATTTGATAGCCCTGGGATATAGGATGTCCGATAAGCTCTAGTGATACACTTGAGTGATGTGGTTGACACAATATCCACAAACAGATCATACTTATGTTCGTTATGATCGGGTTGGCGGTTCATTTAGTAGTGCTTCATCAATCAACTGCGAGAACCGTTTCCAGTTGTAGGGACGATTAAAGGTCAACTGGTTGGCTGGATGGTGCACATGATCGGTCTATGCTGTGTGTGAGGTATTGAGGCATATACGGTCTTAGTACACAGTGAGCTGATGTTTTCGCTGACAAAGATCAGATCTGGATTATACCTATACTTCCATCGGCCGCTATTAAATGAAGGCAAATGTTTTCGGTTATAAATCAGAACCATATCGTTTGAGTCCGCCCACTCCTCGACTTGATTTTAATACTTACATACCTACCTACTTAATAAGAATAAATGTACCTCACACTTTAACAATCAACAATGGATCTATTAGCGATTTTCATGAAACGGGAAGGGTTTTTACCTTTTGTTCTATTCTACAAATAGAACAAATATAACGTCTTGTCGCCTGTACTTAGTAATAGGTAGGGATAAAAGTATTTTCGTACTTTTTATTGTTGTACTGAATTGTTGTATGAAGATGCAATAAATAAAAAAAAATAGTTTCCGCCATTTTTCAATTGTTTTTCAAGCAAGCATAATTAACGTAGGCATGTGACGAAGAAATTCGGTACATTTTAAAGTTTTATTACAAAAAAGGTAAAAATGTGACGAACGCCGCGAATAAAATTTGTGCGGTTTACGGACCTTAAGCGGAATCAATACGAGTAGCACAAATGCGGTTCAAGCGTTTCAGGTCTGGAAATTTTTGTGTGAAGGATGAGGCTCGCTCTGGGCGCAGATAAAATCAGTGCCATCTTTTGAAAAAGTGGAGCTCGATCGACATATTAGTAGTTACGATATTGCTGTGAAAACTGGATGTTGAAAACAGTTTTACGTTATTTACAAAAGTCTGAGTACAAGAAAAAACTTGATATATGGGTACCATATGATTGAGAGAAATTTAATGCAACGTGTTTCCTGCGATTCTTTGTTGAAACGTAACAATTCCGACCCATTTCTTAAACGGTTGATTACGGGTGATAAAAAATGGGTCACAGGAACGAAGTGATGCTGTGTGTGTTGTGGGATTGGAAAGGAATCGTCTACTATGCTTTTGCCACCGGATAAAACTATCGATTCTGACCTCTACTATCAGCAACTGATGAGGTTAAAAGAAGCCATTGAGAAAAACCGGCCGGAGTTGGTGAACAGGAAGGGCGTGGTGTTCCATCATGACAACGCCAGACCGCACTCGTCTGTAGCCACTCGGATGTGTTGATGCATCCTCCGTATAGCCCTGATCTTGCTCCATCAGATATCCGCCTGTTTCAGTCACTACAGAACTCTCTAGGAAGCATAAAGTTGACCTCAAAAGAACACTGAAAACTACCTGTCAGATTTTTTTGATCAAAAATCTCAAAACTTTTACAGCAATGGCATCATAACACTACCCACAAGATGGCAATAAGTCATAGATCAAAACGGCACATACATATATATTTTTTTCTCTATATGAAAAATACAAAATTAATTTTGCCCCAATATCAGGATCATTCAAAGTAGGTAATTCCAACATTAATATGAGTTGATTCCATTCCTGTCAGTGTCAAAGAATCATTTTATGAGGATTCTAGCAATGACCTATTATGAAACATATATTTATATATCTATTACTTATATCAATTACATTTTTTTTATTAATTCATTAATTTAGATATACAAAACACATTAGGTACAATCATATTAGATACGAAATTACCAATGACCATGACTATGGTTCATTATAATCAACCTAATGGTCGCGGGCTTCTTGTAAGCATGTTGGGTATAAAATGACTACTTACACAATCTACGTAATGACGTCCAAAGTCAACGAAGTCTGGTCAATCGCTAGCTTAATAAGAAACAAGAGTAAATTGTACTTGTAGCTTGCTTCATTCAATTGCAGCGCTGATATAGACGTTTCCGCAAACCTTCACGAAGCTAACTATTTAGAATGTTAATGTTTGCAGGTTGAGAGGATGTGAATATAATTCAATTGTTTCGTCTTGGAGTTGTGAGATAGGTACATCTGACATAGATACACACACACACACTACATAGGTAGATAATACGAAGTACGACTTCTCGGCCTTCTGGATATCTAAATGGAAATCATCCTCATCATCCTCCTGTCCTTTATCCCAATTATTAGGGACGGCGCAATATGTAACTTACTTTGCCTCCATATACTTACTAGATAATATAAAAAGTTTAATGGAAAATTATTAATATATCTTATTAGGTAGATATCTACTTCCAACATTTCGAAATTTATAGAACAGCACATAATAGGTAGATACCATACCTGCTTAGTTAAAATTCGTAGTTATTTTATCCGAATAATTGGCGAACGTTTCTGGATTTCCGATAACATAAATGGTTTACACAACTGTTTCAGTTGTATCGCTTCACTTATGTACTATGTATTGCTTAGGCGAGGCATTGCCGATAAACCGATCAACAACAATGACAATGGGCGAATGCCATTACGGGGCCACGACACGATTTCACGCGATACGAGTCATACAAACCATGGGAAAGAAGTACTTACGATATCTAAAACTGGATACTCACTAGCACATATTAGTACTGTAATCATAACCACAGTCAGTACAAACTACAGGTGTAGTAGATACCTTATGAGGCTCTAGTGAACTATAGTTAATTTTATGGGGCATTTAATCGCAGATAGTCTAATAATTGGACCATGGTGCGTTTATATTTAAATACCTACTCTTGTCATTGCAGTCTGCCTAGGTACTTCCAAAAAACCAGCAATCTGCCCAGACTGCTGCTTTAATAATAAGCACAATCTCCATATAATTATTGGGAACTGAGTGAGATTAGCGTTCTCAAAAGTCCTAATGATCTCAACTATTTATTTATGATAGTATGGGGCAATAAACATAAGTAGGGGCTTTGTGTAACGGTAGCAGTTAGGTATTAGATGAGATTTTTATCGAAAATGCTACTGTTTACGTGATTACAAGAATACGCTTTGTTCAATATCACACTCTGAACAGTTAGATACGGTCATACGGTGCCAACATACATTTAGTGACGTCTCCAATAGCAATATTTCATGGCTTGTTGACCAATGAATATACAGAGCCTCAACAAGGTTGAAACATAAGTCGCATAATAAACATGCTAGTCATCAAACGGCGACGCTGATTTTGATTAAAAAAAGTAACACAAACGCTCAGAGTAAGATGTTGTAATTGTAAGCAAGCGGTTCTCACTCGTGCAGTTTTCGTCCAACATCGTACCGCGACTCACGGCTGTGTGCACCTGTAGATAGTTTACAATCAAAATTTTAAAACCATAAAATGAGTTCTGCATTTATAATAGTGGTGTCAGTGGCTATAACTGTGAAGTTGTTGTTTTTGAGTTTCTCGTTGTATTTTACCCTGAAGAACACAAAAGGCGAAGGAATTCCGGTGAGTGTTATTTAGCGAGTTTTAGAAAACACGTTAGTTCACTGGTCTTTGAACTTTGTTTGCATAAAATTATGAGTTTGGCGTTGCGTTTTGATGTTGTTGTTGTTTGTTAATATATTTACTTACTTAGTAATATCTGTGTCGTTTTTAATGCTTTCTGATATGTAATATCTAAGTAAGTACCTATTAGTTAGGTACTCGGCTTCAAATATGGTAGTTAAGTAGTAGATGGAAATTTGAAAGTTAGTTTGGCAATTAAGTTGGTACTATTAGAAAAAATACTCCACAGCATACTCTATATTATAATTATGCCTGAATTTCCCTATTAAATGTTTAAATATATAAATAAAAAATATTAAGGATACAGCTGGGAATTCTTTGGTAGTTGGTAGGTTCCATTTTTTTTTTTCAGGTTCCATAATCCATTTTTTTTTAATAATACTTAACTACATAAATATACACCATCAAAGAACAGATTTGCTCATAGTCTTAGGGCTGATTGCAATTTTATTATAGATATTTATAATAAAAAAAATCTGTTTTATTAAAATAACTCTTCAATTCATGCATTTTCAAATAGTGTAGGTAGGCAGATATTTATGAACCTAGGTGTCCAGATCAGTGGGACTGTCATAAGAACGCCTAAATTCTAGTAATTTATTATTAAAGGTACCTACAAAAAATCTTGTCCAACCAACAAGATATAGGTCCTCTAATCGTTATCTCAGATTTTTTTAACCCTTCGCCAGTTACCTACCGTCTGAAGCACGATATCAATCTGAAGTTTAATGCTTATCTACCTTCCTGGTCACTAACATTTACACAAAAGTTTAATGTTTAAACGGTGTAGTCTGTTTATCTACTCGTACCTATATATTTGATGATTGACTGACCAACTGACTGACATATCAACGCAGGGCCTAAACTATAAGGCTTAGAAACTTGAAATTTTGCATAGGGGTTCCTTTTATAACGTAGGGGAGCACTATGAGAGGATTTTTGAAAATTTACCCTCTATGAGGGTAAAACGAGGGTGCAAAGTTAGTATGAAACTTTGCCGTTCAAATATTTTGATAACAATCTGGCATACACGCGGGCGATGCCGCGGACATAAGCTAGTCTACTAGAAAAGTTTACACAAAGTTTGAGTACTAGACTAGGTGACTAGGTAGATAAAGGTTTAGACCTAGTACGTCTTGGTGACAGACTAAACGTACCTACATTAGTACTCTAGTTTGAGTTTTAATAAGGCTATGCGTATCAAAAATAAATTCATTTGATTACCTACTCGGTTATGCTTAATAGAACCTACGCAGTAGCGTAATTACCTGTTTCACCTATTTAAAGATATGTCTAATTTAAAATATTAGATAAAAGTGCTATGAACCTATCTTGTATCGATTAATTAAGTAGATAGGTATCTACTAACCCAATTTAAGCTGACTCACTAATACCCATTCTTTCTTTTCTTGTTCCTTCTGTGTTCCCTTTACTTGGGGTCGTGTCTCTTTACTATTCTGCGCCAAGTTTTGGGTTGTCGCTTCAATCAGTTGGTCTTCCTTGAGGTCTCTTTGTATAACTGTCCACCAGGTCAATGGCGGCCTCTACCTCTCTTCTGTACCGATATATTTAGTGCAATCGGTACCACATGAGTTATCAAAATTTATGAGTTACTGGTATGATTTTAAAGCTACCTCAGAGGTTACTCGTTACGGATTCTGTAGAGCCAACAAGTAACACTCTCTGATTTTAAAAATACTTGTAATGTATCGTATCTTTAGGTACGTGTGTAATGTGTGTCCTAGATCGATTTTATTTAAGAAGATATCAACCTATCTACATCTGTCTACAGAACATAATAGTCCATTTATCAGGTGGTATATAAAAAATATATATGCTAAAAATAAATAGGTATGCTTAGGTACTTAATATTTAGGTAGCTAGATAAGCATTTACCCATATATAAGTTACATAGGAAAGCATACCTACTTACTTGGGCCCTATCAACTGGCATTTTTTAACTGGCATAATTGTGTGTGTGTGTCCTTATCTTTTGAACCATGTGACCAAAAAAAATGAAAAAAAATCACAAAGCTTAATAAAAATACTTTAAACTACAATTATTTCGGACATGATCGGATATACCGTCATTGAGTTATAGCCGAAAAACTGTGTTTCTCAACAAAAGGGCGTAAGTGCCATGAACATAACCTGTTCTGCTGATGTAATTAGGTATTCATAGCTGAGCCTACACTGAGCGTTTTTTGATAATTATTTTCAAATTATCATCAGCAATCAAATTATGCCGATTTTCCCCGTGGCTGAAGTTCTTTAAATTGTCAAAGTTTCAAACCAAACTAGTGAAGAATAGAGGACTATCTATATCCGGTTGTCTGAAAATCCATGATAGTACCTACTTAGTTGATTATAGACAAAAAAAGATTATTGTATCTTTAAAAAATAAAGCAAAGTTTCTAAGATCTGTCTAAACAAGCTAAATTATTACAAAACAAAAAATCTTGTCTGTTATCACAGTTTCACTCTCAAAATTGAAACGAATCAAGCCATTTAGGCTCTAAAGCGTGTCTAAGAAATATACATACATACAAAAATTTAACCCTGCGCAGTCGGGTAAAAAACGAAGACGACGTTAGGTATAATGGCACAGGAAGCAGCCACGGATCAAGAACTATGTTCAGGGGATGCAACAAGTCATCTAACCGCATGACGGGAAGGGGGTTCATGTGGTTCAGCACCGGTACACCATCAGCCACCACTGTCGAGGGCCCCCCCATTGCCTGTCAAAACACACTAGTGTAGTGTCCAAATTCTCTAAAAAAAGGTCTTTCAGTCAAGTATGAGGGGGAGGGGGGGGACAATTCCCCCTGTTGCTTCCCCTTGGATCCGAGCCTGACAGGACGTTATGTATCTTCCTGTGCCATCATACCTAACGTAGTCCTCATACACCTATCTATGAGTAGGTACCTATGTAGGTAAACAATGTCGACGTACATTTAGTACGTCGACATTGTTTATATGTCTGTAATGGATAATAAATATGATAGTATAATAAATATTATCCATTGCAGACCTAAAATATTTTTTTTTCTGGTTTCGTCCGCGTGATTTTAAATTAGCACTGTAGGTACCAAATTTTATCAAATTTTGTGCAATGATTATCAAGTGGTTAGCTCTTTTATTCGGGATTCTACTCGGGATTGTACGTACCTACGTACTCTTTCTAACCCTCTCACAGCTCACACTCTTGAATAGATTCGGTTGAAATTTAGTACACAGATAATTATTATGATGTTGGCATCCGCTAAAAACCCAAAAGTAAATCTTTAAAGGGGTGAAACCGCCAACATAACGCGGGCGAAAGTTAGATTATAAGTTGGCGCGTACCTTAATTAAACAGGTACCTATCTAATTACTGCAAGCAGGCGCCTCTGCTTTTACTGGCTTGCAATTGTTTGCATAACATTAGTAGTTATCCAACTGAATATTATTGTAATCAGAGTATGATGACCGCATGACGCATACCTTAGTTCCAAGTTATTCCTTGAGTAGGTACCTACCTATACTACCTACGAATCTTAATTTCTCATATTCCTTCCATTATTTCTTAGGATACGTACCTCCTACCTACCTGCGACATGTTACGCCATGTCTCTGTTTCGATTGTACCTAGGTACCCCATAATCCATTTACTGGGTACGTCTATAGTAGGTATTTAAATATCTATCTACATACTTATCTTAACTGACAATCTTCAATTGATTAAATGGATTCATCATGTCGTCACCAAATATAACTGAAAACTTTTTGAATCAGGTCAGTAGTTTTATAAGAAAAGCTAGTAGGTATAACCTAGCTGTAGATATTATATTCGGTCTAGGTACCTATTCCGTCTAGGTAGATAATATATGGATACTACAGTATACTCGATACTACAGCATTGACATAGAGAACAAGACTACCTACAGATAGTCGACACATATAATAAAAAAAATAGTCGTTGCTCTTTATGAAAATATGAATCTTCCTCAATAGATTAATATTATAGGCAATATTGACGTTAAAAAAAATGATATAGGTATGAGTTATTCTTTACTTGTTCCTTTCTATAAATTGCAATAACTAGCTATAAATGTAATATGATTGCTAGTGTATAAAAACGAAGTGCTCGATGCATTGGCATTGAACCACACTTGTAAAGTAAAAGTAGGTTATAGTGCCACTCAATTCACGTTACCCTTATATTTTTTGTCTTTTAAAGTTTTAACAGTTAAGTGAGTTAGGTAAATAGTATAAAATAGGTACTCTTTCTGGCGGTCAGGTTTAAAAGGATAGGTAAGTATATTGTATTACCATTACCTATGTATTGACCTATTTATTTATTTAAAAGTAGCTGTTACCCGTGCCTACTATTCTTTTTATTTTGTAATGATCAACCATGTTCGGGTTCCTCATTATGATTACAATCTAGTCTATAGAATAATAAATAATTTAGTTTTAACTGTTATGGCAAAATATATTTTTATTGTTAAGAATGTGTCCATTGTCACTTTTCTTATTGTCTCTAGTAAATGTAAGACACTTTGTTCTTGTGTTCTTTATGTGAAGCACTCACTATACCACGTCACACTCACTTCACAAAGATAATTCAAAAGGTTTTGTTCTCTTATACCTACACACTGGGTCCGTGGTGTTGAGGAGCTGAATAGCCTCGACATTCACATGTTGAAGAAGTCGTCGTTCATAAGCTTCAGCATACTTTTTTATTACATTTGCAACAAGGTTACGGTGGAGATCCTTACTTTGTAATTTGTTCTGAAATCTTAGTGTGAACTCAATATCACTTTGTTTGGTACAGCTCCAAATCTTGTTTATACAATAGAGTCTAGAATTTTG
The DNA here is from genome assembly GCA_945859575.2 of Herminia tarsipennalis. NCBI lineage: Eukaryota > Metazoa > Arthropoda > Insecta > Lepidoptera > Erebidae > Herminia > Herminia tarsipennalis. The sequence continues at coordinate 13,374,775 of OX243839.2, read as the reverse complement.
TTTTGCACTGTCAATGTTGAGAGTTTACCGAGTAACCAGTTTATTTTTCTGTACTTATAGTAACTCTAACTCGCATTGTTTCTTTTTGACATGAGCCTTCCAGCGAAGCTTTGCGTCAAGCTGTTACTGGGCATGACCCAGATATTTGGCGTTATTAACGTATCACCATTGATATATATATCAGTTGACATCTCGGTCGCTTATTTGTAGAATATATATGGGTTGATTTTGAACGATTTAATTTTATTCACCATTTTTTGTCCAAGTGCCTAACAATAATATTCACGGCTTCTTGTGCTTTTTCTACAGCATCCTCGTGTGTCATTCCTGTAGCCATAATAGCCGAGTTATCTATGAATGTTGCAATATTGTGTTCATCTAGTTTTGGAATATCACAGGTGTACATTAAGTACAGACTGACCAAGAACGTTTCCTTGTGGTATTCAAACTTTTATTTGTTTAAGTTCTGAATATGCATCTTCTTGTCTTACTCTGAACATTCTATCTGCCAAGTAAGATTCTAAAACATCCGAAAATTGTTTTGGGAACATATTCCTTAGTTTGAAGAAGAGACCTCTATGTCACTCCTTATCAAATGCTCGTGCTACGTCAAGGAAAACTGTAGAACGACTTTTTTCTTCTAATGTTTATTCTATTACATTTGTGATTCTATGTATTATTTTGGAATAGTACAGTGTTATTGATGCTTGTTGCTTTTTGTGTATAGAACACAACAGAGGCGAAGGGTAAACAGTTTTCTGAGGTAACTCGATACAGAAAAATATCTTGCTTGACACTGTTTTTTGTACTTACAATAATAAGTAACTATAATTCAAAGGGAAGTTGAAAAGAATGGTGTTCTAAGGATCCTTCGCCACTGGAAAACAACATAAAATAGGCATTTCGCGTAGAGATCTTTTAGCGATATGGACTCAAGAAATACAAGGGGCTATTAAAGTATTACTTAAGTAGAACTTTAGCCATTTCGAAATACCCCCTCTCCCGTATCAGCAAACATAAACGTTCGCTTTTTGTCATACTAAGAGGAGGGGTGAAGCATTTCACTTATGTTAACACGTGCACATTCTACATAATTCAACACAAATATAGCTGACGTAATCACCATCCACATTTCCCCTCCAATAATCAAAAATAAGCAAACCAATAACCCCCCACCCGAGTGTGTTTACGTAATACTTGAATGGCCCATAATCAATATCTACTGTCTGTGTCTTTGAATAGAAAATTGAGGTAATTACTATTATTATCTCGATGGGATACTTACACAAACAACCAGGCATGTATTGTAAACATCAAATGTCTCGTTACTACCTAGGCGCCATTAATTTATTACGAATTAGGCCAGGAGCTTTTTTGAAAAAATAAGAATCTGCCGACCCTCTGTTATCTTGTCAGTTATTAGTAACAAAAGGTATGAAAACGATGACGTGATAAAACGTTCAAGTGTTGTCTTAAACCAGTGGTTCTCAAACTTTTTAAATGACGGAACCCTTTTGGGAAGCAAAATACTTGATGGAACCCTACAATAAAACAATTATTTTTATAAGTGTATTCTTTATTAATCAGCATAATAAAAGTACAATGTATCAGTTACTAATTATTAGTTACTTCACCACTTGGTAAGGACAATAATAGAAAACATTAAAAAAGAAAAAATCTAACTAGTGGGAGGTATGAAACTGTTTTTTATTTTTCATCAATTGCTTGATATCAGGTTTGATGGAAGAAAGTTGGAGTCTCATATCAGCTTCGGCGTCCAGTCTATTGCGATATTTTGTTTTCGTGGCTGCGTAGGTAGAGAATCCTGTTTCGCACAAATATGTAGTTGGGAACGGGAGAAGAATATCCAGAGCCATTTGGCCAAGCATTGCATATTCATCTTGGATTCTGCACCAAAAATCATTAAGAGGCGTCGTTTTGAACAATGACTCCATACTTGTGTCTGATGACATTTCTAAAAGAGATTCATATATCTCATTTGACATGTTTTCAGGCTTTTCCAAGTTGGGTAAAAAAGGATTAAAGGAGTTCACTTTAATTTTTGTATTGTGTTCTTCGGGAAAATACTTTTCAAAAGATGCGCGCATCGAACTGAGATATTGGACCAATTCTTCAAACACATTATCTTCAAACATTTCTGAGTCGTTTTCGCTAACAAACTCACTGAGTAACGTAAAACTTTCTATTTCTTTCTTACCAATGCAAATGATCCAAAAATCTAATTTTCTTTTAAAAGCAGTTATTTTATTATAGGCCTGAAACACTGTTGTCTGTTTACCTTGCAACGATAAATTTAATTCGTTAAGTTTTTGAAAGATATCCGCCATAAAAGACAATCGGAACAACCAAGTTTTATCATACAAACGGTCCTTCAAATTAAAAGAAGTATCTGCTGAAAGAAACATTTGTAACTCGGCTCTAAGTTCATCGCACTTCTGTATGGAGCAGCAGTGTTTTATGTTTGCTGCCATAATCTTCACACAATAATGAGAACAATCGGGATTGTAGTGGTCGTGATTTGATAAAATTAATTATTTTTACCGCTTCATCCATAACTAATTTTAGATTAGACGGCATTTGCTTCATCGCAAGTGCTTGTCTATGCAGAATACAATGACTGGAACTACAATTAGGCGCTTTATTTTTCATTCGTGACACTGCTCCTGCTGTTTTACCTGTCATCGCCTTGGCCCCATCTGTACAAATGTCAATGCAATTGTTCCAACTGAGATTATGTTCTTCAAAAAATATATTTATTTTATTAAAAATTTCTTCCCCGGTAGCGTTTGTAAGCAGCGATGAACACATAAGCATGTCTTCTTCAAAAGAACTTTTATATGGATATCTCACAATAACCAGCAGGATAGCCAAACCAGCGACATCAGTCGACTCGTCCATTTGCAAAGCGAATCGTGTATTTTGTAGACGTGTAACTAGTTCTTGTTTGACGTAGCTTGCCAGATCATGGATTCGTCGTGAAACAGTATCGTTTGATAGCGGAACAGTAGAAAGATGCTTTGCAGATTTTTCATCAAGCATACATTTTGTTATGTCTAATACACATGGTTTTATTAATTTCTCAGCGATAGTGTGCGCTTCACCTGCTTGTGCAATGCGATAGCTAACTAAATATGATGCCTCCGTGGCCTTTTCGTTGGTAGTTTGTGTTACATGCATCATATTTTTTTGACTTTCTAATAACTGATCTTTTTTGCGAACAAAAAATTCTTTATTCTTGTCTTTAGTCTCGGGGTGTACGGTTTCTAAATGTCGACGCAATTTGGCAGGTGCCATGGAACTATTAGGAAGCAGTTTACTACAGAGCATGCAGAGAGGTGAGCCGTTGGAATCAACAAATCCGAAACTGATATAAGAATCATCATACTTCCTTTTTTTCGTTTTTGAAACCGTCGAGCTTGACGTCGTGGCACTCGTGGCATCATCTTCTGGATCGGTGATTGCTAAATTCTCCGCGCGCATTGCTTTTGAACATTCAGCGTCATTAGAAGATGTTGTTGGAACACGTTTAACACCTTTAAGCCAACGTTCCATTCTTCTTTATTTATAATGTTACAAGTCAGGATAGTGGGGTTTAAATAATGCACAATCGTTACTGCGTATAAGAGACTAAATTTAGAACCTACAGGGAAGAAATGTATAAAACTGAGACAACAGAATACAGCAGGCAGTAAAACAATGAACACTAGTTTCTCGCTAGCGAGCTTATAAGTAGGTAGTAACTTATCGCTCCGAACGCTAATCATCAACTGACGACGCCAACGCGCGATCGCCGCTTTTATACTTAGTCCTAGACTCGATCTCAAATATTCTCGAAAATACTCGAGTCGGCACCTTTGATAAACAAAAAGCAAAAATAAAAACAGAAATTTAAAAATAGCGTTGTAAACAATATCGACTTTATCCTTTGAAGTTAGAGACGAAAGTCGCTTGTTGACAACTATAGCGTCTAATTCAGAGGCGGCTTTTATCAAAGAGACTGAGCGCTTACAAGTATACTACCCGCTCGTTTTAAGTTTGCCGCTGGCGATAGGTATGAGTGTATGACGTTCGAAATTTTTTATTTAATTGTAACAATAAAAATTGTGTACGGTAGATATTTGGGTAAAACTATGACACATTATAAGTTTTGTTGTCACGTGGGGGAGGGTACGCGCATTCCACAGACCGGCAAACTTAGAGCGAACGCGTTGTACAAGTATAAAATTGTTGAGACCAAACTTATAAGATATTGTACCAGCTAATGTAACACAAGCTTATACAAATACAAATAAATAAATAAATAACATTCATAGCGTTTTGTCTCCGCGCGGCCGCGGAGTCCGCACAGCCGCGGAGCGACCAGAGAGAGGTGTTTTGATTTTTTTATTTCTAAATTCTTGCGGAACCCCGACAGAGGTATCACGGAACCCTAGGGTTCCGCGGAACACACTTAGAGTATAGCTGTCTTAAACAATAATATCATGCAACGCAACGACTCGAAACCTCAAATCTTTTTGTATGAAAATTTATTGCGTCATTCTAGAAAAAAAAAAAAAAAAACTCTGACCGTCCGCAAACGTGTTAAGAAAAAATGAATATAGGTACTTTAGGCTTGTTTTAATATTTATTTAAAAAAAAAAACAAAATTTAGGAACGTTTTATTAAAAAAGTAAAAGCGCCAAATGTCAGCAATGTCAACATTTCTAGGCATTTTACTTTATGTAAGTGTCTACATTCGTACCTACTTGTAGCATTTTAATTTTGTGTGAATTAATGTCAATATTGGCCGTGATGGTTAGCATGGAGGGGGGGCAGTTATACCTAATGGTCTCCTACCGATGTCGGTTAGTACGGCAGCAAATCTCATTCGAGACTAGCCAACTAACTACGCAGGAGAGATAAGAGTATGCGCAGACGCAAGTGCACTCTCAATTCCCTCACTCCCATATTTCGATGTGACGGTAATCCGATACGGCCGGAAAGAGATTAGTCCCTGGCATTTAACGTGCTCTCCGAGGCACGAAGTGGTGTGACAATATTTGAAAACGGTCACACATTTATGGACCTTAGAGGTAACGTTGAATAATCTCGCAGATATCTCGATTAATATTAACAACTGCTTATTATTCTTCAATCGATTAGATCTGAGGTGAGTCAAGTGAACTATTCTGATTTCAAATTTGTAGTCAGTAGATAAGTAGGCAGGTTAGTAGGTACATATATATTATCTGAGTGTACTGATAATTGCGACTGGCCATGACTATCACTGTCACTGTCGTTTCTCATAAATTAGAAGAGATGCGACAGCGTGTGTCACTTTTGTATTGTATTACGCCCTAAATTCAATTAGGCATGGTGAAACTCCATATTTTATCATAAACAGAACGACTGTAGGTCAGCACTTACTACCTATAGATAAATCAATCGATAGGTACCTATACTTAATGCGATGCGCTAGCCATGATTCATTATCTTAAAATACTTGAATTCATTTGATCATCCGTGTTTGGAAGATAGGTATGTATCTACCTACTGACCTAACACATACCTAAGTGAGGAGACATCTACTTACCTACCTACTTAGGTGTTCCTAATGTCTCAAAAAAATTCCTTTCATAAGCTTATAAGTTACTTACAATGTGCCAAATTTTGTTGTCCAAAATATTGTCGGTAAAATCGGCCGAGAGAAATCACCTACCCATAAACAACAAAAATTTCCTCATTTACGAATTATATTATTTTTAGATACACGTGTACTATAAAGGTGTGGTCAAATTTCATCAGCGAACAGTGTAAGACAAATGACAATATTTATGTAAGGAGATATAACTGCCTCTGTGGCGCGTTGGAAGTCCGACTGCTACGCAAGAGGTCGTGGGTTCGGTTCCCACATGGGACAAAAAAAAATGATATTGCTTGGGTCAAAATGTAATTGCATTGTAAAACATAGCATTTTTATTAGGGTTCCGTAGCCAAAATGGCAAAAACCCCTATACCTAGCTTGATCTGTCCGTCTGTCCCCAGGGTATTGTAAACATTTAAAATATTAAAAAAACATTTAAGTGTTAGTTATAAAACACTGCGTCTCCGCTTTCCCTGTCGCTCCACCTCAGGCGCCAAATAGTCGTTCGCTGTAGGGATAGCCACTTATAAATTATTTCGATATATAATATCGGATTCCAGCATTGATGTTTTTCGATAATATCACCTAAAACATGTTTGTTGGCAACATGCGTTTTGTTCGTCAATCCATACTTCCATACTAATATTATAAATGTAAAAGTAGGTCACTCTGTCTGTCTGTCTGTTACGCTTTCACGCTCAAATAGCTAAACCGATTTAGATGAAATTTGGCATGGAGATAGTTTGCGAACATAGTTTTTATCGCGATAACCGACATCCACGCGGGCGGAGTCGCGGGCGAAAGCGAGTATCGAATACTATCTACAAAAGTTATTGTAATTAAAATAACTCTGTCTGCCTGCTACGTTTTCACGCTTAAACAGCTGAGCCTGGGATTTAGATAAAAAAAATATGGCGATATTTTGAGTCCCAGGAAAGAACATAGGATGTTTTTTATTGCGATAACCGACATCCAAACATGCATGGATGTCGGTTGATAAATAAAGGAATTAAACAATCACGTTTTGAGGTAGATTTGGATAAAATTAGGTAAGTACCTATAACATCGCTTAAGTTCTATCCCTATGTAGATCAAAAATGGGAGCTTTACAGGGGACCGAAAAACCGCATAATTTTGCATAGATGCCAGTACATTTCAATTTTATAATATACTACTTAGCTGTCCCGCGCAACTTCGTCTGCGTAAATTTTCCCCATTTTTATAATCCTATGTTACTTCTAATACCTCCAAGAATATGTGTACAAAATTTCATGATGATCGGTTGAGTAGTTTTCGCGTGAAAGTGGAAAGCGTAACAAACAAACTTACATTCACATTTGTATAACAGTAGGGATTAAAGGGATGTACATTTCAATTTCTATTGGATGTTGCTTAATTCTGATTGCCTGAATCAATGCGTCTTCCGGTTGTCTAGCAAATGGCATGATAATGTCAAAACCAAAAACCGTCAGAAAATTACTTACGGAGTGATAGAACTTATACGACGATACGTACTCGGTACGTAACGACGTACGTAACGTGACAACCCTTGAATGTGACCACACATTTTTGTTACACGTTGTAGGTACTTAGATGTATCTAAGTAATCTTTTTTTCTTTATATAATACTAGCGTTCGCCCGCGGCTCTGCCAGCGTGGGTGTCGGTTATCGCGATAAAAATATCCTATGTTCTTCCCCGGGTCTCAAACTATCTCCATACCAAATTTTATCTAAATCGGTTCAGTGGTTTAAGTATGAATAGGTAACACACAGACAAACAGACAGAATAGATTAAATATTTCCAGGAATATGGTTTAAAATTGGTATAAATTTCACATATTCTACCTAGAGATGATGTGGAAACATTGATAGTTTCTTTCACATTTATAATATTAGTATATTAGTATGGATCATTGGATGTATAGGTAATAGTAATTAACATCTATGAAGACGAAGGCAGATAGGTATAATAATAATAATAATATCTTGGGACAACTCACACAACGTTATCTGATCCCAAACTAAGCAGAGCTTGTACTATGGAAACTAGACAACCGATAAACATACTTATATATTTCTAAATACATTATGTATGTATTTATTTATAGATAAATAACACCCAGACACAGAATAAACCATCGTGCTCATCACACAAAGTTTTATCCTGGGTGGGGATCGAACCCACGACCTCTTGCGTAGCAGTCGGATACACTACCACCGCGCCACAGAGGCAGTCAATACATAGGGATATTTATTCTTATAGACAAGGCGTAGGTATTATATCTATTATATTTAATAGAGATCGATATGAAACAATGGCTTAGGTAGGTAGGTAATTAATGTATGTATGCCTTTGTATATTTTTTTTATTTGCCATTGATGCCTGATTAATAAATATTAATAATATTTGTATAAAGATTCCTTATTCCTTTGTCATAGATAGATAGGTATCTAAGTAGGGAATATAAATCTTGTGATTAAATAAACAATTATGAAGAGTATGCGTTTCAAATGAGTTAATAACTGTCATGATGAAATTTTGATTCGCATTACGACTGCAACTTCATTGTATAACGTAAGGTCAACAATAAAATGATTCGTAAAAAGGTGTCATTAGTATTACACAAAAGTACCAACCTACTCTAATTAACTATAATACATAAGCACTTTATTTTACTATTTAGTATTATAGATAGGTATGTTTTAGTTAAAAAAATAACACGTCTGACTGAATATTCTTATATTTTGCCTATTTAAGTACTTAGTTCTGTTTGGTATTTAAAAATAATAAAGAATACTAATAATATTATAATAAAGAAAAATGTTACGTACATAGTTCAAAGAAAATAAATATTACGTCCGTTCCATTAACATACACATAAGTACTTAACCCGACTTGGGAGCTTTTGTTGCTAGCGGTATAATTTTGACAAGTACAGAGTGAAGTTGTCGCGATCGCGATTATCTTCTCATTTGAAACGCATAGTAGTATAGGATACACCGACCAGGGCCACCAGTGACAAACCCACTCCCTTTATTTTACCCCGGCTTAGTACGGCTGTCATATCGTGGTTTTTTAAACCTTGAGTGCCATTATTGTAATTTTCGTAGGGATCTTTATTTTTTTTGACAATACAGTATAGCATATGTTATTCCCCGTTATTGTAGCTTTCTAATTGAGACAGAATTTTTGAAATCGGTCTTGTAGTTTTTGAGTTTTTTCGTTACATACCTACAAAATACAAATCTTTGCTCTTTATAATATTAGTATAGACAGTATAGATGTATGGCTAATAAGAGAAAAGTGATGAATTCTGTGAACTGCTACAGAGTCATTTGGATCTAATGAATTTGCGCCTTCTGCTCTAAAGCTGGTTCGTTGGCCCGACTCTAGTCATTTAAGTGAAAGTAACTCTGTCCAGGAGGCCTACTCTAATCAACGAAATACAAAATTTCTATAGAAGAGGGGGGAGAAGATTACGGAGCAATAAGTCCTATTTTAAATTAGTAGATAATGTGCGAGCGTGTCACACCTTGGCAGTTGTTGAGTGATACCCAGTCATGCGAGAGACTCACATGGCCGATGTCGAGGGAAAAGCACAGCCCTGGACAGAGTTGCTGTCACAATCAGGTATATTACTTAGGTTAAGGATAGGTAGGTACTGGCCCGGGCCTAAATGACTAGAGCTGGTCCACCGAACCACGAGCCGACGGCACTAGGTAATGCGTTGGTTTCCATATTTAGCAGAATTCGTCACTTTTCTCATAATAACCAGTCATATAAAATAAAGGCAGTCGGGTGGTGCCTTACCTTACTGGTGGGTGTATCCTTACTATATAGGATCCCAATATTCTGCGTTTTTAAAACTGATTAGGTACCTACCTACTTGCTAAGTAGTAATCATTATTAAAAACGCAGATAATTGGGAGCTATTGGGGCACAGAAAGCAAATGGGCAAAGAAATACAATACAAGAAATTCATTGGTACGTACAAAGAACAACCTCCTGGGGCGTCCCTCTAGGCCCTAGATCGCCCTATGCCTCTAACAACAGATGCTTTAGGTAGATACTTACCTTATCAAGTCTAGCTACGGCCCTGACATGTATCAGAATACTTTGTCACGCTTAAGACGCTGACAACAGCTATTGAACTTCGATGTATCAGTATTTTTAGCCACTCCCACTATTTCTCCGATTTCCTAGTGACATTGTTAAAGGACGGTAATAGAGCGAACTACCAAGATAGAAACCCGCTGTACTGATTTAGATTATATTTTCTACTAATAATAAGTACCCAATATTTTAGGCAGGCACTCAGTAATAGTCGATTATCGCTCTTTTAAATCTATTTTTTGGTAACGTAATAATTAACATTAAGGAAATGTTAAATTTAAATCTTAACAAATCTACGGAGAGGCGCCCGCTCACCTGCATTTGTGAATTGTGCGACACATTCTCAGAACAAATGACACATTGTTGACGCAAAAAACGGGTAAGCGCGTTGCTTTCCCTGCATTATCGTTCTTGGTACAATGTAAAATATATAAATGATGAGATGAAATTTGGTACATATAGAGCTAGGTTGGGTCCATGAAACGACTAGATAGCTTTGAATAATGTCTAGTTAGAGCATTCTCTCAATATGCCTCCAAAAAATGAAGCATTCCTCTTTAACGTTTGACACTCGTTGATGAGAACAACTAAGGCTAAAACATCGGATGGCGGCTTTTTACCTGTCAAAAAGTACGTCCACTTGACCATACTTTTTGACAGTTCTTGGCTTCTATTTTAGATTCCGGATAAGGAATCTAGACATTATTAATTCAAAGCTAGATAGTTAGTTTTTATCGCACTGTCCGATATCCACGCGGGCAGATGTAGGTAGGTATAATCTATGAGCCCTGCTGACAAAACGGGAACGTACCTACCTACCATGGAGATAGAGTACCTACCATGTACAACACAGAGTATATTTGTATATACCTACTGACATGTACCTCCCTCATGGAGATAGAGTAAACCTAGTAAGTAATCAAATAAAGGTATATTTAACAGACTGAAACCAATGTTTTCCGATTTACATATGTACCTACATAACTACATACATTGGCAAGTATTGCGCTTATTACACTACACTAAATTGTGGAACTTAAACCCTTAAAAAGAGAGGTGTAATAAGAGTTGAGGACCTAGGTAATTGTCTAACAAAATTTCAAGGCCACCTCGATTTAGGGCCCTAATTCAGGGTACCTAGTGTAATAGCCGTTTATCTACTTAGTTTCTATCTTGGTAGCTACTATATTTTAACTTATCTAGGTATACAAGTATAGGTAGTTTCCACACCGGTTTCTTTGTTTAGATTAGTACCTAATATAGGTTTATTTTTATTACTAAATGCCTATAAAAATGAAAGAGTAATTTAAACATGACGAATCAATAAAAATAAGTAGGTAGATAAATATGTAGGTACAACTTCAACATAGTTACAAGATGATAACTTTTTATTTTCTTTTCAATTATTTCTTTTCTTAAAAAGACTGTGTCGCGGGGGACTTCACAAACATTCAATTTAAGGACACAAAGTAGGTACACCCAGACTCGGAACAACAGTTTGTGGATCACACAAAGTGGTGCCCCGTGTGGGAATCAAATCCACTTCTTGCACAGCAATCGTACACAATGCCAACGCGCCACCGATTCAGTCATTATGATCTCCTGGTCCATGAAGTTGTGAATATACCTAGCGGCAATTGAGCTGTCTTATGGTAAACACTACATTGGCTAACCCGCGCAAACATTTTTCATTGATGCTCCGCTCCTATTGGTCATAGCGTGATGTTATATAGTCTATAACGTTTCACGATAAATGGATTATCCAAAACAAGTTTTTTTTTTTTAATTTGAACCCTAAGTTCCTGAGATTATCGCGTTCAATCAAACAAACAAACTTTATAACATTAGTTTAAACTTGTGTGAAAATAGTTGAAATTTGCGTTGATAATACCGAATCTTTATGCAGTTATAGGTAGGTATGTAGGTACTTAAGTTGAGTGAACACTGGCAGAATTAGCTGAAAAGTCAAAAGCAATTTAATAAAGGAGCGTGACTAGAGTATGGTCTATAGGTGAATAATCCAGGGCTACCCAAACTTATTTTTACTATGAGCCTTTTACTATACACCTTGTTTCCTATATTTGCACATAAGCATAGGCGGATTCAGGGGGAGCACGGGGCACGTGCCCCCCCCCCCCCATACGGTTGTTTTGTGTACTGAATTTCTTGTATTGTATTGAATTTGTTTGCTCATTTGCCTCTTGTGCGAGAACGAATTTTTTTTGGGGACCCACCCCTCAGTCGTGCGTACAACTCACACTACTTGGCCGGTGTCGGGCGAAACTAAATGCACCCCCCCCCCCCATACCTCCGTCGTAAGCATGTTAGATCCGGCATCAAATCCTGGATCCGCCCCAGCACATAAGTATTTAAGAACTAGCAATAAAAAACAAATTAAATAAGTAACGATTTTATTAACACAGTTTTTATTAATTTACAGATGCAGGCCACAAAAAGCAGCAAGTCTTTGTTCATATCATGGAAGAAAATCCCGCGGATTTTCATGCCAAAATCCTTATATTGTCCCAACACCAATAATAAAGATTTTCAAAATAAATGATTACTATCAAAGTAATAAAGAAATTAGTTTAAAGACTTACAGAATTGTGATTTTATTAAAGAAAACTTTTTTGAGTGTTTTATTTCCTCTATTTGTATACTTTAAGGACTTGACAAAATAATAACAGTTTTCAATATATACATATTACTCATAAGATAATTATAAATATGAATTTGTAGTTGTAAAATTTGACATAGGTTCATGTAAAAATTGCTGTTGGTTGCTACATTGTCGCCACATAACACAGCACAAATAGCACAGCTTTTGAATCATTGATTTTTTTTTAATTCTATGGTGAGTATCTTTTTTTAACTGTATTAACCAAGCAGTAATGCTAAGTTAGTTCGAATAATCGCAAATGTTTTCTTTCTAGTTCTCATAAATAATTAACATAAGTTTAAAATATTTTCAATAAATAAATAAAAAGTAATATAACTCTTTCAATGTGATAATGACAATAACCTGAACAATAAAATAATTCTAACATACATATTTGTAAATTTTTCATTAATCATTAATATAGAATAAACCCTATCATTTATAATCTTTTATAATTAAATAATTCATATCTCTTATATATTGGGCCCACTTTATTATGCGTTTCTCAAGATCCAGTTTTAAGTTTCGCTTTTTATATTCTAGGGCTTTTTTTACAACAAAACCGTTAAACTTATGAACATGTGGATGGCCACAGTACTCTTCGACATCCATCCATTGACAATTATTGATTTCTCTTTGGGATGTCTCAATTTTTTCTGAAAGAGCTTCCATCATTAATATTATATAGATGTCAGAATTACCAAACATCATGTTGTGATTGTGCCTAAATGTAACCAATGATTGGAATGCTGCATCAACTCCAGTTTCCTCCTTGACCTCTCTGATAGCTGCATCAATAATATCTTCGCCTGAAAATGAAAAAGTGATCATGAGCCCATACAGTAGTATGCCTTTTTTGTTTCTGAGCAAACAAAAGAGCACTTTAGTAACAAGAATAACAAACAACAATTAAAATTCTAGAACAAGAAATTAAATGCGAAATATTTAATATTCCATTGTGTAAGATTATGTTCAGATGGCTAATGCTGAACACAGGATTGCAAAATACATTAAACAACCATCATATAAATGTAGCCGAGTGATGAATGAGTCTGCTGATTCATTTATGAAAACACATTATATTCCAAGTTTCATACTTGAAATGTATAAAAAGAGGTAGGTATTATTAGTAGTAGTACTTTCTAGTAGTAGAAGAGAGAGGCTAAGATTGTAAAACTACTAGTTTTACATTCTTAGCCCTGTTCAACAATTTAACCAGAAACCAATCCAGCTAACTGTAATATGATTTGATTTGATATTATAATTTGACATTTTAGTTTTTTATAGTGATTTTTGTTTAATTGTTTTTTTAATGACATCATTGATGATTTATTTAAATTAATTTTGATACTATAATTTGACATTTTATCTTTAGGTATATTGATTTTTGTAATTTTGAATTTTTTTGTACCTATTCCTTTGATCTGACATTTTGATTAATATATAACAATTTGAAATCTAGTAGATAAGAATCAAAATGTCTGTTGAAAGCATGCAAGCGACTTGGTGTATCTATACTGTAACTTTGTACTGCATATTAATATGAATAAATTAATATACTAAAGCTGACATGGATGTGAAATGTTAAATGATTGTTATTTACAAAATAATAACAGCTTCTTAGCAACCATTGATAAAAATATTCATTATGAATGGTTGCTAAGCAACATTGTTATTAAACATTTCACATCCGTTTCAGCTTTATTATAGTTAGTGGCCTGTTAGCTGTTTGATGCGGCATTAAGATGTATTTTATATTATACTAACAATTGCCGAGGTTCGACAGTTTGAACATTTATAATATTAATGGTCTTATTCAGTTTTTTTTGTCTGCCAGAAAAATGGGTTTCTAGAAATAATCTATACTAATATTATAAAGCGGAAGAGTTTGTTTGTTTAAACGCACTAATCTCAGAAACTACTGGTCCGATTTGAAAAATTCCTTTTTTTGTTGGATAGCCCATTTATCGAGGAAGGCTATATAACATCGCGCTACGACTAATAGGAGCGGAGAAGCGACGAGAAATGTTTCAAAAACGGGGAAAAATTACGCATACGAAGTTGCCAGGGACAGCTAGTAAATATAATATAATATTTAATTTCAAATCATACTATTTACCTCTTTCAACATACCCTCCAGGAAGCTTCCAATGGGGATACTCATAGTGTTTCTCTGATATTGCCAAGATTTGATTCCTGTTGTTGAACACCATGGCTCCAACTCCAAGGTTTGTATGACAAGATGGCGGAAGATTTGGTTCCGAGTCCTTTGGCAGCCATTTGTACATCATCACAAAGTCATCTCTGGCATGATGGAAAGTAAAGCCTTTCTAAGAACACCAAGCCTTTATTAAAAATAATATCAAATGTATGACCAACGCAATACAAATCTTTAAAGACACAATATGTATTGTATCTAACTTACTTGTGCCAAAACAGGTACACAGTATGCATCTTGGATGTTTACTTTGAACCATATACATCTGCTGCCATCTATTGTCCATTTTGTCAATGACTCTGAAAACACAATAAATAAGTAAGTATTAGACTGCCTGTACATTGAAGCGGACTAGAGAAACAAAGGAATATTAACCAATAAGATTACATAAAATCTACTAGTTTTAAAGGCTCTGCACCAGAAACAATTATATTGGTTAATATTTATCCATTTCTTCACTTGGCAGCTTCACTCCACTTCAATGAACAAGATGCCTTACACACATGTTGTGGGCATGGCAGCCGAAAGTGGAAAATGTTGATTTTAATGAAACTTTTATAGCTTGAAAACATATTGCACCTGCTCGTATGTAATGCATACCAATTCACAAGGTATCTTTATACTCTTTTAAAAATTACCTTGAAGTTTTGGATATAATTGTTGTAGCATTAACCAATCAACCTGTTTGGGGATGTGGGCATGCACACCATGCCCATTACAGTGGATCTGCTCCTGCTTACATACAGATTATTAACTTTTATACTAAACCTCCCTTGAAGTCTAATGTATCCATCCAATGATAGCAAACAGCTGGATCGATTTTAATGAATCTAGGTACAATATTACAGCTTATACAGCAGAATATCACAATATAATATAAAACAAACAAGAGTGTCTGTATAGTCTAAAAGAAATGCAAGGAAAAGAGTTTCCTGAAGGAAACTCTTTTCCTTGCATTTATGCCTGTACAGATGTACTAAAATATCTTCTACTCATGAAGTCAGCCTTCTAGCCTTACAAAGAGCAGGGCAAATAAAAGCAGTATGAAATATACCTTCCAGCATTCCCAAAAACTTCTGTTGTTCACATTTCTCTTGCACGAGATCAACTGTGACCCCTTTATACCGATCTGTGATTCCATTGAACGTAACTGGTCGAGGTTTGTTTGAGAAAGAACAGGCAGAAAATACACTGAAAATTAGAATTATTAACATAAACTTTAAATGCCCAAGCAGATATCATAAATTTATTATATCTTATCAGAACGTCTGAGCTGTTTTTACTGATAAAACAGCTCGTTTTATTAAACATTCACATAAAATAGATAGCACAGCAAATTAAAATTGTATTATAACCTTGCCAATTTATATCTTGTATTCGAATATGTACAATAATAAAATAATTTGTTCATTGTTGTATCCGCTTCTCAATCATATTATTTAAACGTTTATAATCACATCACAACTCAAATAAATTACTGAACTTTGAAGGAAGTTATTTTTGTGACGATTTGTATTGTACTGAGAGTGGCGAGTCAAGTGAAAATGTACTCTGTGGTCAAGTGTCAATTTCAAATTGTCAATCGGTCAATCGTTGTAGACTTTGACAAAGAATTTAATTGTACTTGGTTGTCCACAACCATTGACGTATAGACCTGGACCGTGTCATCCCTTTCAAAGTAAATATTGTCTGCAAAGCATGAAAGAGAAAAAAACTCATGCGGCCTTTGACAGGTATTGTCCCCAAAGTAGCGTTGTCTCTTTCTAGAGAGTGGTCAATTTTGTGAGGTGATGGCGCAGTCCTGTCCTCTACATCATTAATTATTGTAATTGTTATTATTCTTTATCAAAAGTATTTTAATTTTTTTAATCGAATGTATAAAAAAGCACAAAATTATCAAGAATTTATGTTTGCTTAGCCTTTGAACTGCGTAAGGTCGAAAACATACAAAAGTATTTAAATCCGTCCGACAATACGCACAATGAGCTTTCATAGGGTCTGGCGGGGTGTATCCGACTGCTAAACAAGAGGTCGTGGGTTCGATCCCATAGAGATAGATTTACTCTATCTCCATGGTTCGATGGCTCATGGCTCCAGGATAAAACTTTGTGTGATGAGCATGATGGTTTATTCTGTGTCTGGGTGTTATTTATCTATAATATGCATGTATTTAGAAATATTTATGTATGTTTATCAGTTGTCTGGCTTACAAGCTCTGCTTAGTTTGGGATCAGTTAATGCCTAGTTTACACCTATTAAGTGGTTAAGTCGTTAACTAAATTTTAACTAAATTTTAACTAAATTGCAGCGTGTAAACAGCCACTTAATACCTGTTAAGTCATAAGTGTTAAGTAACGATTTAGTGGTTAAGTGAGCAAGTGGAATAGAATTGATTCTATTTTTGGATAAGTAACCCACCCTCCCACACCGCGCGCGGGGGCGATGAGCGGGAAATTTTGACATTTAGTTCTTGTTTGGACAGGAACAATTAATTTAGTTCGAAGCTTTTGCCTATGTTTAATTATTTTGATTGTTTTCGAAAGATTTTAAAAAAGACAATAGATATAATGGCAAGGTGGCAAATCTTATACCTATAAACGAGAAATTCTTGTTTATAAATATAAGTACCTGGATGACCGAGCTTTGCTTGGTATTTTCAGGGTTCCGTAACCAAAACGCCAAAAACGGAACCCTTATAGTATCCCTAATAGTCTGTTTGTCCGTTCGTATGTCACAGGCATTTTACTCAACAACTACACAATGAATATATTGATGAAATTTGGTGAAAAGGTGTCTTGTAGTAGCCGCTACTTAGTTTGATAGCTAAATAATAAAAATAAATATGTTTAGGCACTCCATACAATTAACAAAAGCTGAAAAAAAAATTAGGTAGGTTTTTATTATTTAGCTATCAAACTAAGTAGCGGCTACTACAAGAATGCCATTTTGGCTACGGAACCCTAAAAAGGGAAAAAAATAATCATCTGGACGCAAACCGGGGTGTTCTGGTTTCGGGACTGCCCGATGTGCCATGAACATACGCTCTTCTGCTGGTGCAATTATTCAAACAGAACTTTTTCGTACAGCAACGGTTGCGAAACCCTACACTGCCCTTTTTCTGGTACATTGTGTTTTTTGGAAATTATATTTATTTTTCGATATTACCGACATAATAATAAAAAAAATATGAAATAAATCACAAATAAAAAAATAAAAAATAGGGAAAAAAAATCATAAATTAAAAAAATAAAATAGGAAAAAAAAAATATTCGGATTCGAAACGTGGTCTCCTGCTTTGGAGACCGCCCGTTTCCCACCTAAGTTATTAAAACAATGCCGTTGGCGGCGAAATTTACCTTCGTATTCTAATGATATTGTAGCAGTTTTTCATTGCCTGAAAATACAGATAGAACGACGTTTTTTAAAAATGAAACCTAGCTAGATCGACTTTTCGCCTCCGAAACCCCCTGCATACTAAATTTTAAGAAAATCGCTGGAGCCGTTGCCGAGATTCAGATTATATATTTATGTATATATATACAAGAATTGCTCGTTTAAAGATATAAGATATAATCTAAATATATATATAATCTGAATCTCGGAAACGGCTTCAGCGATTTTCATGAAATTTAGTACTCAGGGGGTTTCGGGGGCGATAAATCGATCTAGCTAGGTTTCATTTTAAGAAAACTTCGTTTTATAAAACCTAGGTCATCCAGGTACTAGATATTAATGGCAATTCCATATTTTACTTTATCAATAATTTCATATTGCAAATATCTAACTAGCTGCCTGCCCCGGCGGCGGCCTGAGCGTCAATTCGTATTGTTTTATACCTTAAGTTACGTTAATGTAGTTTTCGTAACGATCTCTACTTTTTTGACAATAATGTATAGCTCCCTGATAATGTAGCTTTCTAATAGAGAAATAATTTTTAAAATCGGTCCACTAGTTTTTAAGTTTATTCGATACATACAAAAATACAAATCATTTATCTTTATAATATTATTGTTGATTACTGAATTTAGAACTTCAACACCCTCTTGATCGTCCATTATGACTTTATGAACTAAAGAGTACGGTTAAGCATAACACGTGTAAACAGTTACTTAACAGTAATTCACTTAAAATTTAGTTAAAATTTAGTTGACGACATAACCACTTAATACGTGTAAACTAGGCATAACGTTGTGTGAATTGTCCCAAGTTATTCCGAAGTTTATTTAGTCTGTGACGACAGACGTCTAAAGCTACGTTCGAAAACAGGTATTTTTTTTATAACACTAAAAGTCGTCGTTTTTCTGTGTTATATAATCTTAAAATTCAATATATCTTTATTGTGACAATCACTAAAGTGGAAACGCTTGTCACGGATGTCACTAGAGAAGTGCCCATCTCGCTAGAGATGTGCCTACATTAGCTAAACTAAAAAGTTTTCTAATTAGTATCTAAAAACACATATGGAAAAATTTGTGCGAAAATTACGGATTTCTAGGTGTTCTAGTTTGGAATCTAGAAGCTAATTAAATTAAATGGTGTTATTTTATAGAAAAGAAATAAGTCCTTTATAGAGCACAAATTACTACATATGTTTAAAAAAATATAATATTTCTAAATTCTACGGACACCTGTTTTCATGGATACCCAACATTATGTCTTTAGCAAATTGGATGACTAGGTAGATACCTACCATAGGAATTATACGAAAGTATCCATAAAATGCAACAAGTACTGACAGTTCCGCTTCCGTGCTCCATTTTCTTCTCGATTTTTTAGTAGTATAAAATAAAGCAATCTAGCTTATAAAAAGGTTAATTTCTGCCAGGGTCAAGTATTTATTGTAACAACACATTGTCTGCATGTATATTTTTACATGTTAAAGGAGGAGCTGTAAAAATAATAACAGATCAGTTTGTCGCCATTTTTACAACTCAGTTTTTTTTCAACATTTTTACATTGCACTGAAAATCTGTCTGATTCTTAACCTAAAAGGAGAGAGACAACATTCTGCTGGGCTAACGCACACGAGAAATGTGCCTCATCAGAATTAAGATTTTATTAAAGATGTACTTAAAGAGAAGTTTTACATTAGCAACGACTCTGGTTTTAGTCAAAAATCGATTCCTCACTAAAAATAAGACTTCGGGATCGATTCAATCAATTCTAACCGCTGTCCGCTTCGTCCCCCCAAGGCGGTAGGTACCAACTGGATACACAACCAAAACACAACCTAGGGCGCCAATGTTTCTAATCTATGGCCAATGCTGTGGCATTTTTTTTCATTTGACATTATAAATAAGTGTTCTATCGACTGTCAGCTGTCACTGGCTGCCAGTGTCAGTTCAACTGTTGACATTTAAAGAAAATGATAGATTCATTCAAGAGTAAATTATACTACGGAAAACGGGAAAACTGTCAGTGACTGACGCACGTCCCTGTACTTTGTGTGTACATTTTTCTGCTCGTTTTCATTGTTTTACATAAATTATTTAATTTTACAATAATAGTGAGTGATGGAGTCTGATACATTTCAAGGTGTGAAAGACAGATATAATGGCATCACAGTGGATTCACAAAAAGAACCTTGTGAGCCTAACCGATTTTTAAATCAGCTAACTGGTAAGGAGTTTAGATTCCTTGAACAACAGGAAATTGCAATTTACGGCTACAATGTATCTAACTACATATTATGTGTGACTTGTTTACAGATTCACTGCGGAAATGGTCTGAAGAGGAAAGACGATGTATTTGGTTCCAAGTAAACATTAAGGATGCAGGTTGGATTCCTGTTCTTGCCAATGTAAACGTTCTATTTCTTAAAAACTTTGTAGTTTACAAACCTATTTTCTATTATTATTTCTAATTTCCATCGATTAGAATACCAATGATTGATGATTGTTTTTCTTTTTAAATTCAGGAAGGCTTCAATTTTCACCATTCCAGAGATGACTTTGTGATGATGTACAAATGGTTGCTTACCAATAGGTCATCTAACTTGCCACCAGCTTGCCATACAAATCTTGGAGTGGGTGGAATAGTCATTAACGGTAAAAATCAAATATTAGTTGTGTCAGAAAAGGATTTAGAATTTCCACATTGGAAGCTGCCTGGAGGATATGTAGAAAGAGGTAAGATTAGTAACTTCTCAATTTAAATATGAATTTGACAATAGCATGGGCCAACCTGGGATTATTTTTTGGGGATGAGGGTTTAGGTGGTACAATTGACTAAACTCCAGCCAAATGAGTATTCATTTGGCTGGAGTTTATATATCTTGAGATTGCAAAAGGGTATCCTTTTGCAATCTCAAGATATATACAATGGAACTCAATTTACATCTGAATGATTCCAGGTGAAGATATTAAAGATGCAGCCGTGAGAGAGGTGAAAGAAGAAACGGGAATTGATACTACATTTGAATCTATGGTAACAATGAGGCATACACATCAAATGATGTTTGGAAACTCTGATATATACGTAATTGTATTGTTAAATGCTACATCAGAGACAATCAATAAGTCTGAAACAGAAATCAAAGCTTGCCAATGGATGGATGTTGAAGAATATTTGAATCACCCACATGTTCATGAATTCAATAGATTTATAGTTAATCAAGCTCTTGAATTAAAACGTAGGAAGTTGAAGTTGGGTTTATGTAAAGAAACAATAAGGATTGCCAGTTTTTGTAGAGATATGACTTCTCTTGTTATAGAAGATCTATGACTACTGACTAGTATTATAACTTTGATATAACAAGTGTTCAAGGTTATGTGATAATGGAAAACTTGTTATAATGATAACTGTATCTAAATTGATATATACATTGTTAAGATAATTTTACAATTATGTAATATATAAAATATGCTAAAATAATATCCCCGTATAGGTACAAATTATAATAATTTTATTAACATTAAACTCAAATAAACCAAAAATCGTTATTATAAATGATTATCTGTCAAACTAACCTATTTCTGTTTTACATTTAATTAAATCAGAGTTAAAATATTTATATTTACAACATATTTTTTTTAAATAATTAATGTAAACATTGTCAACTGCTTAAACAGTAAGTGTTGGTACCTAGAATTTTTATGACATGTTATCTATAAATTTGTTATAAATAAATTAAATATTAAACAATTTTTATAATGTTTTCACCTAATATAACCTTCTAACAAACAGTTAAAATGACAAAGCAAGGATTTTTATTGCTATTTACATAGCAAGTTCAATAGGCTGACCTTATAATCATTTACATCCTATTGTGAAATTGTATTCTACTTTGTGAATATGGTATCTTGCTGAGATATCTGCATGAGAATACATGGTTTTTATACAATGCATGATCTATTTTAATACAAGTGACTTGGATGCTACAGGCAGCAGGAGATAGTAACTTAAGTTTAAATCTTACATCTAAGGCTATGTGCAACCAACTAAAATTGACATACATTCCAAATCTAAACATTCTAGCAACCATCCATCCAATTCCTATAGCTGGAACCACACCAGGAGGCGGCGGCCTCGATGTTCAGGTCGCGAGCTTGGCCACGCGAGGCAGACTCAGTAGAGCTAAGCCATCAGAAGCCCTCAAGCCCTACCATCCATTTGTACACGAAACTTTTCGGTCCTGAGCCCATCATGGTTACAGGACCTTACACACACATAAGCGCCGAGAATTGGTGGACCTCTACACCAGGCTGTAGACAATCCAAAGAGGCAATGCTAATTCTGGACATTAAACTGTCAAGGCGATTACTGGACAGAGAAAGCCTGCGCCTTGTGGTGGACACTGCTTATTGCATGACAGTCGGTTTAGACTCTTTTATTGCAGTCACAAACCATTAAAATGAATTTGAATTCACAGCCCATGTTCTGGAGTAATGCAAAAAAAAAAGCTAGTATTTACATAACAATTGCAAAGCATGTATAGTCAGCAACATACTGTTAAATTTTTTTCAACAATCTTAAAAAAGTATGTTATATAACCAAACAGAACTGATCTCTGATACCGATTTCAAATTTATATCAATATGCTTGCATGATTAATAAAAGGAGCGGCGGTAGCCTAATGGCTAAGTCATCGGTCTCGCAATCGTGAGGTCGCGGGTTCGGATCCTACCCATTACACTACCGACGTGAACCCACTCCTAACACAAGCCTTTGAGCTTAGCTGGAGGGGTTAACAAGATTGCTAGTAATGTGGAACTCAAACCCACATTGCTAGTTATCTTAAAAAAAAAGAAAAAAAAAAAAAAAAAGGAATATTGATTTTGGAGATTTACCATTATGTTACTGACTAGAGTTCACATTTTAAACAAATTGATTAGGTATAGGTAGTGTTCTTTTAAAATATTAGCACATATCTACTGCTGACTGCACCTGTGCAATTATTTCTAGTCTTGTTACTAATTGTGATTATTTTTTAAAACTTTTTATTAATAATAAGTAACTGAAATCATCATTTTAATATATTTTTTGTTTAGATGTTTAAAACTTTTTTGATAATTTACAAAACAAGATGATTTTTTAGGCACTGGACACCACATGAAAGTTAATAAATAAAATTGTAGATCATAATATTGAACTTTGCTAATGATATACAAATAATATTTAAATAATTAAACAGGTATATAGGCTAGTCATAAATAACTGCATAAAACAATATCAATAAACTTTAGGTATGTAATCTGACAAACATGGTGCCAAAAAACAGTAAAACAATGATTGTGATTCGATTTTCACTGTTTTAATCTAAATCGGGCGCTGCAGCACTTCTGCCTAAGTAATCTTCATCATCGGAACTGTCCGCATCTCCTATAATGGATTTTAGAAGTCCTCCAAACATTGAGCCTGTGTTTTTATTATCAGGTGGTATTTCTATACCAAACCATATGCGGCCGATGTTATCTAAATATACAGAGTAGTTGGGATCCCTCTTAATACTAATTGCATACCAGTTCCTTAAAATTTTAAATTGTGTTGCATGTCTCCTGAAAAATATCAATATATTTTATGACTGGTGATGGAGTTTAAAGGGATTATATAGAATTTTTCAAAATATGATATCTATAATAATATTATTTATATGATTAATACTTACTGTTCAATAGCACGTAATAGAAACCACAGGAAATTTAATAAAGGGAATATATAAGGAGGTCCTTTATCATTATTTATTTTTGGATGTGAGCCTGTGTATTTAGCAAATGTTTCCGTGGCCATTTTTATATTACGCAAACATAGAATTTGCAAGACTGGCTGAGTAATAAACAAATCTATTTCAGATTTGAGACCCTTTGAGGTATGCAGTTCAACAAGCATATTGGCATATGCAGAACCATCACTAGAGTGTAGAAAATGTCTATGTGCTGCTGTGTACTTCTTTTCTTTCCAATAGACTTCAGCAATT
The DNA here is from genome assembly GCA_945859575.2 of Herminia tarsipennalis. Classification (NCBI taxonomy): domain Eukaryota; kingdom Metazoa; phylum Arthropoda; class Insecta; order Lepidoptera; family Erebidae; genus Herminia; species Herminia tarsipennalis. Next base: position 13,350,724 of record OX243839.2, on the reverse strand, counting down.
TTCTGAAAGGAGTGTTGATGAAATTAATTTACTAATAATTAGAACAGCTCAATATTATGATTAGAAACTTATTTGTTTATGAATACTTATGAATTACTTTGTTTTTTAATCAAATGGCTCAAAGCTTATAGAAAAACAATACATGTGTATTGTTTTTCTATTAGCCTTGGGCCATTTGATTTTAAAATCATTTTTAGTTAGTCTGCTTAGTGATATGATATGGTGTATTTGAGAATTTCTACTAATACATGTCCATTGATTACATTAGTTGTTTGTAATCACAAAATATTATTTATTACAATGTCTATTTACCGTGTGAAGATGTGGATGTCCTTTTTTGTTACTATCCATAGACCACTTAACAGAATTGGTGAGAAATGCTTCTCTTTCAGGTATACTAGCATTCATCAATTCGAATAACTTTGCTATTTTCTCAATCCATTCGTAACACGGAACAGTTTCCGATTTATTCAGAACGTCTACGAGTAATAATGCTAAATCTGCACCACTACCCTGCTGATCACGCTGTAGCAATAACGTAGATCCTTTATATAATAAATTTAATAGGTCCGCATATTTTTTTTGACTTAGATATCTGAAAAATCATAAAAAATGTCTGATTAAATGCACAATTTCCATCAAAATAAGACAGGTAATGGGAAGATAATAGGTACCTGAAATAAAGGGTTCTATACATTTGATGTGCCTCATAATAATGACCAGAACTAACAGACGCTTCTAACTTCTCACGAACTCTTCCAACACCTCTTTCTCCTCGTGCAGCCATATTTTATTTTCTAGAACAATCTGTTTTTATATTATTTCTATTCACATACACCAATTTACGCCATATCCACGAAATATATGAGTGAACGAATGAATGAGATATTAGTAATTTTTGACAGTGCCACAATGGCCGTAGACTATATTACGAAGTCATAAATTCTCTTTGGTAAATTATAAAATCATTGACGTTTAGACCTGGACTGCGCCATTACCTCACAAAATTTACCACTCTCTTAGAAAGAGACAACTACTTTTTACCCACTTAAGTTCTCGCCTCCGCATTTGGTGTTGCCAGAAATATTTTTGACAAAATTAAAAATTGTTATATTATGTTAGGGAAACTTTGTCATATGATCAATTGGGTCAAATGTGAGATGTCAATGATTTCAGCTTGCCGCAGGCAGCCTGGTGGAGCAATTGATATACTTATTACCTTTAATAATAATAATAATAATAATGCGCAGATAAGTTTTCAGAAATGTCACAAAAGGACTACGAAATTGTAATATAGTACTTATAGTGACAGTGGTTTACACTACTTAGACTACCAACCAGAATCAGTTCTGACGAACGTCGAACGGCTGGCAGCCAAAGTCATTCACACTTATCATCATGTCTGGCTATTCTAAGGCTTTCGCAAAGTATTTCTTCGTTTTGGAACTTACAATAAAATACAACAAAACATTAAATTTTCAAAATTACATTATTTTCAAGGTTTGTAAATAATAATAACACTTAATTGTTCTTCCTGAATTAAAACGGAACTTAAAAGGAAAAACAGGTTTATTTTAAATGATTGCCAAATATTTAAATCATAGCTCAGTTTTTGAAGTGCATGTGTTTTATCTTAGATAAAAGTTCCCGTGATCGGTGAATTCCTGTTTAAGCTCATAAAATTCCTGTGAGAGAGACCTCCTAATTTCCCATTACAGGTACAAGAACAAGGAAGAGATTTTGTCAATTCTCCAACTACAATATAATCCTTATTATTATTGTATAGTTTTCAGTAAAAAATCATAGTAGGTAAGTCACAAGTTCCAATAAAACTTTTTAAATCGTAATATATCCATGTATGAAGTCAACTATAAAGATTTATAATCAAATTGAAATTCATGCTAGCGTTCATTAAAGACTAGGATTTAGAATTAAAACATTAGAGAGTAGGATTGGGGAAAATTGAACCTGAAAAGTGGGTATCACTACAATGTCTTACTTTGAGGTTATAATTGCAATATTATCTTATTAATTCAATCTGAGGACAACTTCAAATCATAATACTTGTTGCAATGTAATATTTTTAACTCATAGCAATGTAAAATAAGCACTAAATTGTAATACTTACGAATGAAATATGATTCCTTTGATTTTCGTTTCCCTGCGGCTCTTAGAGCCTAAGATGCTGCAGCCACCCATATTCCTTACACCTATATTCACTATTTTTAACGAGTCCTTTACCTCAGTACACAAACAATTAGTGAAATATACAAATATTCGAATAAACATTACTCACGTTAACTTGTTTGGCACAGTTTCATTGTTCGTCACAGTGGGCCAAACATGAAAAACAGGCTACGAAGATAAGGACAAAAAAAAAGATTTTATCCTTTTATTTCATTGGCAACGAAAATAACTATCCTTGTCTATCTTCTTGATGACGTCACGTCATTCATATTTAGTAGTTTTAAGCTATTGCATAGCTTTTATCGCGGGCTTTGAGCGCGGTGACCGAATCAAGAAATTCTACACGAACGCGAACACTCCACCTACCATGTAGCTCGGCCGAGCGTTCGCTTAACGTATATGTATATGGATCGAGACAAGCTGCTCCAAATGTAATGAAAAAAAAAATACTGCGTAAATAAAAAATAATATCTTTACCGCGGCAGTCCCCGAGTGCCACACATTTTTTTAATCTGAGTTTGCGGACAATAACTGCCTCTTTTCTGTAATGTCCAAGTGAAAGAAATATAAGTTTTTTTAAATTTGCAGTTTGAGTTTAACTTAGAGGTTTTACTTTGGTCATCAAAAAAAATAGTTTAAAATAAGTCTTCATATAGCATCATGCATGACGTAACACAAGGGTTAATCAAAAACTTGCTAGTGGTTAAATCTTCGAGGGTGTTTATCACTTCTCCAGTTACACAAAAAACACGTACTTATAAACCATTTTTGGTGAAACATTATAATTTATTAATAGCTTCAATTAAACTGTACTTTAATGATTTTTCAATGAACAAAACATTTACATAGACCTGTATCAATTTTATAGCAATTATTGACTGCAAAGCGTGAAAAAGAGAAAACCCTCGTGCGGCCCTGTCTCTTTGACAGGTATTGTCCACAAAGTAGCGTTGTCTTGAGAGTGATACATTTTGTGAAGATAAGCCGCATTCCAGGGTTCTAGTCAATGGAACGAATTTAACATTGACGTATGGACCTGGACTGCGCTATAACCTCACAAATGGGAGTTGCAAAAATGGCGGCAAAGTGACCGGCCATTATTTTTACAGCTCCGAGTAAAACTTGTAAAAATGAATAGAATACGTGTTAATTGATTATGAACGAGACTTTGTGCTAGGACACAGGTAGAAATTAGCCATTAAAACGGCTAGATTGCCATAAATTCAAAGAAGAAGAACCTCACAAATAAATATTTACTGCATACTTGAAGCGGATGGCGCAGTCCAGGTCTATACGTCAATGTATAACGTTCTTGCAATTATGGCGCTCGCTCTAGTAAACAAAGCTAGCGAAAACGATAAAATAATGGTGAAAATGAGAGAGTCAGAGAGCATGAGTTTTCATTGAGTGATAAGTTTTAATTTTCAGACTAGAGGTCTAGTCTGAAAATTAAAACTAGCTAGTCATAAATGCAGTTAATCATGTAATGTTGTCACTACCATATAAAAAAAAAAAAAACAAATTCTCTATGCATTCTCCTTATCGCAATCAATCGCAATTAGGGCGCACTTTTTTGAAATTGACTTGCTTTTATTTAACTTTTAAAAAATTCCGTCCAAAATGTTACCCAAATTCAAGTAAATTATTATCTTCGACAATTTAATAAATAAAAAGAAAACAAAATAATCCTAAATAATTTTATAAATGCAGAGAATGAGTTTGTTACTTAGCTTAGCCAGAACGGCTAAACGAATCACTGGAATTTGGTAACTAGATCTAAATTTCTATTTATTTAATTTACTAGCTGACCCGCGCAACTTCATCTGCGTAAATTTTCCCTTTTTTCTTCCTTTTTTTTTACATCATTTTCCATTGCTGCTCCGCTCCTATTGGTCGTAGCGTGATGTTATAACCTATAGCCTTTCTCGATAAATGGGCTATCCAACAATAAACTATTTTTTGCTGCTCCGCTCCCATTAGTTGTAGCGCGATGTTTTATAGCCTATAGCATTCCTCGATAAATGGGCTATCTAAAAGTAAAATATTTTTTTCATTTGGACCCGTAGTTTCTTAGATTATCGCGTTCAAACAAACAAACAAATTTTTCTCTCTCTTCTAATGTTATAGTATAGTTATAAATGTTAGGGGTGGATAACCCTTATCACTTAGTGGCATGAATAATAGATTGTAATTTTCCCTTTTTTCTTCCTTTTTTTATAACATTTTTCATTGCTGCTCCGCTCCTATTGGTCGTAGCGTGATGTTATAACCTATAGCCTACCTCGATAAATGGGCTATCCAACAATAAAATAAATTTTTCAGTGCAGCCCAGTAGTTCCTGAGATTATCGCATTCAAACAAACAAACAAACTCTTAGGGGTATGAAAAATAGATATTAGCCGATTCTCATAGATACCGGATAAGCACAAAAAATTTCATCAAAATCGGTCAAGCCGTTTCGGAGGAGTATGGCAACGAAAACTGTGACACGAGAATTTTATATATTAGAAGATAATACTTACATTGCTGAGACATATAGAATGGTGAGATTAACAAATATGACCTACTGATGTATGATGATGATGTATGCGTGTTTGTTGGCGGAATCGTACCACTCAAACTGAAAGGCTTATAGTTAGTATAGTTATCCTTTTAGTTTACCTACCATGAAGATGTACGGATATTATACCTATAACATATTATTCATATTAAACATAGAACAAAGTTTGTCTTAAATTTTGCATCGCCACTCACTCTGGTAGGCCATTAACGTCATCAATTGAAGTTAAAATCGTGAAAGTGAAGGAAATAGTAACTGAAAATCCTCATTAAAGTTTGAGAGAGATATCTGCTGAACGTTTTGTGTCTCACGAGTCGATCCGTTCCATTTTATATAATCAGTTGGTTATGGAACATGTTGCAGCTCGGCTGAACTATCTATCTAAAGACCTGAACTATCTCCAAAAGTTTAATCGCTTATGAGTCGCTGAGGATATGTTATAACGCATAAAACGCAATGTTTGACATGCTAACTAGACAACTAGCTTCGGAATGGCGACTTTCAACAACCGAAACCGAAAAAACCACGCCTAAGTCAATTAAAGTCAAAGTCATGTTGACTGTTTTCGTTGTCTATAGCGGTGTTAATTTAAAAAAAAAAAAAAATTAAAGAATACTATTTGAGTGTTAAGAGGCGTGTAAGTGAGCGACAAAAAGGTCAGATTTGTGGAAAGAAAATTCTTGGATTTTGCATCATGACCATGCGCCTGCGCACAAGGTCATCATTGTGAACGAATATTTCACCGAAAACTTAATAAACCCCATCGATGAACTACACATGATAAAATAAATTTGATAAAATAAATTTGGATAATAAAACAAAGTCACTTTCTCTGTCCCTATATCCCTATGTATGCTTAAATCTTTAAAACTACGCAACGGATTTTGATGCGGTTTTTTTAATAGATAGAGTGATTGAAGAGGAAGGTTTATATGTATAATAACATCCATTAAATAGTGGAGAAATAAGGCGCGGTGCAGCAATAAGAAATGTTGCCAAAACGGGGAAAATTTACGTAGACGAAGTTGCGCGGGTCAGCTAGTAATACATAAAATGTTAGTTACTCAACCAAATTTATTTCCCGTACGTTGATCGTTTCCCGGTACTTTCTTGACAGAGTAGTATTCCCGTTGTACCTACTTTTGTTTGTCTCTTTTAGGGTTCAGTAGCCAAAATGGCAAAACGGAACCCTTATAGTTTCATAATGTCCATCCGTCTGTCTGTCTGTCCGTATGTCAAAGGCATTTTACTCAAAAACTACACAATGCATATGGATGAAATTTGGAGTATAGGTGTCTTGTATGACCGCTACTTAGTTCAATAAATTAAAAAATAATGTTTTTATCTTTCTTCTGAATTTTTTTCAGAAAAAATCTATGTGTGTCACATCATTCTTTGAATACATCTGAAAGTTTCTAAGAAACTTTTTTGATTAAGTGAATATTTTTTGGAAATAATCGCTAAGTTCAAAAATTTTGCACGGAGGGGGCATAATTATTGCAACTGATCTTATATTTTAAACCGTATGGCCAAAAAATATGAAAAACAAAGGTACTTTACTACTTTTAACTAAAATTATATATAGTCTTTGAGTTATTGGCGAAAAACTGCGCTTCTCAACAAAAGGACGTAAGTGCCCTGAAGATATGCTCTTTTGCTTTTGCCCTTTTTAGATCGTATTTTCATATCTAGTGCATTTCTTTATTGAAACAGCTGCGGAACCCTATACTAAGCTTGGTCCGACATGCTCTTGCCCGGATTTTAGTTATTAATTATAGGTACATACCTAATAGTTTTTTTATATTACATTTTATTGGTATGTCATTTGGACCCCTCAGGGGAGTGTGGACCTATGTTTTGCAAGTAAAGAAAGTTAACCTACTACTTACCTGCGACATGGCTTTTATCTGTAAAAAGATTATAAAATTATACATACGTACATACCTACTTGCTGTCTGTTACAAATGCTAGCTGATATTGATTTAAAGCATCTGTTGTCAATGCATTGCAACTACAGTCAGTAAGTAATATATTTCTTCACAGTGGTAAATCTTGCTAAATAATAAATTAGGCGAGGATTTACGTAGGTGCAAAGAAAAGACATGGTTCTTGGGCGATGCCCCTAAGGAGTACTTTATTTTATTCATGAATGAACGTTTGGAAGATATGCCAACGAACGTGAGGAGATGTCTAAAGCACTGTTAGTAAATAATTAAGTAATTGGTAGATATAATATGTTCTCTATGATTCGTGTTGTAATTAGTACCAAAATATTGTCAAAATTAAAGGAATTGTGTTGACGTCTTTGTTTTTATTCTTCTGTTGTAACTCTTTAACCTCCAGCGTAAAAGTTATAATAAGAAGTAGTTTGATGTTTTCTTTCTTCTTTCCTTCATTTCAGAATCGCAGTAAGGTGTGGCATCACACTAACAGTAGCGAGCATGGATTGACCAAAATCATTGTATTAATGACTAATAAAAAACATTCACTGCTTTTTGCTGCAGGTACCTGTAGGATTCCACGGCTTTTCCGCGTACCTCTGGTCAGTTTCCTTACTCGTCAATTTCACTAATTCACCAGTTTACCCATTAGACAGTTTCTAAGTTCGCCAATTTCCCTATTTAATTGATTTGCTGGTTTGCAAGTTTCCTTGTTAGTCAGTCATTTTAGATTCTCAGTTTTGCTATTCGTCCTATTACTACCTTTACCCGTTACTTTCCTTGTTCGCAAGTTTTCTTAGTTTATAAGTATCAAAAATATATTATTGCCATCGGAAAAAGCTCACTACCGTAGCTCATGATTGAAGACCTACAAACAGCCAGTACCAATGTAGGACTCGAAATCAATCTCTCTAACGGCCAGTCTCAATACTCTAACTATCGATGGATTTGCCTACTGGAGTTATATATTTGACATAAGCTCCATACAAAATATATCAAAATTCTACCTCTAGTAGCCAAATCCATCGATAGGTATTGAAACCGGCCGTAAGACCATGACAATAACCAACAGTTACAAAAAATAAATAAAAGTCAATGGAAACCCACTGAAACACACAGACATTTACTCAGGAAAAACAATCAGCTTTGAAAAAGAACACAATTAATGAGAGTACAGCGAGCATGGACAAATACTGGAGTTTAAAAGAAGTTTTTAAAAGTAACATCCCCCCGGTAGATCTGAAATCTAGGACAATGAACTCTAGCATTCTACCATGCTTGACATGTGGGTGTCAAACATGAAAATTTACGTCAAAAGTCAAGCAAAAAATCTCCATCTGTCAGCGAGAAATAGATAGAAGCATGCCTAAGGTAAAAAAACGATAGGATTCCTTACACAAAAATAAGAGCAATAACAAAAGCTACTGACGCTTTGAGCTATGCACAAAAGTTAAAATGAAGATGGGCCAGTCACATAGCGAGGCTTAGAGACAAAAGATGGACTTACAATACCATCATATGGAGAGGACTTCAAGGAAAAAGAAGGAGAGGAAGACCCTCTACCCGTTGGGATGACGAGATCAAACAAGTCACAGGCTTAAACTGGTGGCAAATAGCACAGAAATAGACAGACAGAAATAGGCATTTCTGGAGGAGGCCTTTACCTATTTAATGCATATTGCCTATTTTATGCATTAGACCTAGCTTAATGCATATTAAGGCAACTAGAAATAAGTCATTGTATTTTGTATAGAGTGGTAATAGTCATTATAAAGTATTAATAGTATTAGAAAGATATTTTTTAAAGCATGTATACCACGCAATTAGTGAGTAATTAATTTGATAAATTTGTAGCTTAGTGAAATAAAAGCTTTTTTATTTTTTATTTATTTATAAAAAAAGTCACGAGCAGGAGGTTATTAGTATATTAAATCAACCTGTAACTTAAGTAACTAGTTTTCACCCGCGGCGCCCCCTCGTTGATGGCGGTTTTCGTGATAAAAACTATCCTGTTTTCGCATTTATATGTTACAGCTCATACTTTCCCAAAGTCGGCAACAAAGGGATCTCCATAGTAACCTGAATTTTCTTACTGGATGACGAAAATTTCTGCGTTCTGGTCTTATCCAGAGGTTCTCATATAGGGGCCTGAAAATGCGTCGAAATGGTTCCAGTAAAGGATGGTACGGCAGTGTTTGCTTCGCGCTCGACTTGCCGGGGCACTGCCGTGCCCCCCGATGTAATATTCAAATAGGTGATCCAGAAATTTGCCTAAATCACGTGTAGGGAGGTGTAGATACTACGTGGACCGTTACCGTCGGGGAACCGGTTTGATTCCTTGTCATTAGATATGATAAAGCGTAAGCAATCATATGATGATTAAAAATAAGTCAAATGTTTCAAGGAAAATGATTTATAAATGAGCCTATTCCGAACTTAGAACTGAAAATATGATAAACACCTCGTTCTGTAAGTACATATACAAAGATAAGACTATTGCAGAACTCGGAACCCGAAAGTTGGTCTCGGCGGGACTGTTGTTATTTAATTATAAACTCTTATAAGGGCACGGTCGGGATAGCTTGTCGATAATGTTATTAATGATCAAGTGTGGGGTATCAATGATGAAGAAGTAATGAAATGAGGATAGTTGCTGCTAAGTAATCCATTAATTACTATCATAAGGATCGTGGTAATTAATGGATTAGTGCTTTATCGTTTGGCACTTTTAGGAGTAGAGACATGGCTCGATGGACGATGGAGTACCCACTAACTATTACAAAAAAAACCTACTAATACCATAATATTTCTGTTCGTAATATATAATCGTAATATATATGTATTAGTTTATTAAGTTTTTTTTTTTTTTTTTATGTACCTATGTATTTGTATGATATGGGCCTTAGTAGCCTGAAATAAATGGTTATTATTATTATTATTATATCGTTCAATATAATAACGCGTTTAGGATGCTGATGGGGTTGCACCGATTCTGCAGCGTGTCAGGGATGTTTGCCGAAGCTCGTGTCGATTGCTTTTTCACGACTATGAGAAAAAGATGCGCTTCCCTGGTGCGCCGGGTGCGGGCCAGCTCCAACAGTGTTCTGGTAGTTAGGTAAATCCCGATGAATCCCTTTAACAGCCTTTATCAGTCCACTACTGGACATAGACCTTGTCTATGTCCAGTAGTGGACTGAAGAAATTTGCGCCACCACGATCTGTTTGACTTGGAATTTTTCATTTACCTAATTATATCATTGACTTCGTCTCTTACTGTGTCCAGAACCCTCAGTCAAGAGAATTGCTTTGGAATAAAGCCAAGGAATCTTCAACACTAATTAGAGACTTAATTTCCGCAAAGTTTAGTGCATAACTTTTCAAACAGGTATTCCATTAAGTAAAAAAAAGGATTTTTTCAGTTACTTTGATTAAACATCCGAATTAAATTAAATGTATTAAAGTGTAAATAAAATTAGACGAAGTTACAGAAGATAATAATTTAGTTATATTTTTAAATTACTTACTAGGCTGGAATAACCGACAGTGAACTAAATATATCGCCAGTATTGAAACTTTCCAATTTTCTCTTGTCGGGCAAGTTGTTTGACTAACTCAGTTCGACTTGGTAGGTACGTAAAGTTTATTTTTGTCTTTCTTAGTTATATTTATAAGTGAAAGTGAATAAATAAACTAATAGGATTTTTTGTTGTTCTCTTTATGTACCGTACCTACTACTAGCTGTTCCCTGCGACTTCTCTCGTGTAAAAATTTAGAAAAACAAATATATCCCACGGGAACACGTTTTCGGGTTAAAAAGCTTATGTGCTATTTCCGACTATTATCTATCTCTGTGCCAATTTGTTTTGTTTTAACGTGATTGAATAACAAATATTAATATTAATATTAACAAATAATATTTTTTTTGTAAATATCTTGTATATATTGTATTATTATAGATGTAATTTAGAGTAGTTTTTATCATTGAAGTAGATAATAATAATATTTTTCATATAACAAATATCCATACATCCAAACTTTCGAGTTTATTATTATAAACTCGAAAGTTACTAAATATTTAAGTATACATTCTCAATCTAGCTCTCTGAGTAAAAGTCCCCTATAAGTAAAAAAAATACATGCATTAGTTAGGTACCGATATTTCCATTGTAAATTTCATCAGACTATCCAGTGATTTAGCCGAAAAAACCAATCAACCTTTTAAACTCTCGTATTTATTTTAATTTTCCTGAGAAAGCAATTATAGACGACTTCGTTCCATAATGTTTGTGTGTAAAAGAATTAGTAAGAAAGTTAATCTGAGCTTAACAGGGTCCTGTTTGAAGGTCTTGCTAGTAATCCCTTCAAAACCGGGCCCATCAAATATCGGAAGGATCTACCTACTAATCCTGCCAATGTATTTTGTCTTAAGGAAATCCTTTCTGATGTTTTCTTAAACTGGGATTATGAAATACCTACTTATTTCAGCAATTTGTTGATATTGTTTAGGTTTTTATTTAGTACGATTTTTTAATTGTCTTCTTAGAGTTATTGTACATAAGTACCTACCTTTTTAGTAGTTACCTAGTTGGGTTTTTTGTCTTTTTACTTGATTAAGGGGGAAGTACCTATGTTTTTATCTTTTTATATAAAATTTTATTACCAATTCATTTTTAAGGGTTAAATTTGCTAAAGCAAAGATATTATAAAATCATTCAATTGTGTATTGGGCACTAAAATATTGCGAATTCAATAATATTCTACTGAAATTGTCCATCCCAAACATCCCACGGGTAAGGTAAACGGTGATATAACATGGAACATCTTGTAACGATCGCGAAACTGCCCACTAACCAATATTATCCCTTGATTTAATTGAAGTTGTAAAGCTGACGGCGAGATATGAACGTTCCGCATTACACTATGAAAGTTGTTATTAAATTTATTAATGAAAGGGAGCCCCTTCTTTCGAAGCCCAGGCTACTGTTTCTTATATCTACCTCGAGAGAAGGTACCAACATTTGCACGTGTAGGTAATTAATTTTATAATTGAACTGATTTATTAATCACCTAAATTATTCAAGACACATCAGTACCTATTTAAGAGAAAATAAATATTAACTTATTTATGTATAAGGATACAATGTGTAACGCTTTTGATAATTCTGGTAAAAATAGTCATGAAATGCCGTGACCAATTAGTACATGCATCACATGCATGTGCCGCCAAAAATCCATAGAATACTCTATCAAACGTTATCGGGAGAGTTATTTGACAGGTTATGAATATATAAATATTACGGGTCTTAATCGCGTGAATAATTTAAGGTAAAATACCTTGTTTATTGCCCGACGTTTCGACCGTATTATTACCGGCCTTTGCAATACGGTCGAAACGTCGGGCAATAAACAATGTCTTGACATTGATGATGAATTGACTGCCTCTGTGGCGCGGTGGGAGTGTATCCGACTGCTACGCAAGAGGTCGTGGTTTCGATCCCCATCCAGAATAAAACTTTGTGTGATGAGCACGATAGTTTATTATGTGTCTGGGTGTCATTTACCTAAAATATGTATGTATTTAGAAATATTTAAGTATGTTTATCAGTTGTCTGGTTGGCATAGTACAAGCTCTGCTTAGTTTGGGATCAGATAGCGTTGTGTGAGTTATCCCAAGATATTATTATATTATAGATATTACACTGACGGACTCATAAACTGCATCAAAGTTCAGGTTTACTCTAAAAGGATTTTTTTATAATAAGTATGCAAACTTTTTAGATTAAATTATATAAATATGGAAAGACTGGCTCTTAATCTTAAAAAAAAATTAAATTTAAAAATAGAACTGCGGTAAAACAAATGAATATAGCCGGGAAAAGAAAATTTACTCGTAGTATCAGATTTGCGTGTTATTTATAGCAAAGTTTTAAATTAATTCTCATTGATTTTTTTTGTTTGGTCAATTGAATTATTGTTACCAGCATAATTGTTGGGTTAGTTTTTTAACACATCGAGAGTTTTTGAACCATAATATGGATACTTCGTCCGAACAAGCGGCACAAATTGTAGCATTGGTGCGGGAGGGCTTGGATCAACGAACGATTGGTAGAAATTTAAATTTAAACCAGTCTACGGTTTGTAGAATATACAGAAGGTTTGTAGAGACAGGTTCTTACAGGAGGAGACGTGGTACAGGCAGAACTCGAGCAACCACAGGTCGTGATGACCGATTTATTGTTACAACTTCCCTGCGAAATCGTTTCCTCACGTCAGTTAACATCAAAACCGAGCTTAATGAAGTGCGTGGAAAAAACGTGTGTGCACGAACAATAAGAAGAAGGTTAAAGGAAGCGGCTATCACCCCTTTTAGACCAGCAAATGGTCCAAAGTTGTCTGCAGCTCACAGACAAGCTCGCTTAAGATTTGCGCGTCATCACCTGAATTGGACAGAAGAGCAGTGGGCCTCTGTATTGTTCACGGACGAGTGTAGGACATGTTTATATGGTGCAGATGGTCGCAGAAGAGTCTATCGTCGACGTGGGGAGCGATATGCTCAAAGTTGCATTGAGGAGCGTGTTCCTTTTGGAGGCGGTTCATGTATGGTCTGGGGTGGCATATCGATGAACGGGCGAACAGAACTTGTGTTCATAGACATGGTCCGTCAAAACGGTAATAGAGGGGGTTTGACAGCACATCGCTACATAACAGAGATATTAGAAGATCACGTGGTGCCTTACATGGGATTCATAGGCGAAAATTTTACTTTAATGCAGGATAATGCCCGGCCGCATGCAGCTGCACAAGTTCAACATTATTGCGAAGAGGTTGGGATACGTACAATGAATTGGCCAGCACGCAGCCCGGATCTTAATCCCATCGAGCATGTTTGGGACAATTTAAAAAGAGCTGTATATGCGAGAAACCCTTCGCCTACGACAGTGGCAGCACTAAGAACAGCACTTTCAGAAGAATGGGACAATATTCCGCAAGATCTTTTAAAAACCCTTATAAAATCTATGCGGAACCGATTAGAATCCGTAATAAGGGCACGTGGGGGTAATACACCTTATTAAAACACAAATAAACCCTTGCATAAAGTTTGTGTCTATTGTTAAAACCAATTTTTTAATTAAACAATTTTTCCTTAAACTTCTGTTTTTTCTTCAAAAAAGGTCTTAAGGTCCTTTCCAGTACATAAACTTAAACTTAAAGATATGATCCTACGCTGTTTTAAAGTTCACGAACCAATCTAGAGGTTTCAATTTAAATCTGTATAGAAAGTTTGCATACTTGGTTAAAATATTTATTTCAAAGTCGTCTATTACTTTGATGCAGTTTATAAGTCCGTCAGTGTATTATTATTATTATATTATATTTTCATAATGTGTACAAATCGCGAAAGTATATCAACATTTATTTGACAGTGTTTTATTGTTCTCATACCTAAACATAACTCCTACAACCTTTGCTAATTAGGCAGGTACCAACCTACAGTCATATTTTATGATATAGAAATAGGTAGACGGAAATGAAAATGTAAGTTTAAGAATACTGAAAATAATATTATACATACAGATAGAGATATTATAGAGATCATAATAATTCTTAATATAAAGCTGGGATTACTAGGCTAACATACTGTATCGAGAAGCTTGCTTGCTAATAGCATTCATATTATCATAACCAGAGATTTTCAATAATGGGCTTATACAAGCTGGGTTTAGGTACTCTGTAGCTAGATTTTATGGGTTATGAAGGAGGTATATGAATTTAAGTACGGTACAATAGCCGGTTTACACAGTGTGCGCGTCATAGAGCGTAGAAAGTGGTATTGAATATTATCTTATAGCTATCTAATAGATGGGAATAAACTGGTTAAAAGAGTTAAAATTTAGAAAGACTAATAAGTTTAAAAGAAAAGAAAATTTACAGTCCGTTGCCAAAATGGTAAAATGGAACCCTTATAGTTTTGCTCTATCCGTCCGTCTGTCTGTCCCCGCTCTAAAGCGGCGACAGAATAACAGACGTCTCTTAGTACTAGAAAGCTGTAATTTTGCATGGATATACTAGGCCACTCAGAAAGTTTTGTAAAAAAAAGTTTTTATGTACATGACAACGAGCCCGCGCACTCAGCGCTCAAAACAAGGGACTTCCTGGACACCACATCGGTCAGAGTCTTGGGCCACCCTCCTTAGAGTCCTAAAATAAAAAAATGCTGAAAGGGATACAGTTTTCGTCGCCGGAAGACTTAGCAGCGTTCGGGAAGACCGTAGAAGAGTTGTCTGCGGCGGACTGGAAAAAATGGTTCGAAATTGCTTAATGGATAAGGCCATCGTGAGGTCGCGGGTTCGAATCCTACCCATTATACTACCGACGTAAACCCACTCCTAAGACAAGCTATTGAGCTTCCTTTACATTTTCGTTATAACCTGCTAATACATTATTAACTCTTCAAACTCTTAAAAAAGGGCGGTAGCCTAATAGCTATGGCATCAGTCTCGCAATCATAAAGTCGCCGGATCGAATCCTACCCATTATATATAGTTTGTACAAGCTTGTAGGTAGTTCGTACAAACTTATAGGTGTACCCACCTATAAGTTTGTACAAGATTGTAGGTAGTTCGTACAAACTTATAGGTGTACACACCTATAAGTTTGTATAAGCTTGTAGGTAGTTCGTACAATCTTATAGGTGTACCCACCTATAAGTTTGTACAAGCTTGTAGGTAGTTCGTACAAACTTATAGGTGTACACACCTATAAGTTTGTACAAGCTTGTAGGTAGTTCGTACAAACTTATAGGTGTACACACTTATAAAGTTTGTACAAGCTATAAGCTTGTACAAACTTTATAAGTGTGTACACCTAGGTACCTAGGTAGTTCATACAAACTTATAGGTGTACCCACCTATAAGTTTGTACGGAACCCTCAATGCGCGAGTCCCACTTACAATAGTTCGATAAACACATCGCACTATGTCAACCAGGTTGTAAAATGGTGACTCAACAGCCGTGGTTTCAGGAAAGCATTTCAGGCCACGGTGATACAAATCGTTAAAAAAATTGAAATACGTCATATATTATAGGAGCTATGTACGATTTTTAGAACTTAGAAAAAAAATACTTCTAGTTAAATCTAACTTTTGTTATTAGCGCAAACTTTAACCGACTTGACATATTTTCACAGTTTTGTTTGTAACGAGATCCAAAAGAGATGAAAAATTATTTAATATCAGACAACTCGTACAAGACCAGCTAAATTCAATCTTGAGAGAGCCTCTTCTATAGCAACCAGACAAACAACACTGCAAATATATTATTATGTATCTGAAAATATAAAACAAAGTCGGCGATAGTTACACCATTTATAAATAAAAACTGACTTTTTTACAAAATAAATATAAGGTAACTAAAAAGCAATAACTTATGTACAACAACAAGAAAAAATATTTAAACATTTTGAAGTTAGCGCCGGGAAATTTAGTTTTATATTTTAGGCACCAACTTCAAAATGTTTAATTATTTTTGTTGTTGTACCTATGGATGTATTATTTTGGAAGTCGGTTTTTATTTTTTTGTAAAAAAGTTTTTATTCTCATTTTTTGGTTTGTGGTTGATTTATGTAACAATAGCATAATCCAAACTGATAATTTCTCTTTACAAAATGTTGCGTTTTGCAATACAAGGCCGTTGATTTTTGAGGAGTTCACCTGATACGAGACTATCGGTTCCATTACATGATGTGACGAAGGCGAAGAATCAGGTATCGAACACGGTACTCAGATCGCAATCCGCAATATTTATTATTGAATAGTTCCACTGGTCATTTGTGGTCTTCATCATCAGTTCAAATTCACTCAATGGTGGTTTTGAACAGTAAGTGCACGTATTACAACAAAATGTACCCAAATTACGAGTACTATAGTTGTGCCTTTAATATTTGAAGAGTTCCCTCGATATCTCCAAAATCCCATCATCAAATCCGAACTTTGATGACAATGGGACCAATCTGGAAGTATATCCAAATAGTTTTTTTTCAAATCGGTCTAGCCGTCTGCGAGTAATCGGGTAACAAACATTAAAAAAAAATACAGTCGAATTGAGAACCTCCTCCTTTTTGAAGTCGGTTGATTAACCACAAACCAGTCGGGCTGTGACACTTGGCGAGCTTATATCATGATGGAGCTAAAACAAAGAGTATACTAAAACTAAAAGGTGAATACGTTACGACACTCTTGAATTGCTGCGACTCAACTCATCGAGTTTATGAGAGCCTCGAAACAAAAGGTAACAAAAATACAAGTGACAAAAATAGTGAGTATGTACAATTTTTTGAACAATACTACGAGTATGAGCAATGTTTTCGAAAGAGATGAGGTTGCTGTGACTCTGTTAATAAAATAATAGGAACCTGCTGTAAGTAACCTGTCAGGCCAAAAATAATTTATGATCTAGGTATATCTGCATCAGTCATTCATCTGTCGGTATGACTGCCAGTTTAGATATCTACTTTTATTAGAGGCAAATTTTAATGGAAAAATCTGATCCGTACGAGACAGGAATTCTAATGAAAAATGGTCGCATGAATTTTATTTTAGGTTTGTGGTAGGTAAGAGCTGTGATTGCTTGGCGACTGTTTTTTTTTAGAATCTCTTTATACATGCAATTTATATAGAGAAAAAATCTATTTCTAACCCCCGTATTTATATACGAGTAATAGCAGATACTTAAGTAAAAATAATTACTTAAGTAACAGTTTCTATTTTATAGTTAGGAAAATGAGTGAAGTAAGAAATGTCAAACGTTACACGCGTATTTATAAACAAGTCATTACTTATTACTTAGCAATTACTTTATTGAGACACGGCTAGTTCTTAAAGTAATTACTAAGAAAAAACTATTTTATAGACAAGTAATATTCTTTACTTCCTTGAGCAAACTAATCAAGTATTACTTATCACTTAGCAACCGGTGAGCCGCGAAAAACGTTCCTTTACATAAACAAGATTTTAATAAATTTGTAAAATAGAGAGCAAAAAACATATTACGACAAACCAAAATAGCTACAAATTTTAAAACTTTAAAAATTAATAATACAGAAATTAATCAGACCAAATTTTTATTTTATCGATATTCTTCAATTTTAGTTTTCTGAATGTAACCAAAATGCAACATAATTAAATAGTAATGCTACCAAATGAAATAGTCCGTCACACGTATATATAGAACACGACGAACTTATTTTTAATTTATCGTCATAAAACTCTCTTGATGTCACCCAAGAAATGTCACTAAAGAGATCACCTGTGATCACTATCACTAGTTACTTTAATTTAAGTAGCAAGGGTATAATTTTTAATGGTTAAAAGCCTGCGGCCGCGGTCTGCCAGCCCGTTGTGTTGACTGCATTGCTTGTCCCGGTGAAATCTCAAGTACACCATCAATAGATTTTGTCAGTGTAGCCAGAAGTCCCTGTCAAGAATTACCCGGATAGGTCAACGTATAGAGATAAAGAAGATATAGAAGATGGTTTTGTGGCGGTGCAAGGAAAGAAGCGCCGACAGCCCACCATCAAGAACCGCTGCGGCAAAGCTGCGGCAGAGCATGCGGGGACTCTGCGGGCCGCGGCGCCTAACACGCCGGTGTACATCTCACGCCTGATGTACGTGGGTTAGAAATTTTGCTACAAGCCGAGGATGCATATTCTGGAGTCGCGACGCATGGTACTTATGAGAGAGTGAAGCGTACCTGCTGATATAGTTTTAATATATAGTGACTTTAAGTTGTATTTACTTTTACTAGCGGTAAGGTACAGATTTCTGTGAGCCATTGATGCCTAAAATAAATGGTATATTATTATCATTATTGTATTATTTACCCACTGGCTGGCATAGCCCCAAATAAATTGTTTTATATTTCAAACCTTTCATATTTTTAAAATACCACCTAAGAAAAATAACCTCTTCATAAAATTCTTAATTTAAGCTATTACTCAAGTAACAATATCGGTGACTATTGCTTGGCTAAGTATTCTAACGTTTCTTACTTCACTCATTTTCTTAACTATAACATATAAACTGTTATATAAGTAATTACTTTTACTTAAGTAACTGCTATTACTCGTTTATAAATACGGGGGTTAGCCAATATTTCGAATGGATCGCTGCTCGATATTAGCCAGAAATGGGCACTGGGGGCACTTATGTAACAGAAGATTTTTTTTTTCTCAAACCTCAACGTGTGGCACATCATTCGACAGTTCTTTTAAAAACATTTTAAGGTTCCTAAAACAACATTTTTGATTGAGTCAATATTTATGGAAATAATCACTGTAAAAGTTGCATAAATTGGGTCCCCCCCCTTCCTTAACTTTTGAACCGTGTGACCAAAAAATATGAAAAAAATCACAAAGGTACAAAGGTAGCGCTTAATAAGTACTTTAAACAAATTATTTCGGACATGATCGGATCGTCATTGAGTTATTGCCGAAAACCTGCGTTTCTCAATAAAAGGGCGTAAGTGCTTTTCTGCTGATGCAATTATTCAAGGCTGCGGAACCCTACACTGAGTTTTTTTATGTACTTGCCTATCTAATATAAAAATGGTACCCGTGATGAGTCAATATATAGTTAATCTTCCTCTTAGCGTTTCGACAGTAAACATTGAAAGGGAATTTAAATAATAGCGGCCACTTCGACTGTATTATCCGAGGCAGCCATCCAATCCTCCTTTGCGAAGGTTGTCGGGCACACTGGACAAGATGTAAGGTGAGCCATTGTTTATATCGCACCACACAAGCAACTCAGGTTCGTACTCGCTAAGAATC
Organism: Herminia tarsipennalis; assembly: GCA_945859575.2. Lineage (NCBI taxonomy): Eukaryota > Metazoa > Arthropoda > Insecta > Lepidoptera > Erebidae > Herminia > Herminia tarsipennalis. Next base: position 13,331,211 of record OX243839.2, on the reverse strand, counting down.
CCCATCTAAGCATATAAAGGAATAATATAGTTAATGAATAAAGAGAAAATATCCTTACATTGTATTAAATTAAGTATTTTTTTTGTTTGTCTGTATACTCCTGCCAAACCACGCAACGGATTTTGATACGATTTTCACCATCAGTTACATAATTTATTCCGAATGGCTTTTTATATTTGACTGCCTCTGTGGCGCGGTGGGAGTGTATCCGACTGCTACGCAAGAGGTCGTGGGATCGATCCCCACGCAGGATAAAACTTTGTGTTATGAGCACGATGGTTTATTCTGTGTCTGTCGGTAGTTAAAGGACTATCACGGCTAAAAATGCAATTATTGTATTTGTAAAGTCTTTGGCAAGAAATGCCTATAAAAATTACTACAATATTCGGCCTGCATCATCATAACTTGTTAAAATGCTCTCTGTAACGAAGCAATAACAAAAGTCGTGATAGTTCTTTAACTACCGACTAGATGGCGCTGCGGGGGCCTAACCCGCAAGCATTAAGAGATAGAAAAATTTGATATCTAGTAACATAGTCCAGATAGGTGGTTCGCTTCTGGCCCCGGTTTGGCTACGGAAGTCTCGGGTACGATTCCTGAGTCTGGATTTAAAATTTTTCTATCTTTCAAAAATGCATTTATTGTATTTGTAAAATTAAAATGTTTTTAAAAGTCGTTGATGTTTGTTTAATTTTTTTTTTCAGTTTCTGTTGGTATTTATGGAGTGCACTTCCTAAAAATAATTATGTTTATTATTTAGCTTTCAAACTAAGTAGCGGTTACTACATGACCTCTTTTAATCAATATTGAGTAAAATGCCTGTGACAGACAGACGGATATGACGAAACTATAACGTTCCGTTTTTGCCATTTGCCTACTATAATTGTTCTGTATCAGTTTTTAGCAAGAAAAATAATATTTTTAACATAAGGATAATAAGTTAAATTCCTGGGCGAAAATAGAGTCCCGAAAACATAGGGCATGTTTTCGGAACTCTATTTTCACCCAGGAATTTAACTTCCATAGTTAGGACGGGTTCCGTTTTGAAGAGTTTTGGTAAATGAAATTATGAATTACTTTGCTACTTGTTGTGGTAGTGTTCACCGTTACTTCGACTATCCTGCTGCTGAGCATTTATGTGACCCAGCTCCTTAGGACTGGTTTTACATCAAATTTCAGTAGGGCATGGCTTATGCTGTTGTTTATGGTATTATCGAAGTGTCCCCGATGTCAATGACTAGCAGCCTTCATTGACATGAAGGGATCCGTAATACCAACATGCATACTTCTTGTTCACTACTTAAAACAAAAAAAAACATATACTCATTCTAATTGCAGTGCATGTTTAAGGTAAAACAAAAAATATTCATAATGTCATTCTAATCGCTGTCTATGTTATAATATAAGTTTATCCAAAAAGTATGATATATTACAATGAGATCCCTGGTAGCACTGTCGCATGTATAAATTTTGCTTTGTTCGATTTCTCTCTGTCCGGAAATGCCAAGAACAGAAAAATGCCGAGAATAAATAAAGAGATAAATGTGAAGCCAGCGCTCTGTCTGAAATTCAAACGTCAGGATGGCGTGTAATGTCTGTTGCTGCATTCGTATGTAAATTATCCATCATGGTGCTCGAATACTGAAACTACGATGGGAATGTTGTGTTGCACGATCGCCTCCTTTATTCCTTCTCATAAGCAAATAGCTCACAGCTATTCGGTATTTAATTAAACCCACATCACTACAAGTGTTCCTAATAGAAGTTCACTTATATAAATGTAAGTAAATGAGTATAAAACAACTAGAAGCCAGCTCTTAAAACGTTATATTATAAAATACATTGTGTTATGATTTGGTTGTAGGTACTCAAAGAAGAACCACGACACAGTTTGTAAAATAATAAAACTGTCGGACAAGTGTGATTACGACTATAGTTTCAGTTCTCTTTCCCTCGCTTCGCTTGTAATGTGTTATTTATTGAATCAGTTCCGTAGTTCTTTCGATCGATAAATCAAAACTGTGTCTGTCTCTGTTCCAGCTGGGCCGGGTGTAATGAATGACCAGCGCATCATTTGTTTGTTTTGGCGAATAAAGTTCTTTTATTACTGTGACATATTACTTCTTTTAAAAGTATAATAAAGTATGCAGATATAAACTGACGATGAATAGCCTGTTGGCATAGTGGTTCATGAACCTGACTGCTCAGAACAGTTGTTTATTCTGTGTCTGGGTCTATTACATATATAATATACTATAGAAATAACGAACATATCGCAGGAAGTGTTACGGCAAGTTATGCAAAATGTCATAAATAGGGCTCAAATGTGTATCAACTCTGGAGGTCACCATTTAAAAGACATCATCTTTAAATCCTAATGGTACGAAATTTAATGGCACAAATATACATTTAAAAAAATCTAAATCTAGTTTTCTAATTTAGAAAAAATGTTATAGCTGAACCAAATAGGGTCTTTACTTTTGCGCCACCCAGTATATATTAGTATTTAGAAATTTATACAAATAAGTAAGTAATTACATTAACTGATAGACCTACTGTGTCTATCAGTTAATGTAATTTAATTCACTCATTCCCGAATATCGTCAATGGGTTCAGACTCTTGGTGGTTATCCAAAAAATAATTAAAAGTGTCTCCCCGTAAACTCAAAAAATGAAGACGATAAAAATTTATGAATTTCGTCAATGAGAAAGAGGCCTACAGATGGGGAATAAGTTGTCCCATTATATTTATTTCGTAATGGCACGTTAGATAGGTGCAAGAATTAAGCGTGTATCTTCATATGCGTGACGAGGCATGTATTTGAGGGCTTGTAAAAGCGGCAGTAGACCATTGGTTAAGGCATCGGGCTCGCAATCATGAGGTCGCGGTTTCGAACTCTACACATTATACAACCGACGTGAACCCACTCCTAGGACTTAGCCATTGAGCTTAGCTGTAGGGGTTAACAAGATTGCTAGTAATGTGGGATTCACAATTTCTACAATTACTATTGTATAAAAAAAAACCGGAAGACTATCCACAGCCTCTCAAATAATTCTAATGAAGTTTATTCACAATTGAAGCACTCATTGTTATAATAGTTTGTCTCCGAAATATCGTTTGCGGTTAAAGTTAGTCGTTATAATCTACCGCATTTAGTCCATGTAATTACAAAAGTTTTCATGCAGTAGAAATTGACTTAAATAGTCGTACTTGGGTGAAACAGCCGTACAAAATTGTAAAACGACGGAGTATTTTTTCGCACTGTAGCTGCCAAAACTCGAGTGCTGAAAGTGCACTAACATTCATATTGCAGTAGTAAATTGTATTTATAACGGTGCTAGAAATATCTACTCATTTATTAATAGGTAGGGGCAAAAGTATTCTCATATTTTGAATGTTTTGTTAGTATCAAACCTCTTTGGTTGTACTGAATGTAACTGGCTGGTTTTAATACCATTAAATGTTGACATTCTGAAGATGCAATGAATAAAAAAAAACTAGTTCCCGCCAATTTTCAATTATTTTTCAAGCAAGCAAAATATTAAAGTTTAATTACAAAAAAGGTAAAAATGCGACGAACGCCGCGTATAAAATTTGTGCGGTTTACGGACTTAATGCGGTATCAATACGAGTAGCACAAATGTGGTTCAAGCGTTTCAAGTCTGGAAATTTTAGTGCAAAGGATAATGTTTGCTCTGAACTCCCCGTCACGGATAAAATCACATCGACATATTAGTAGTTACGATATTGCTGAAGAACTGGGTGTTGATCACAAAACAGTTTTACGTCATTTACAAAAGTCTGGGTACAAGAAAAAACTTGATATTTGGGTACCACATGATCTGAGAGAAACTTAATGCAATGTGTATAGATTTGCGATTCTTTGTTTAAACGTAACAATTCCGACCCATTTCTTAAACAGTTGATTACGGGTGATGAAAAAAAGGCACTTACGATAAGAATGTCCGAAAAAGATAGTAGTCGAAGCATGGACTAGCCCCACAAACCGTGGAAAAGCCCAGCCGGAGTCGGAACAAAGTGATGCTGTGTGTATGGTGCGGTTGGAAAGGAATCGTCCACTAAGAGCTTAGCTTAAAACAGTGGAGGTCAGAATCGATAGTTTTGCCGCCCGGTAAAACTATTGATTCTGACCTCTGCTGTCAGCAACGGATGAGGTTAAAGGAGCCATTGAGAAAAACAAGGGTGAACAGAAAGGGCGTGGTGTTCCATCATGGCAACGCCAGACCGCACTTGTCTATAGCCACTCTGCAAAAATTGAGAGAGCTTATCTGGGATGTGTTGATGCATTCTCCGTATAGCCTGACCTTGATCCATCAGATATCCACCTGTTTCGGTCACTTCAGAACTCTTTAGGAAGCATAAAGTTAACCTTCAAAGAAAACTAAAGGCAGAAACTGAAACTGTCAGATTTTTTGATCAATAATCTCAAAACTTTTACGGCAATGGGATCATGGCACTATCCACAAGATGGCAAGGAGACATCGATTAAACCAGCACATGCTTAACCTCTCTTAGTTTGGGATCACATAGCATTGTGTGAGTTGTCCCAAGATATTATTAATAAAAGACAGCAGATTGTCAATAAATAACTTAACGTTTTATTGTAGCTCTGTGTTTATTTTTAAATTAGAAACTGGTTAAAATCTTTTGCATAATCGGAAAGATGTAAACTGAACAAATAAATACATGGGAACAAGCGTGTAAGGAGCAGATAGATTATTTCCTTCGTCTTTAACAAACGACTATGTTTTCCGGATTGCCACTAATTTACTGGGTAGAAAGATCGGGGTAGCCAGGTACCCCATAATTTATGGTTACTTCATTTTGCTATTTCAGTATTATTTAAGGTTAAAATCTTTAAATGGCAAGATGCTGGAAAACACTCCGTAACAGATGGACCGTCAATCAAATAGTTAACAAGTGTAACTACGGAACCCACAAAAGATTTCCTGTTCATTTATTTATTTTGTTTCTATGAACCGGGTTAAGTTATGTTCATACATTCGTTTCCTTTGCAAATTCCAGTGGATTAGTGAATAAAGAAGCAAATGAAGACTAGATAGATAGTTAAGATACTAGTACCTACATGATCGAGCTTCTCTCGGTATTTTTTTTTGTTAAACTACTTGTTTTTAAAATTAAACCTAGCTAGATCGATTTATCGCCGCCGAAACCTCCAGTGTACTAAATTTCACACTAAATAACATATCTTTAAAGAGAATAGGTACATGTTCAGACATCTATTTCTCACATCTTTTTATTAAATGTTTTCATATTTCATGCTCTGTCTAACAAAACATTTACAATATGTGGGTCATGGGAACAAGACAAGGGGTTATGAAAACCGGCCACCATAGCCAGTCCCTAATATCCGCTGCTACGAACTTTATGGTGTATTACGAAGATAATTCTCAACTCATGTTTTACGTATCTCGAGAACATATTCTTGGATTTAGAGGAGGGATATAGCGATATTCTTTGCTAAATTAGATACCCTGACCGGAGACCGTGTAAGGTTAGAAATAACTTTATGGTCGGTCGTGGCAAATGAGTATACCTATGCATTAAAATTGGACAGTATTTTAACAGAACAGTATTTATAATCTATACTTATATTATTAAGCTGAAGAGTTTGTTTGTTTGTTTGTTTGAATGCGATGATCATAGGAACTACTATTTTGAATTGAATAAATATTTTTGTGTTGGATAGCCCATTTATTGAGGAAGGCTATAGGCTATATAACATCACGCTATGATCAATAGGAGCGTAGCAGCAATGAAAAATGTTGCAAAAACGGGGAAAAATATTTCTTTTGAGAGCTTCCGTTGCGTACGCTACATAAACGGTTAAAGTTACACAACAATAATGTATAGCGGATTTGTTCCTCTTGAAAAGTTCTAAAAAATCCGCGACAGCATATGCCTATCTTTTAAGGTTGACCCACTATTACCCAATTTACAGAAATCTAATTTGTTCTAAAATAATGCATTTATTTGCGAAAGTGTTTTAATAAACATAGTATTAACCCTTATCCAAATAAATACATTATTCATCACAAATATTTAATTTTGAACATAACTGCTCTTATTTCATTTGATTTTAATGAATATTTTAGGAGATAAGTATCATAGTTTCAACACCGTTACATCAACCACCACCGGCGAGGGGAGGGCGGGGGATGAATATGCCTGTCAAAACACATCAGTCCAGTGTCAAAACGTTCATCAATCGAATCTGCTGGGAGGCGAGTCAAGGCTTACGGTAGCCTTACCGGAATAATGTGCGTGGTGAGCGGTTATGTGGATACCGTACCAAGTCTGACCGGTAGCTCTGCGAGGCAAGCCACGCCGCATGCTCCATATGGAACGGTTGTGTTCCGTAAACGGTTTTTTTTTATGTTTTTCCCGATATTGCACAATTTCAACATATTAATACATATATTTTTTTAATTAAATAAAAAACAAACTTTCTTATTTTAAATGTATAATATTTTAAATGTATTATACATTTAAAATAAGAAAGTTTTATTTAATTAAAAAAATATATGTATTAATATGTTACTTTAAAATACAAAGTACGCCACATTAATACCTATTTAATATTATTATAAGCCTACATTTTATTTTTAAAAGACCACAGTATCGTATCGTAGCCATCCAGTATTCCTCTATTATTTCTGTTTCACTCTTACTGATCATAGCGTGGTGTATTGCCCTAAAATAGCCTATGTTATACTTTTAACGTTAATCATAAAAAAAAATCCTCTGCATTCTTCCGCGTGATTTTAAATTAGCATTGTAGGTACCCAATTTGGTAAAATTTTGTTAAATTGTTCTCAAATGGAAAACAAAGAAAGTTTCAGCTCCTTTAGGATTATATTGTAGGTGCTCACTCTCTCTAGCCATCTCATGTGACGCGGACGAAGTTGCGAGGATCAGCTATCTGTGTATTTAAGAGGCATAAGAGGAAAATGTGATTTAATATATCAACACACAGCTCACACTTTTGAATGGATTGAAATTTGGTACAGATAGTTGTTACGATGTAGGCATCTACTACAAAGCCTATACCAAATCTTTAAAGGGGTTGAAATGGCAGTACAAACTTAACGCGGGCGAAGCCGCGGGTGGAAGCTAGTAATATATATAAAAGGAGAAGCTGACTGACTGACATATCAACTGAGGCACAACTATAAGGGTTAGAAACTTGAATTTTTGCACTGGGGTTCCTTTTGTAAAAGGAGCACTATAAAAATTCGCCCCCAAGGGGGTAAAACGAGGGTGCAAAGTTAGTATGAAACTTTGTCGTTAAAATATTTTGGTAACAATCTGGCATCCACGCGGGTGTAACCGCGGGCATAAGCTAATAATAAAATATATACAATAATTTATTTTCAAGAACGTGGAACAAAGTGGTGTCCCGTGTAGGAATCCAACCCACACCTCTTGCGTAGCAGTCGGACATACTCGTATACTACAATTATAATTAAAGGATGTTTTCTCTCTGTAAGAATCTTCTTTAATTTCTATACATATTAGAAAACTTTAAAAAAAGGAATTAATTAAATCAGTAAAGTCGTTCTCAAGTTAATATTAAATACTATCCAAAAGCCAATTATATATGGAACTAAAAAATCGAGGCCATGTAACAAGCCTAACCTAGCTTTCAAATGAAATTAATGAATTTTCGTTAACTTAAATGTCTTATGTTTACTTGGACTATTATTTTTTTGATAAGCACAAGAAGTTCGAACCCATGGACGATTTACTGAAACGAGTGGATTAAATAAATGTTAGTGGTTCTGTATATTACCACCTTATTTTTAATTGAAATTTAGTTTTCATTGAATTAGGGTAGGCCTCCTGCTACCTTACGAATTTTCACCCGTGCCTTCTCTTGACGAGGAAGCCTGTGTTCCAGTAATAGTCCAATGAAATGTTACATTTTTACCTTGCGTTTTTTAGAGGACGCAATTTAATTTTTTCATATGTAGGGGGGGTCAGTGTAAAGCTAAAATCAAGTTATATATTACTAGCTGTGCCCCGCGGTTTTACCCACGGTTTATTAGCCTATGTGTTAATACAGGGTGTCAGCTAAATCCATGCCAAATTTTATTAAAATCGCTCCAGCCATTCAGACATGAAGAAGTAACAAACATACACACTCACACACTCACAAACTTTCGCCTTTATTTCATTTACATTTTCTTAAGGGTCGGTGCCCGCACTCGTTACATTTCTATTGAATATATTTCAAATTCTATCGATTATTTGTATCAAAAACAAAAAAGAATAGTCGCCCTAATGGCTTTACGCTGTTTTCTCTTGGGGCAACCATATTTTTTTGATGAGCAAAGAGAGAATAATTATTTATGTATTTTTCAAACCTGTTGTTACTACAATTTGTTACCTGACTAACCCCATAAGGATGGGTAATGTTTTTCGTGCGTACGTACAAATTAGCAAGTTACCTAAACTTTTCCAACTTAAAATGTAGAAGACTATTTTTGTTATATTTGTTTAAATACCTAAATCATTATACTATTTCAGAAAGTTGATTAAAATTTGGATTACCATTTGTTTCTCACTAAAAAAATCACTGTAAAGTGTATGAGATCGGGGAGTATCCCCGCAACCGATTTTATCGTTAGGCTACTATCTGCTATTGTAGGCAACTACTATCCCTTTTTTGAGAGGTCAATTAAAACAGAATTGACTCAAAACCAATATTAATTATGTTTACACAAATAGACCGTTAGTAAAGATGAAAGACCTATGTTTTGATACACATATAGTATTATTCTTAGTATGTTCATATTTTACAATTACACGGCTTTTTTAAAAAGTACCTGTCCGATTGTTTGTCCGTTTAAAAATTACAAAAACACTGCTTCTGTGGCGCGGTGGGAGTGTGTCCGACTGCTACGCAAGAGGTCGTGGGTTCGATTCCACTCACTCACAAACTTTCGCCTAAAAAATTCACTTGGCTTGTACCCTACTGCGGAAGTTGTTTTTAAAAAAAAAAAAAAGAGTATGCTACCCCACAAGTCCTTACCGAAAAGTCACCACCTCTCCCTCTCTCGAATAAGCACGCCGATTTTCAGTTGGCAACCATAGCTTGACGACCTTATTATCATAATATATTCACCTTATTTATATGTAGCTAGTACATTAAAAGCAAATAAATTACTATCACATCACAACATCCGACCGCAGTACGGATAATGACACATTATGTAAGTATATGAAAGCCATTAGCTATTCAAGTGTAAAACGTAGCAAGTAGAGGTGTAAATTAACACTTTGTGCACAGCTGACGTAATTACCACGACCGAGTCGCGACTAACCCACCCGTTACATTAAGTACATTTGTCGAAACACCAACACATGCACACATCTGCTAAGTACGAGTAAGTAACTTAGTACAGCTAGCAATAGAAGTACTTAACTGAACTCCAATATGTTTTCAAATCACTTCACAAACGTAGAAAAGATCAACTCGTGAAAATGCTAAGAGCTTTCCAAAAATGTTGAGTAGCTACTTACCAACGATAGTTTCATTAGTTTTAAAGCTTTGATATATAATTGAATAAAAAATATCTGTTGAATGAGTTTTGTCGTTGACTATACTTAGTAATAAGAGTTCTCCATCACATTTAAGAGAGCAATTAGTAAGGCCAGTCATTCGTTTACACTGCGACGTCTGTTAGGCGAAATAGTTTCGTACTTTCAAAGACTTACTTGCACAATGGAAAACTATTTTTTAAGGGTTCCCTTGAAGATGTCAACAGAATCCCATTGAAAAATAAAGAAGTAGTTACACTTATAATTGTACAAAGGGAAGTAAATTTACAATCGGATAGTCAATTATTTATTTTAATGTAATGAATAGTTCTTTAATGTAATGGTAGTGCTTTGAAATTTCATCTTCAACTTCATCTGGACAACATTTAAATTCACTTTCAGCTCTGTAACATAATTATGTTCATTTGAAAACAAATATACCAAAGAACATATATTTGAGTGAGGGGCTCGTTTTTAATTAGTAGTTTTCAAGATATCGAAGTTCAAATATTTTGTGCCCAGTTGAAGCAGAAACAGAAATAAAAATGAAAAACTCTATTAACTTTTTTAAACTCTACTAACCTAATTAACTTTTTTAAACTGTATTAAGAAAATTATATAAAAATTATCTATTTTTATGAAAACAATTATCAGTGAATAATGATATCACGGAAAAAAACTGGTAAATTCAACAATAATTCTTGTAAAACCTTTTTTAGACTACTATTCTTGTATTATATGGGAAAGCGAGAATATAAATAAATTAAACTTTTGCTTATATTGTAATACAATAAATTCTTAAAGATAATAAAAAAAAATTATAATTGCTACAATATGTTATTCTCTGTTTATTTTTTCTGTGTACAACTCACTAGTACCGTTTATTATACTTATTGACTTAGCTATAACCTTTCATAATCTAAACTCACAGGAGTAAGAACTTATTCTTATAATTACATGTACACTAGTTATATAGTCTTAATTATTAATTAGAATTAACATTCATATTACCGTATTTATTAATAACAATAAAGTAACAAAATTGAGATCAACTTTAATTATATGGCATTTTTGACATTAATCTTCCTTATCTTCCTTCTTATTAAAAAAACGCAATGATTGTTAAAATAACGGCTTGTTATTATTTTATTATTAGCATCAATATGATAAACGGACTTAAGTGTCTCACGCCATTGGTGAAGACATTTTACCAATGGCGTGAGACACTTTAGTCCGTTTATAATATAATAACAAGCCTTTATTTTCATTGTATTTTTTTTACAATTAAATTTCTTTTAAACATCTTTAGATCCAGATTGTTTTGCCTTAGCATTTAAACATATTACTTCTAAATTCACCAGAGAAATCCTATCGACCCTTCATTAGAAAAGCGTGGAAGTTTGCCTCTGACCATGACAATATTTTTATGTTTAAAAAGTCTCTATATGATAAACGGACAAAAGTATCTCACGCCATTGGTATGAGAGATATGATTACCCCATCTTCCTCCCAAAATTCAAGATCTCGTCAATAAGAAAAAGGTTTTGAGGATGAAACTGAAAGAGGCTCGGTCCCTTGCAAAAAGTCAAGGAAGTATTTCTTATTAACTTTGACTTGATTATTATTAGTTATACACAAAATGACATATCAAGAGTGTCATATGAAAAATAAGATTATAGTCTTCTGGATTTTTTAAATTATTTAAAAGATTTTCTTAGTAAATATAATAAATAAGACAAGAACTACTGACTTCCAAAGTCGGTCAAAAGTTAGACGATTAGAATTACGCAACAATCTTTTGTTGCTGAAGGGAAGAACTAATTTGTTTTATGATTCATTGATGTTTTGACCATATGAATCAGGCCCAAACAAATCAGAATTTTGCCCAAAATCATGCATACAACTCATCATACATATAGACTTTAGTATTGTCTGTTTTCTACACGAATCTATAACTCAAAAGTATCACATGAAACACAGATTCAAGTTGTAAAACAATATTTTTTTTTTTAAAATAGGCATTGTAATTAGAATGCCACCTGAACCAAGCACACATGAATAAAATATTTACCGTCGTAACACCGGTAAGCCAACTAGCCGCACGTATACCTTCTAGCTCGTCCGTTGCACATCTGACTTCCCCCCGCGCGGGATGTCTCTGTCATTTGTCTCTGAAGAACTACCCTAATATAATGTATATCTAAAAAAATTAAAGCTTCTTAACAGAATTTAAGTAGAAGTTATATGAGCTCTAGCGGATTTTACTTGCTCAAACGTAACGTAACTTTTTTAGATAGAAAAACCGGGAGTGGAAGAGTACTTGAAAGTGCACACACATTTAGATCAGAATTCCTTTACCGAATACTAGACGAGCAGAATTTCTTTGCTGAAAACTAGACGAGTAGACATTCTTTGCAGAATACTAGACGACGATGGTTATTACGAGTATCATCGGCAATATTAATATCAAAATCAACTTTTTTTTTGTCTATCTCTTTGCTCTATGTTTCTTCATAAGACTTTATGAGATCCAATGAAAGGTCACTAAGTATATGTATATCAAAGAAGGTTACATTTTCGTGAACTCCTACTGTATAAACTCTTTTAAAATTTCATTGACACTTCATAATAATCACAGTGCCGATAGTCTAGTAAATTTTGCTAAATAAATCTTCGTAAGCATAATGTTTAATGAAAATATTCGAGACAAAATATTACTAAGTACAATACTTTATCCGGGCTGTACAGAGCATATATTTACAGTTGTTGGCTGCATTACGGCTATACATTGTGTAAGTGGTTGTGTTAGGAATTGTAGTGACACTGTGATAAATTGAACCACTCATTGGGGCACTTATAGTGCCCTAAGACGGTCTTATCTCTATACCGAATACGTACTTAGTTATCGACACTTAAACCCACCAAGTAAAATCAATGTTTGATTTTCTATGTAGATTTACAGCTATTTGCTTCTTTGTTATAAACACCGTTCTGTTTATATTTTGACCCCCAATGTGTTTGTAAATTTAAAGTGTGTGTCCATGTCTAGTTTATTGGGGTGATTGTTAGCCTTATTTAATTAAAATTAATTCGGAAATTTCAAATATAATTATTTTTTTTGTGTATTTATACTGAGTGGTGAAAAAAAGATCGCAATCGAGCCACAAGTATAATAAAACTATAACTAAATCTGATATGACTCTATATGTCATATTTACAAAACTAAAACATTTAGGATATATTTCTAAAACTAATGGCATATGTCCACTTCTAGTTATTCGTGGTTATAAATGGGACTAAGAAAGCGAGAACAACATCCATACCAATAACGTATTGTAACATATTATCTTGGTTAAAAACAGATAAGATCTCATCCATAGAAGTACCTATCAAACCACAATTAATAAGCAAATTAGCTCTTACGGCTCTCATGAGATATCATAGATAGATATCGGAGTATTCTGTTAATTTGTGACTCTGTAGCAACCAAGCGGATCGGAAGATCAGTGAGTTTAAGCAAACTATTGTTTATTGTTGTTTATAGATAGATGCGACCGTTGTTAAAAATATGTAATTCCCCCTCTCTATGCCTTGCGGTGCACATTAGGGCTGTTTCAGACTAGCGTTTTTTTTCTGTGTGCTACATTTCGCTTTATGTTTATGTTGAAGATAGCGACTACAGAACATATAATTAGCTCATAAATTTGCCCAGAATATATAGTTTAGCCATTTTCTACTTTGATTAAACAAATGACAACCCTAACTTGGTTGCTAGGCGACATTGTTGGTAAATGGTATCACATCCATTTCGGCTTTAGTATTGGTGTGGCAAATGACGAGCCTATACGCGCCTGCGTGCTCTGACAAAAGCGAGCCAATATCCTCATATAAAAGTCTGAAACCGTCCTAAACCGTGGGTCCAGTCTCTATCCGGTCATGTCAAATTTCCGAATACACAATCGTTACACAGATTTGAGAGGCTGTTATCTCTCATGCTGTAGCGACTGAAATATTTTTTAAGCCCAATTCAAAGTTAAGTAGGTATGTATTCGGAGTATAGAAAGAGGGCATTTGAGCCTGCGTACACATTCGAGCACTTAAATATCTCATAATATAAAAAAATGGTTGTCGGTAAAGTCGGTTTACGAACGATAATTTTACGCGATAACGTCATAAGAAAACATTGATGACATTGTAATAAACAACCATGCCTGTCACAGCTTCTTTTGTATCGCATGTCGCTGCAATCGCCAAACAAAAATACTACAGCGTGGCAGTAGGCGGAATAGCCATTTGCTTTTCTTAGCAACCAGTTAATAACGTGACTTTTTCGTGAGTCATCGATTTATAAGACGTTATCACGTCAAAAGCTTGTTATTGGCATTTATTAATCTGTATTTTACGAATCTTGTTGCACTATAAGCTGTAAGCTCTCCCAATAAAATAAAATAAAAATCTATAATATCGATGATTAAGCAATTAATTATGACAAAATTTGTCATAATTAATTGCTTTGACTGAAATGTTGTACATGTTTTAGGTACATTAATATTATACAAGGTAATGCTTTAATCAAGCGACAAATTGAAGATGGAAATTCGGTACGTAAGTCATTTTCTAGGTTAAGTTAAAAGTTAACAATAAAACCGAACACAATTTTAATCAGAAAATAAAACAAAGGAAAATGATAAAAAGAGAAAAAATATCAAATCCTGAAATTTATGAAATTTCTTAAAATGCTTATCTTGGTGAGTTATTGGCACCCTCCCAGCCAGCGAGAGCCGAGATCTAGTGAGCGTCGCCGTCGCGTATTCGACGAGATTTCTACCAACTGAAAAGAAATGTGTCTACCATTCGTTTGTTTTTACAAACGGGATTTTATCCCTGTCGAAGTAAAGGCAATCCTGAACAGAATATTGATTTGATCTTGAGTGAGTAATGAGCGTGTAAATATCTACTGTTTTCGGTAATTGCCAGCTTATTATTGTGTTGCAATTAGTACGAATAAGTATGTTTTTTTTGAGTAATTGGTAACGTGATGTAGCAGTTACATAAATAATACAACATCTGTACAAAACTTGAATCGTGCAAGTAATGTTTTGAATACGTAAGTTCCCCATACTAACCGTAGAGTCGCGGCCCATCAGGCACAATCATCTCGCCTGGTCACACGATGTCACTTAAATATGCTCTAAGACTAGTTTGAGACTAATTGAATATCTGATATATTAATTTAATCAAAATACGTTTTTATTAGACGTAAATGCCCTATACACGGCTTTTGAACGCTAATCATTAGATACCAACTTCGAAACAGCTGTGATTTTAACTGTTTAGAAATTTTCCTGAAGTATTGTCACACGTGGTTTATCTACACATATAACTATAAACATAAAAGCTAAATTAAAACCATAAACCAAGCTGACGAACGTCATAAAGTCGGCTTCATTTAAGAGGCCAGTGGCTGCTTCAATAACAGAAAAGATGTAAGTATAATAATGTTTAAAGTAACCTCTAAAGGCTATGCAATCTGGCAAGAATCTTTGACGTCCGACCAACCTACAACCAAACTTAATTAAGACTTTATTAAAAATTCACCGCGGTGTAAATTAAGATATTTTATAGAAATCCCTGTTAATAATGTAACAGTAACAAATTATTTGCCTCTAGCCTTATCTTTGGCGGGCAGGCTCAACTGTGACCCTTTGACTAATGAAAAAATAACTCCTCGTCGTCTCCTGTATATTTAATTGCCCTCAGCCAACGTAAATGAGAGCGTGACAAAAAGTACAACAAATGAAGAGTTTTGCACCTTGTAATGATGTAGGTAACGAACTGCGAAACTTTGTTTGCACATGTCTTTGTTTTGTCATAAAAATGAGCCTGCTACGTGGCTGTTAATTAGCCAACGACGACGGTACGACAAAAAGAGAGTTATGAATTTAGGATTTGTTTCTAGGATTGTTGATACTTTCTTCATTTGTTTCAGACTTGCGTTATAGATTAATCCACAACAGTAGAAGTATTTCATGTTATTGTCTTTGTGGTACTTACCATAAATTAAACAAACGCTAATCTGGAAAAAAAATAAGTAATGTTAAGTAATTAAATACAAATTACATAAGGTTACATTTGTGTATAAATAAATGCCTACAGCAAAAGTTTCTACAATAAGCTTTGAAGTTTAAATTACCCTCCATATATTTTAATATTTTGTGGCACGCTAGACAGATGGCAAAAATGTTTGCGTTATTTATGTGCAACGAATATAGAACACAAAAAATAAACATTATAGACGCAGACACCTGTCCGCTGATATTTCTTTTATAATAATAAGACCTTCTGTTTTCACACCATGCTGATAAACGGCAAAATTTTCTTAATAAAAATCTTCAATAACCATGAAATTTATAAGAGAAACCCTTTCAACCAACCGTTACCTTAAAAAAATATTTTGAATACATTTATTTTACAAAAAAGAAGCCCAAATATGCAAAACAAATCAGAACATCCCAACGTTTATTCGAAATCTTTTAACAATTATGATTCGAAACGTTTCAGCCGACCCTCATATTTCCACATCCTTCGTCAGTCGGTAAAAACAGCGTGTTTTTATCATCGGTCGAGTGGAAGCTTTCATGATAAATACAATTCTGTAATGAATACTAATTGTGCCCGTGTTATGTATGGCGGAATCCCGAGGATTACCCCTTTGCGTCCGGCGTCCGCCAATTTACTCCAACATGTGATTATTCAGATGTCGATCGGTTCGGACTCACATCGTAGAATTGAATATGTGCATGAAGTACCGAATATAAATTCGCCAGTGACCGGATTTACGAGCCTTCCAAAATGGAATCCTAGCCTTGAGCTGACGACTATTCAGTAAAGTCGGTATCGTAACTGCTTTCAGTGATAATATTTAGCACAGTTTTATTGTAGGAATTACAGAATGCAGTATTTTATTGATTAGTGTCTTTATTGAGCAGCGTTACGGTATTGGTTTTATAGTCGACTCTAGTACAAGCACTCGTGTATCAACCAAAATGTCCATAATAATTTATTGGCAGTGGCAAGTGAACTACTCCTATAAATGTCAGGAGAATTTAAATAAAGAACAGAGGTTACCAAAAATAACAGGGCGTCTGTCAAGTCAAATCAGTCTCTTTTTATTAAATGTCAAAACGACAAGCCCTATAGAAATGTGTATGGAATAACAACCTATGACGTCATAAGTTGCTTTCGTGAAATCACTTTTCGTTCTTCGCTTTCATGCTTTTAAATTCTTATTTTCAGAGCATTTTAAGATCTACTATTTCTTGATTATTATAAAATAACTAGCTGACCCTCGCAACTTCGTCTGCGTCAAATTAACCCGTTTTTGCAAAAAAGGGGTAAATAAAAAAATAGGGTTTGATCGTAGAAGGGTGAAAAATCCGGTATCATAAAAAAATATTAATGTACCTAAAAAATTAAAAAAAAAATTAGGGGTGGACTACCCTTAACTTTTAGGAGGATGAAAAATAGATGTTGTCCGATTCTCAGATCTACCCAATATGCGTAGAAAATTTCATAACAATCGGTCGAGCCGTTTCGGAAGAGTTAAATTACAAACACCATGACACGAGAATTATATATATTAGAATATACTTTTATTGTAGTCAACTACCTAATTCTAATTTGCGACTCATCTTCCTAGAAACCATTTTATGCAACGAAATGAGACGAGCCGTTCGAGCGCTTGATGGTGAGCGTCACACTATAACAGTATTAGTGTTACCCAAATCCTTGTTTAGTAAAAATCTGAATGTCACCGCACTGCACTCTTCATTTGAGACGTAAGTTATTTTATTAATCGCATTTGCCCGGTAATTACACTTATCAACATTACAATTATTTTAAGTTTTAAGTCAACAAAGACCTGTACTTTATTCAAATTTCTTAACAAAATAATGTATTTTACCCACCTTTAAAAAACTACTAAAGGTTTCATTGGCACACAATTTAGTACAGACATCCGTCTGTACTAAATACTCAGATACAACGTTAAATGATTAAACACTGTAACTGCCTAAATGTTTCCAAAATTAATCTTTGGCGCACAATAGTCTATTGTTATAATTATTTCGTTTATTTTCCTCAATAAGTGCAAATATTGGGGTCGTATTGTGAGAGGGTAGTATTCATTGTCTGTTATTATAAACGATGCTCTGATGAATTGCCAAGAGTTCACAAAGTTGATGTTAAGTTTACTTTCAAAAGTTTTGACACAATCTATATAAGGATTGATTGTTTGAACTGAATATTAATCCTGCTAAGTATAAACCGGATAATTTTTAAGTGGTTTAAGTTTCAATATCACATTTAGTTGTGAACAACATTTGGCTTCATTATTCATCTCTTTTTATTTATTTATTTAACTTTAAATGTATATGTATTTTTTATGTTCCAATAAATGATTTCATTATTTTTACTATAATTATTTATTAATAATAATTATATGTTTTAGGGTACCTTACCTCAAAAAGACAAGAGGAAAAGGAAGGAAGACAAAGAGACTCAAAAAAGGAATTCTATATGGGTGCTCGTTATAGGATTCCTGTTTTGAATCCCTCTGTTACTATGCCGTAAAAACACAAAGTTAAAAAAATCTACTCCACTGTTTATGTCGCTCTTTACCGATTTTTTTATGTCCCTTAATTAGTAAAAGTATCCTGAGTTAACTTGTTTTAAAAATACATCTTACTGGTTTTTTGTACCTGTAATCAAGGGACCAAGAATACAAGGGAAACCGAAAATAATTGTGTTCTAAGGAGAAGCCATAAATACCAGATTTATATTATTTAGTAGTACCTACATTTCTTTGTTCTGAGGACACACTCGTGGCTATACATTATATACGTTTGAATCATTTCAGAATTCATGAAAAGTAATCCAAGATACGTAAGACGTAAAGAAGTAGGTACAACTATGGAAATTTTATTGAATGTGTCCCAAAAGACTTAAGTTCGGTTTTCCGAGTAACTTAATGATTCTGATCTGATCATACCGTATACATGTTTTCAGTTTTGACGAAATATAGAATATTCCACTGCGTAGTAGTGAGTGGAGGTGTGTGACTCAAGGGCGCCGCTACGTGCTGGATGAGAGTACAGCGAGATTTTGCAACATTATAATGGTCTGTTAACTGATTTCATCAGATACTCGATAACTACGAAATTATATAAGAGTGCACAAATGCACGCTCTATTTAATCACTTTTGTAGTCGGATGAGACAGAGAGTCGACACGAGACACGAGAGATAAGGCGGAAAATCAACCTCCTAACTTGGTAGTCGACTTTAAGAGGGGCGTGTTTTATTTCAAAAGCGATCACCCATCTAGAGACTGTAGTGGTAACTTTACAAATACAATAATTGCATTTTTGAAAGATAGAAAAATTTGAAGTCGAGACCCAGGAATCGAACCCGAGACTTCCGTAGCCAGGTAACGTTGCTTAATCGGAGATTGCGGAGATGCCTTAATTTAATCGGTCACTACCGACTCACGTTTTTACAACATTAGCACTATATACTTCACATCTTAATATATATAAATCTCCTGTCACGATGTTTGTCCGCGATGGACTCCTAAACCGCTTAACAGATTTCGTTCAAATTTGCACGCAATATGCAGTTTGGTCCAACTTGCGAGATAGGATAGCTTAGATCTTTAATTATAGTCGCAATTACTAAAAAAATTAGGGATCCCAGGCCCACCCGTGCGAAGCCGGGACGGGCCGCTAGTAATATTATAAATCTGAAACTCTACAATAATATAAATATATATATATATATATATATATATATATATAGTTCATACATCGAAATAGCCCAAGCTATAAAAAAAAACCTGATCTCGGCGAATCCTCGGCAAAAATCAAGTATATAATGTAGAACTTAGTAGCCTTACTCACAGTGAACATTTATCATATCTAATGTGACATAAAACGAATTTCATATAACCATAATTTACTAATGTCAGTTGGTACGTGTTCCAAATGAAAGGTGATGACAGGCTAAAGCGTAGGCGATGCATATTCTCATTAGCATTAATCTCTGGATGGGCTCCATATACCACGTCACACAAGTACGAGTATACACGTGCATAATTAGATATTCACGTCGAAAGGCAAAAACGGAATTTTGTGGCATGGCACGGTCGTAAGTCGGCTCCCTCTCCTATTACATCAGAATATTTCCAAAAGGAGTCAAGGTGCTGTAAACTTTACTATGGGCATAAAATTTGGGCGCTTTTAGTGATTCAAATCGTATATATATATATGTATAGCTATTATATCAAACTTGCTGAGTAAGTTTTATTGATGTTACACCTTTTGCAGATTGATTTTGGTCCATTAGCAGCCGTTTTCAATAATCTATCTATCGATGGATTTGGCTACTAGAGATATAATTTAGACATATTTTTAATAGACTGCCTCTGTGTCGCAGTGGAAGTGTGTCCGACTGATACGCGAGAGGTTGTGGGTTCGAGTCCCACACGGGACACCACTTAATGTGATCCACAAATTGTTGTTCAGGTCTGGGTGTACTTTGTGACCGTGACTTGTACGTTTGTAAAGGCCCCCGCGACTTAGGGCGTTTACCCTACTGCAGAGATCGTCTTTTAAAAAAATATATAAAAATGGAGCTTATGTCAAATATACATATATCTCTAGTAGCCAAATTGTTCGATAGATAAAATATTGAATGTGGCCGTAGATAGACAGTGACCTAGCGTCATATTTTTAGCGGTTAGCCCTAGCTTCGAACGGATTTTTCTCCATTGTTATAGGTACACATAAGCGCTAAGGGTACATAGGTACAAAAGTGGAAAGTGACTTTGTATCCTACCTTTCAAAATAAATTTTCAGAATAGTAATGAAAACCCCATCAAAAGTAAATTTTACTATATACATTGTAAAGATTTTGTTTTCGTCGTCATATATAATACAGGATTTCATACTGATATTAGATAACAACATAAGATTATACAGTGATTAATAAAATCCAATTAAAAGTAGTTTTTACCATCAATTAATTTTATTTAGGACCTCTCTTATGTCTATTTGTTTAATTTGTGAAAGCCTGACGCCAGCGTAATTGACCAATTATCCAGACCGGGGTCAGACAGGAAACTGAGTTCAATACGCTTGGGAACACGCCAGGAAAGAACTACGCTAACTTTACTTTAATAATAAGTACTTAATAATATTTTTAGTTGTTAAAAAGTTTGAGATCGTTAAACTAGAAATCATTAAGTCTAAGCGTAACTAATCTGTATCAATTATAATTCAGACAGTATACAAGTAATATTATACACTAGCTTATGCCCGGGGCTTCACCTGCGTGGATGCCAGGTTGTTACCAAAATATTTCAACGGCAAAGTTTCATACCAACTTTGCAACCCCGTTTTACCCCATTAGGGGGTGAATTTTCAAAAATCCTTTCTTAGTGCTCCCCAGCGTTATAAAAGGAATCCCTGTGCAAAATTTAAAGTTTCTAACCCTAATAGTTTAGGCCCTGCATTGATATATCAGTCAGTCAGTCCGTTTCTTATTTTATATATATAGATAGGTAATGAAAAATGTTATAGAATTGGTAAAACTCGCAACAATGACATCGTTGCAAACTAAGAACTAAAGTCATCGACAGGTGCTGAAGTGACAATACTAGAGGCTTAATGATAGGCTAACCGTATCTAATGAAGTCTGGATGGCCTTATTGAGTTGATGGACTTCTATGGAAGAGGCCAGATGTGGAAGACGAAGGACTATGTGTCGTGACACAAATTGAATAGGCTTAGCCCTTTGTCTAGTAGAGTACTGATTGATGATTGGACGGTTGATTAAGATTTATAATACAACTAGCAGAACAGCTGCTGAGTTTGCAAAAACGGGAAAAATTTACGCAAACGAAGTGTCGTTTGCGTAAATTTTTCCCTTTTTTGCAAACTTTTTATTGCTGCTCCGCTCCTATTGGTGGTAGCAATGTCATATAACCTATAAGCCTTCCTCGATAAATGGGCTACTTAATAAAAAAATCAATTCGGACCAGTAGTTCCTGACATTACCGCGTTCAAACAAACAAACAAATTCTTCAGCTTTATATATAGATGTTAGATGCAAGGTTCATAAATTACTCCGAAACCGCTTAAGAAGCAGCGAAATTCGAATAGAAGTAAATGCTCTTGCCAAATCCTTGCAATCTATTCACTAAATCCTTGTCATCAAAAATCACACTAATATATCACACTAATATTATAAATGCGAAAGTTTGTGAGTATGTGAGTGTGTATGTTTGTTACTTCTTCACGTCTAAACGGCTGGAGCGATTTTAATAAAATTTGGTATGGAGTTAGCTGGCACCCTGGATTAACACATAGGCTAATGAACCGCGAGTAACACCGCGGGGCACAGCTAGTTGTTCATAAATTACTCCGAAACCGCTTAAGAAGCAGACGAAACTCGAATAGAAGTAAATGCTCTTGCCAAATCCTTGCAACCTATTCACTAAATCCTTGTCATCAAAAATCACACTAATATTATAAAGGTGAAAGTTTGTGAGTATGTGAGTGTGTATGTTTGTTACTTCTTCACGTGTAAACGGCTGGAGCGATTTTAATACAATTTGGTATGGAGTTAGCTAACACCCTGGATTAACACATAGGCTAATAAACCGCGGGTAACACCGCGGGGCACAGCTAGTAATATATAATAGCTCATTAAACATAAAAAGTAAGTTTAGAATCAAGATATTTAAGGCATACCTCTATCCATTTTCTCCATTATAAAATAAACGAACAATATTCCATTCGACACCTTCCAGAAACAATATTGTGTCCTCACAACCAGATGACATCATATCCATCATAAGTTGGACGTTTAATGGGAGACTTAGAAAAATTACTTTTACCTATACCTATGAGTGATCGAGTGGCGCCTACACAGTTTTTAGGGTTCCGTACCCCAAAAGGAAAAAACGAAACCCTCATAAGACTTTGTTGTCCGTCCGTCTGTCTGTCAGTCTGTCAAAACACTTTATCTCGGGAACGCGAGGAGGTATCGAGTCTAAATTAAAATACTTTGAAAAAAAGCCCCGCAAAAAAAAAGTTCCGCAGCCTTAAATAATTGCATCAACAGAAGAGCGTATATTCATAGCACTTACTACCTTTTATTGAGAAACGCTGTTTTTCGAAAATAACTCAATAACAGTATATCCGACCATGTCCTAAATAATTTTAGTTTAAAGTAAATATAATATATTAAGCGCTACCTTTGTAGTTTTTTTCATATTTTTGTTTAAACTATTCAAAAGTTAAGGAGGGACACACTTTATGTAACTTTCGGAGCGATTATTTCCAAAAATTTTCACTCAATTAAAAAAGTTTTTTTAGGAACCTTAAAATGTTTTCAAAAGGCCTGTCGAATGATGTGCCACACGTTGATGTTTGCTAAAAAACAACTTTTTCAGCTTGTGTAACACGTATGAAGTACCCCTTCTAAAAATGTTTATTTTATTATCTAACTATCAAACTAAGTATCTGCTACTACGAGTATAAGACACCTTTTCACCAAATTTCATCAATATTCATTTAGGAGTCTTTGAGTAAAATGCCTGTGACATACGGACGGAATGATAGAGAGACGGACATAACGAAACTATAAGGGTTCCGTTTTTGCCATTTTGGCTACGGAAGCCCAAAAATCAAACTTCTAAATTAACTTTAAATAAAACCGGGCAAGTGCATGTCGGGTCACGTACAATGTAGGGTTCCGTATTCTCCCCCCCCCCCCCATCCTAATAATGCAGCTTAAGAAGTGGCTTTTCTGTTGTTATTGTTTCATACTTACAAGTGAATTCCGTGATTTTTTTCACATACCAAACATCAATCATTTAGTTGGGCGGGGGGGATCGCTTGACTCTAACAAAAATTTGCACTTTATAGCTTAATATTTCACAAACGGATGACTAAATCTGAAATGCAAACACAAACCCTAAACGTTTTTACCTATCTAATGATACCCCACACGATGGGGTAGGTGAGAAAAAAAAACACATTTCCACTTTACATTTAGGTACCCTCAAAATAAATGTTTTTCAAGATTTTATTTTTTCACTTTGTCGATGTTAATAATATGTGTACCCATGCAAAATTACAGCCTTCTAGCACTAACAGTCTCTGATGCAGACGGACGGACGGATATGACGAAACTATAAGGGTTCCGTTTATTTTGAAAACAGCGAGACTCAATCCTGAACTTACCTACAAATTTGTACAGAACCTTCGGTGTGCGTCCGACTTGCTCTTGTCCTTTTTAGGGCTTTTTATTGATAAAATCAATGATCAAATAAATATTGTTCTTACTTTATTTCCATCTTAACTGTCCCGGTGGCGCAGTGAGAGTGTATCCGACTGCTACGCTCGACTGATCCACAAGTTGTTGTTTCGAGTCTGGGTGTAATTTGTGTCTGTGACTTGATGTTGGTGAAAGCCCCCGCAACACGGGGCTTGTACCCTACTGCGGAAGTCGTTTTCTAAAAAAAAACAATCTTGTCTATCCTTTATTATGTTAGAGTTTTTTTTATAATAAACTAACCTTCGCATGTAGCTCCCCTCGCACACATATCAGTTACCGCGATGAAAACTCTTTAATGTCCTTTTCAGAGACTCAAACTATCTCCATACCAAATTTCATCTAAATCAGTTCTGTGGCTAAAGTGTGAAAACGTAACATACAGACAGAGTTACTTTCGCAATTCTAATATTAATTAGGATACGAAATAAATAAAAAGGTGTTTTATAGGGTTCCATACCTCAAAAGGAATAAATTGAAACCCTCATAGGACCAGGGTAGGTCCTCATAGACCTGTGTCAGGGGGTTGCCTGTTCGTAACTTGTCCGGTTGCGAAACAGGTGGCTTCGGGTACGCAACCCCGACTTCCCGAGCCGCCAATCCCTGCACTCCCAACCATCCCTGCACATTGGTGTCCACTGTCCTCCCTTTCCTTTCCTACTGCTTGTGGTAGCATCTAGCGACCGGGTAGGTACCACAGCTTGGCTTATTTTGATCGTATAGCAAATATGCGTTCCGACCAAAGAGCTAAGTAGCCGATATCCCTCCCTTCTTCCAACTATCCCATCCACATGAGCTGTCGGGTCACATTGAAGTTCGGAACAGGCGGTGTAGGAGTTCTCGCGGATCCGTAGAGCGTGACGGGTTGACGGTGTAGACCCGGTGGGAATGGTTACCGTCGGCCACCTGCCGGTCAGTAGGGGACCCGAACCCGGGAATATCCCACCTGGGAGGCTGTCCCGCCAACCGGCGAAAATCCCGCATACTGCTGCCGAGCCGGGAGGGAGACCGGAGTGGATCCCGTTAGTGGTATGCGGGGGGGCACCGGGGGCCCTTCCGTGCCCCGCGTCAGCCCTTCATACAACTCGCGGACCAGCCGGTACTTACGCCCCGCCCCCTTATCTGAGTATCACTGTGGCCCCATACCTCATATAACCCCTTCCCGATATATATATCTCTCTCTAAATGATGCCACGAATAAGAAAAAAGAGAAGGCTTAACACGGCGGACACCCTATCCACATTTAAAATGGATTTTTGCAATGTCAGGGGTCTTCATAGCAACCTAGACGCTGTACACCACCACCTTGAGACAGCGCGGCCTGCTTTGCTCTTTTTAACGGAGACGCAGATATGTGCCCCGGATGACATCTCGTACCTTAAATACCCCGGCTACGAATTGGAGCAGACATTCCTTCGGAAAGCCGGGGTGTGCGTGTTCATACGGGGCGATATATGCTGTCGCCGCCTTCGGGGCCTCGAACATGGAGATCTGTCCATTTTATGGCTTCGCGTAGACCATGGGGGACTTACCCGTATCTACGCGTGCCTCTACAGATCTCCTTGCAGTGATTCGGGGTCGACTCTACTGTTTGAGAACGTCCAAAGGGGGATTGACCAAATGTTGGAGCAGTGCCCATCCGCAGAGGTGGTGGTCCTCGGTGACTGTAACGCTCATCATAAAGAGTGGCTGGCATCGAGGACCACCGATCTCCCGGGTAGGACCACTTTCAATATGGCCTTGGCCTATGGTCTCTCACAACTAGTAATACAGCCCACCCGTATTCCAGACGTTGAGAGCCACATGGCCTCCTTGTTGGACCTTCTGCTGACAACACATCCACGCGGATACAGGATGGTCGTCGATGCTCCACTTGGATCGTCCGACCACTGCCTTATCCGCACTGAAGCCCCCATTGCGCGACCCGTCCGCTCTCCAGCAAATGGTTCCCGCAGAGTCTGGCGATATGAGTCAGCAGATTGGGATGGACTCCGCGAATTTTTCGCGTCCTACCCTTGGAGGCGGCTTTGCTTCTCCACAGAGGATCCCGACGCTTGTGCGGACTGCATCACGGATACGGTGCTTCAGGGAATGGAACTATTCATTCCCAATGCCCGAATTCCCGTTGGTGGTCGTAGTCGCCCCTGGTTCAATCAGGCTTGTCGAGTGACCGCGCGCTTGAAACAGTCAGCGTACTTGGCCTGGAACGATGCCAGGAATCGTAAGGATCTGACCGTGAATGATGAGAAACGTAAGTTCAACGCCGCTTCCAGAGCCAACAAGAAGGCTATTGCTAAAGCAAAGGCAGATCACATTGCCAGAATAGGCGAGCGACTTCAAAGGCATCCCTCTGGGAGTCGTGCATTCTGGTCGCTCGCCAAAGCTGCGCAAGATAACTTTTGCCAGTCCAACCTCCCACCACTGCGCAATTTCGATGGCAGTCTGGCCCACAGTGCTAAGGAGAAAGCCGATCTCTTGGGCCGACTCTTCGCCTCTAACTCGACTTTGGATGATAGAGGAGCCACACCACCTTCCATCCCAAAGTGTAAGAGCTCCTTGCCAGAAATACGCATCACGCAACGTGCGGTTAGGCAGGAGCTCAGGCTTCTTGATACCCAGAAATCGAGCGGGCCGGACGGCATCCCTGCAGCGGTACTTAAGACGTGCGCCCCTGAGTTGACCCCCGTTCTGACGCGCCTCTACCGCCTCTCATATAAAACTGGAAGGGTTCCATCTTCGTGGAAGGTCGCCAATGTCCACCCTATTCCCAAAAAGGGTGACCGGTCAGACCCGTCAAATTACAGGCCGATAGCGATAACATCCTTGTTATCAAAAGTGATGGAGAGAGTTCTCAACACCAGACTCTTGCGGTATCTTGAGGAGCACCAGCTGATAAGCGACCGCCAGTACGGCTTCCGTTACGGTCGCTCAGCTGGTCATCTTCTTGTGTACCTTACGCACCGCTGGGCTGAAGCCTTGGAAGGCAAGGGCGAGGTTCTCGCTGTCAGCCTCGACATCGCCAAGGCGTTTGACAGGGTCTGGCACAAGGCCCTTCTATCGAAGCTTCCTTCTTATGGAATCCCCGAGGGGCTCTGCACATGGATCGCTAGCTTTCTGGACAATCGGAGCATTATGGTCGTCGTTGACGGTGCTTGTTCCAGTCTGAAAACCATTAATGCTGGCGTTCCACAAGGTTCGGTGCTCTCCCCAACACTGTTCATTCTGCATATCAATGATATGCTGTCCATAGAGAACATACATTGCTATGCGGATGACAGCACGGGTGATGCGCGATATACCAGCCAACAGAACGTCCCTCGGAGCGTTGTTCAGGAGAGACGGTTGCAACTTGTGTCAGAAGTCGAGGACTCTCTGGGGCGGGTCTCCGAATGGGGTGAGAGGAACCTGGTTCGATTCAACCCCACAAAGACACAAGTATGCGCGTTCACTGCGAAGAAAGACCCATTTGTCCTAGTGCCACAGTTCCAAGGAGTTACACTCCGAGTCACCGAGAGTATTGGGATCCTCGGTGTCGAAATCTCCAGCAAAGTCCAGTTTGGGAGTCATTTGGAAAATAAAGCCAAATTGGCGAGCAAAAAGGTGGGTGTCCTCAACAGGACGAAGCGTTACTTCTCGCCGGCACAGCGACTTGTGCTCTATAAAGCGCAGGTTCGACCGCACGTGGAGTACTGCTCTCATCTCTGGGCGGGTGCCCCCAAATACTTGCTCGATCCATTTGACTCCCTCCAAAGGCGAGCTGTTCGGATCGTTGATGATGACCCCAATCTCACGGACAGACTAGAGTCTTTACAGCAGAGGCGTGACTTTGGTGCACTTTGCGTACTCTACCGTCTGTTCAACGGGGAGTGCTCTGAGGAACTGTTTGACATGGTGCCACCGTCACCTTTCTACCACCGCACCACTCGACATCGTAGTAGGGTTCATCCATTCCACCTGGAAACAATACGGTCCTGTACGGATCGATTCCGGCGTTCTTTTCTTCCACGTACGTGTAGACTCTGGAATGAACTACCTGCTGCGGTGTTTCCCGAGCGCTACGACATGTCTTTCTTCAAACGTGGTTTAAAGAGAGTTTTCACTTTACGGTAGGCAGCGGCTTTGTCCCTGACATTCCTATAGTCCATGAGCGGCGGTTACCGCTTACCATCAGGTGGGCCGCTAGCTCGTCTGCCAACCATAGGCAATAAAAAAAAATAAAAAAAAAAAACCACTTTGTTGTCCGTCTGTCCGTTCGTCTATTTGTCAAGACTCTTTATCTCGGGAACGCGTAAAGGTATTGAATTGAAATTAAAACCATATCCTCATGTCTACAAATCCTTAAAGTTGTAAATGAAACTTCCAAGTTAACGTACTTATTTTAAAAACTGCGAGTTTCGATTCCTGAACTATTTATAGAATGTAGCTACAAATTTGTACGGAACCCTCCGTGGAAGAGTCCGACTTGCACTTGTCCCTAATTTAATCATTAGGCAGATAATAATGGAAGCAGAATAATAAACTACAAAAATGTTTTGTTGGTTTTATCTAATAACTAGGTGACCCTCGAAGTTGAATCTTCGTCGGCGTCAATTGCCCCCGTTTTTACAACATTTTTTGTTGTAGCTCCGCTCCTATTGGTCATATATAGATAGCGAATAAGTAAATTTTAGTATGACAATCGAGTAAATCAAACTATGGCTACTATGGAAAGTAGCCCTCGCAGCCCTCCCAGCACACCTCAGTCTCAACAGACAAAAAACCTCACCGTTGAAGCCTTGAGGACCAGCGATATCAAGCACTGGATGACATCAATTGAACAATGTCTGAATGAGGTATGTCAGATTGCTGCAGACGGGAAACTGAACTCAGAGCAAAAGCTAAGGATAAATACTATTGCGCGAAAGGTGGGAAATGGAGTCTCTCAAATGGCTGTGCACTATCAATCATTAAAGGAAAAAGCTATTTTAATTCATACTTCACTAGAAGCCTTGAAGGAAAACCAGGACCTAGCTGAATGCCTTAATGATTTCAAAAAATCTATCAAGCAGACCATGGAAGAAACCTGCAATAAACCAGTAAGTCAAGACAAACTCTCCTTTGCCGAAATGGTCAAGACCCGTAATAATAATATTCTGCGGCCTAAAAGTTTTAGCTCAATAGCAATATACCCAAAAGATGGACAAAAATCCAGTGACGACACTAAATCTCTAGTCCAAAAAATTATCTGCCCAGAGCAACTAAAATTGCATGTAAGAGGACTACGTAGGACCAAGAACGGCGGTGTAATTATCAGCACTGAAACAAAGGACGACATAGAGAAACTTCGTACGTCGACCCAGCTAACCAGTTCCGGGCTGAAGGTGGAAGAGCCGCATAAAAGAAGACCTAGAATCACAGTCATCGGAGTTCCAGCTACTCTACGTGACCAGGAAGTGTTTGACTGCATATTTGAGCAAAACCTAACTGACAAGATACCAAACCTAACGCGTGAATCGTACATGTCCTCTATGAAGTTAAGTCACAAATCGGGAAGAAAAGACGCACCAACATGCAATTTTGTACTGGAAGTGTCGGCTAGCATAAGAAAGGCCCTTATAAATCAAGATCGTGTATTTATCAATTGGACGTCCTGTCCAGTTCGGGACTTCACGTAAGTGACCAGATGCTTCAAATGCCAACAATATGGACACGCAGCTCGAACTTGTCGCGAAGCAACATACACGTGCGGACAGTGCGGTGAACTAGGTCACCAGGTAAATGAGTGCCCTAAGAAAACTGACTCGCCAAAATGTGCAACTTGCGTACGTTTTAAAAAACCAAGCGATCACAAAACAGGTGACTCAGAATGTCCGGCGAAAAAGATTGCTGAATCTAATTATATAAATAGCATAGACTATAATGAGGACACCTAAACGCGTCATAATATGATATAAACATTGCTAATTATATTTTATTTGTTACCTATAAGTATGTACCTACATGTTTTATTTATAAATATATATTTAAATAGGTTCTAATAGTTTACTACAAGTGCCCCTAACGCCTGTGGCACAGGTTTACCCTAGTACAGGCACCCTGTTGTTATCCCTATATTAGTTATTTTTTATGAACTATATACATTTTTAGTTATTAAAATGTAGGTATGGTTATCAGTTGTCTGGTTGCCATAGTACAGGCTCTGCCTAGTTTGGGATCAGATGACCGTGTGTGTTGTTCTAAGATATTATTAATGGACGTTATTATGTATCTGCTACCTAATTTTATGTATATGTTTTTGTAAAAAATATTTTCGTAATAATAAATTTATCTTATCTTATCTTATCTTATCTTATCTTATCTTATCTTATCTTATCTTATCTTATCTATCTTATCTTATAGCGGGATGTTATACAGCCTATAGCCTTTGTCAATAAATGGCCTATCTAACAATAGAAGAATTTTTATTCGAACCAGCAGTTTCTGAGATTATCACGTTCAACCAAACAAACTCTTCAGCTTTATAATATTAGTATAGATGTAATTAACTTCTTTTAAATATTATACCTCCTATTTATACCTACATATTTTCTACAAGCTTAAATCTTAATTGATTTATATTACATACGAATAACGTTATATAATTTGTTATCATTATTACAGACTACGAAGACCAACGTAATTGGCAGTGTCGTGTTTCCATTCTGGCATAATAATACTGAACTTGGTTTCACAAATTATAGGGCACATAACACTTTCATCGGCAAAGTAATTTCACTCGTATAGCCTCTTCAATCAAGGGTTAGTTATTGTCTATTGCGCCAAAATTTATCACAGGAGCTCTAGTAATTACAGTTCGTACTACATACAAATCACACAACCTTAAATAAAATATTAAGCCAGACTCCTTCTACAACAAGGTGCCGAATCTTTGGGCGAAAATAAAACAAGGGTCGCTGTTAACACTGAAAAATTTCCCATGGGTCTTATATTGTTAGGATATTCGATGTCGATGACGTCATCTTATATCTACGAAGGAGCGTGAATGTGAATATTCGCCGATGTTTGTTTCGTGGCCCGCGCACCGCATAATATTCATGTAAACCATAATAATATGAGATTTGGCCGCATGAAAAAGAGGAAAGCGGCCAAGTATTGTCGTAATAACTTTGTCATATGATGCTGCGAATATAATATATTGTATTACAACAAATTTATGTAAAAAGCAGTGGATTGCGAAATTGGATTTTATTTCAGTTTAAAATAAGCTTTCTTGAATGAAAAACTAAAAACCAACAACTCATTTTTTTCTTACTGAAGATAAATATTTGAAAGCTTCGAGAATTCACGTACGTGGTTGCAGTAACAAATGAATGACCAAAACGAGTTGGTTGTTTGTTCTTAACGAAGCTGTACTTCGACGAGCTACAAATAAGGCCGAAGAGCTGAGGCATCCATTATCTGACTTTATTTCCGAAGTTCGGAGGAGCAACTTAATTTATCCAGTTTGATACGAGTAATGTGCTTAATGTTCATTACTTTTCGACGAATGTGGAGTGATAAACAAACGTACTCAGGAAAACATTATAACGTTTAACAAGAGTTTTAAGGATCGATATATTTGGGGGATATGATCGACACAAAAATATGAGAGTGTTGAACTCTCATATTTTCGTGTCGAAAGATAATGAAGACATAATAAATACTTACAATGATAGCTAAACGCAATATTCTTCACTTTTGCTGACGTTGATATGGGATCCACAAAAATACTGGCAAAATAACGTCATTCCATATGAGTAATGCGACTTTCCTGTTAGCGAGATAGATTATGAATATCACAGATATATCCTATGCGAGTGCTGAGTACTGGAAACATTCCTGCATACTTATGTACTCATATGTAAATTATAAAAGACTGCACGATACCACCACGTACCTACAAGGTAACACAACCCATAAAGCCAACAGCTTAAAAATTCAACAGACTTGCTATTTGAAAGCGCCAAAAGTCTGATAAAACTCTACCTATATATTTTACGTACGTCCTTACATAAATAATTCTTAGTACGTAGGTCTTCTATAGAATGTATAAAAGCAATTTGATGCAAAATTGGATGCAAGTGGCTTGTCCCCACATTGTGGGAGAACTTTGGCGACGAGCACTAACGTCTCAATACATATTCAGAACACATTAATGGAGTTGCGACCTTGTATATCACTCACTTATTAACATCGTACCACCACCGGATCAAATGTTGCGGTTTCTATATCAGTACACCTAACAAGGAAATACCACATACGATGAAACCACCTACGTAACGTATTGTTGAGTATATTGTGATGAGTAAATCGCTCGGACTTATGATTCGTCGTCCTCGTGTGTCGCCGCCGCCGCCCCGTGTCGACTCGTGTGTTTCCCGTTTCCGTGTTAACTACTTACAGTCCCTTCGCTATATGTACGTACATACTAACATGTTGAGTGCCACGTGTTGCTTTTGTAAAAGGGGAGACGTCGCCAAATTGACTTAGCTGGGCTTAGCGGTAAAGGTGATAGGTGAATGACGGTCCATTACACATTGTACATTGACGGGTCAGTGCGAGTATAGGGTAGTAG
The DNA here is from genome assembly GCA_945859575.2 of Herminia tarsipennalis. Taxonomy (NCBI): domain Eukaryota; kingdom Metazoa; phylum Arthropoda; class Insecta; order Lepidoptera; family Erebidae; genus Herminia; species Herminia tarsipennalis. The sequence goes on along the minus strand of OX243839.2, from coordinate 13,298,633 downwards.
ACAAAAACAAATATTGAAGGTAGTCCTGTTATATTTTTACTATATTTTGTAAAAAAGTTTAGTTACGTTTATTTGCGACAATCTTTTATCAAGTGACAGATTGAAAAGTTAAGTAAGTTCTCGTGTCTCTCTGCATTATCGCTACGAGCATAATAACCAAAATTGATCTTCAGATTTTATTAACGAAATCATAAAACAAAGAACCTTTGACCTTTACGCGAGTTATCAAAGTTATAAAAACGTATCTGCTAAACTTGTTAGTCGTAATTGCTAAAATATTCTTATTCAAATTCTATTTTATTCGAATTAAAATCTGTGTTATAGTTTAAAATAATTAAGTGAATGAAGATAGATAGAAATAGTGACTTTGTTGTCTTAATTTAATAGAAAAGTACCGTTCCATACATTACAGAGCACGTTTTATTCAATTATTTTAAAAAGCAATACATGACTACATTTACTTTGTTAAATTTAATATAGAATGGAAAGCTTGCAACCTGAGTAAACTATTTATGAGATTAAAATCTAAAGAAGACCTGCTGAATCCTCATATCTTTTAAGACAATATTGCATAGAAAATAAACTAAATAAAATATGAATAATAATCTTACATGTTCAATAGAGATAGGGGGAGAGTAGTGTAATGTTTTAATGCAAACAAGCTCTGGTGATAGACGTTACCAGGTCTATGAATAACCGATATCTAAAAAATATATATAAAGAACCAACCTTCCGAGTTTTGAAGAGCGTGTTGACCCGTCAGTCCTACGCCTAATTTGTGTAAGATTGTGTCGTATTTCCTTCCCATTAGGCTATTGTATAGAGGGATCAGTGTTCTTCGTGTACATGTGTTTCTTTACACTCATTTTCACTATTTGTAGATTGCTGATCTCTGAAGCGCGTATACTCGCTCCAGCTGCAGGTTTGCCTTACGAATTGCTTGCCCTTTTGACAAGGTGTACTCTTTTTGGAAAGGCAAACTTCATCTTGATTACGTTTACTCTCATTTGTATTGTATAATATACCAATAGTTTTCTCAAATAGTAAACAATCATAACAATACATAATAAAACCCATCATAGATACACTATAATCGATTTTTTTGAGTTGAGAAAGTTAACGTAGGCACAGACGGCACATTGCGATCTCCACAAACACTTGACGAGTACTCAGACTACCTCGTTCACTCACAGAAATAAAACATCATGTTAGTTTCGAAATATTTTGAGTTCAATATTCGGAACATATGTACAAAATACAGTACATTAATATGTGTAATTGGCTAAGTGATCACTTTTCCAATGAATAAACCGCACATGACTTAAACATGGATTAGCTATTGGAGTCCACTAATTTCAAACTCTGCAACGCTACTGAATTAATTAGCCATTGATCACGATCTCCCCATTAAGTTCGAAAAGTGGTCAGTCCAGCAGTCCCTAGACAAGTAGCCTAAATGCTAATCGAATTATATAGCAATCGAATATAATGACATTGGAATGACGTCGTTGCGCGTACAAAACCACGAATATGAAAATTAGCTGGTAATCTTTCGCGCGAAATCAAATAACACTCGTAATCTTATGTCATGTGTTAAAATGGTCATACATATGACAAAACGACCTTTCGACGTACACGTACGCACGATGCGTGCGTACGCATGCACAATGAATACTTTTCGCATCGATACACGACGTTGAGCATTGACTTATTCGATTAGATGTTTACAAAAGATGCCATAAACAATTTGTTTACCGTATTTGAAAAAGCTTTATTATTCCAATGATATACTTTATTTGTCAACGGAGTCTCATGCGATAGAATGCGATTAAATCTACGGCATACCAGCCTGACCATGGATATGAGCGGCGAGCGGGAATAGTGAGTGACAGAGACACAATAGAAACGTAATAAGTCTGTCCTTCTTGCTCACCTCAATCGCCGCCGCTACTACATACAAGTACATGAAGTGTCTCATCGCACTGGGAGTTGGGACGCATCGCATTAGACGCTTACGTCAGACACCTCAGAGGTCTCAGATTACTAGCAATTCTGTTAACCCCTCCAGCTAAGCAAAATTGCTTATGTTAGGAGTGTTTTTACGTCTTTAGTATAATGGGTAGAGTCCGATGCCTTCAGGAATCGGTCAACGACTTATCAATGTTATTGAATGGCGGTAAAAAAATAAAGCCATGGAAAATATTTTAAAGCAACTAAAACTCACAGCCATCATCAAAGTATGTATTAATATGTCATTTCATACAACTCAAGATTTTTTTAAGAAAATTTTATTACATGCTTTGTTACTGTTAGAAACAAATATTCAATCTAATTAGTTACATGTACATGAATATATTAAGGATATATTTATGTACATGTAATCATGTTGACTATCGAAGATAAAATATCGCACTCTTCACACAATATCGTGTAACATATGAAAATAAATATTATTATACATGGACCGAGCGAGGATAAACTTGTACGACCGTGAACCAGTTTGTATGTTGCCAGTGTATTAATTCGTTTTGATTACATGGTCGAATATTGGACAACACTGACAGCGATATTTTATATTGGAACCTAAACCCCGTGTTTATTACCGAACGGTGTTTTATAAATATATGAAACGAAACTTAACATAAACCAACATCCAACAAATTTTGTCTGGCGTTAGACAGAAAGTACAAATTTAGCTTAAGTACGTAAGTATTAAAATAAGAATATACAATAGGAATACTAAATGTATTCCTATATGAGTGTTACTTTTCGTTGACCTTGAATGATGAACTTGAATCATGTAACTTAATTGTAACGCGACTGTTCCGTACATATAACACTGGATTTAAGGAGATTGGCATATTCCTCTACTCTAAGATTTATTTAAAAAATTAGAATTATTCATAGCTTACTCAAGCTACTAATTTTTTAAATAAATAAACTCGTGATTTGGTTAACCCATTATAAATGTATGTGTATTACATATTAACTTTTAGATTTACTTTGAATAAATATTTTTGTATTTATAATAGTTTTGTATTTATTATATATATTTCGGGACTTAATCGGTGCAATGCGATCGAAACGTCGGGTAAATAAACGGTTCGGTATGCGATTAAGTCCAGAAATATATCTAATATGTATATTAAAAACAGTAGTTTTGTATTTTTATCTGTCTACCACAACACGCATAGTCGTGGAACTCTGTTACTGGCTTAGATTATTCTAAATACAAACAGCTAAGGCTGGCTTCAGATCTTTTTTTGTAACTTAACAAAAGCTGTTGAGTTTCCTTAAATAAATAAATGAAATTTCCTGTAGTTATATCGTAGGTATCACTAATATAATAAAAAAAATAATTATAAAAAAAAAACCCGCCTGCACAAAAAAGATTGAAACAAGATATAAGAACATAATTATATAATTTCATGCAGTCGGAGGCATTAATGAATCTCGATGAACTTAGTGAAGGCGGGTTTTTTTATTTTTATAATTTTTTTTTTTATTAATACTTTTTAGTAGTTGTAATAAAATAAAAAATAAAAAATAAAAATGTTTTATTTTCGAACATCTAAGGCTCATAGGGTGTTAGTACAATTGCTTAATAACTATGTTAGTAAACATACTAAAATACTAAAATACCTACCACAAATGAAAATGAAAATTGGCTACAATGGGGAGATTCATCAAATTCCACTAATAACATGCAACTTGATAAACCTACCCATGGTCGGCCCATCCAGCCTCTCTGCAAATACCCTCAGGAGGCTGTTGGTGTTTTCCCCTACTCTGCGTATTACCGACGCAACCTTCTTACGCATTATCGCAAAGTAGTCATCAGTATGTGCGTCAGCGAACATGCCCGATGCACTACAATAAGGTGGAAGCCGCAACAACGCCCTGAAGGCATTATTATATTGAATTCGCAGGGTGTTGTCCGCTTTTTGGGTATGACTAGCCCAAAGGCTGCTGGTGTAAAATGTTTGGCAGTAAGCCTTGAAAAGTGTAATTTTAACAGGTACTGAACAACCAGCAAACCTTCGAGCCACCATATTACCCCTTACAGCCAACGCCCTACGCTCTCTTTCCATGTCCAAGTCATCTTTTAAATCCTCAGTAACAATGTGTCCCAGATATTTAAACTTAGTTACTCTCTGTAATAATGTACCACTAAGTTGAACGGGAGGGATGTGTGTTGGACTTTTATTTTTCCCTCTAAATACTAACATCTCACTTTTCTTAGGGTTATATTTTAGAACATGCTGTTTGGCATATACTTCACAAATTGAAAGCAACTTTCTAATTCCGCATATTGAGGGACTCAGCAGCACCATGTCATCTGCATAGTTTATGTTGTTTACACATACTCCATCTATATGGCATCCGACATGTGTGCTGCTGAGCTCCACAAGTAGCTTATTAACATACATATTAAAAAGCCTCGGCGAGGTAAGACCTCCCTGCCTAACCCCGCATTCAAGTTTGTATGGGTCAGACAATGCATTTGACCACTTTACAAAGTTTCTCTGCTTGTCATACCATACAGACAATGTAGAAACTAGTGATGCAGGAACGCCCTCCCCCCGGAGCTTTTCCCACAAGACATTATAGGAAACCAAATCAAAGGCTTTTGATAAGTCCAGGAAACAAGCATACACTGGTGTTTTCCTATCTGTATAATACTTGACAGTATGCTTTAATGTAAAAATGGCACTCTCAGTAGATAGCCCCGCACGAAAACCAAATTGTGAATCATGTAACTTTGTGCATCTACTGAGGTAAGAGTCAAGCACACTGTCAAATACTTTGGCTATCACAGTCGCCAGTGAAATAGGCCGATAGTTACCCTTGTCTGCTATGTCTCCTGTCCTATCTTTTACAATAGGTACGACTATCGTATCCAACATTTCCTGCGGTAAGCAAGAATGCCCTATACATAGATTGAATAACATCATCAACACCCCCGGCAAATGTTTACCAGCATTTTGAAGGTGCTCGATGCTGAGCCCATCATGTCCAGGCGATTTGCCTTTCTTCATGTATTTAATTGCATCTTTTATTTCTTTACAAGTAAGCCTTACGGGGGGTTCTAATTCGCAAAACTCAGCATCGTTCACCCTCGGTTGGGACTCAAGAGGTGAACTCACTTTAAAATATTCTTTGAAAGTATTGGCTATCTCAGTATAGTCACTCTTACCCTCCACACTAATTGGAAGACTTGGACTATTATTTAATTTCCTAGTCCCTTTCCAAAATGATGAAAAACCTTTTCCGGAATGAAGTGATGCTAAAATGTCCATCTCTATTTTTTCTTGGTTCTTAATGCACCACTTTAATTTTGATTTAAATATCTTACGACTTATTCTCATTTCCTCAAATATATGCCCACTGCTGGGTTGCCCATACCACATCCATAGTTTAAACTTATGTCTAGCTTGTACGTGATATTCTTTCACATATTTATTCCATCCCTTTATGCCCTTGGTTTTTCCCATAATGCCCCTTGGGGCCCTACTGTCACATGCAGCCTCACTTAATATAGATACAATATTTTTATACAATTTATCCAACAACATTTTATGATGTAAGTTATTACAGAATCTGTCTGCACAGCCTTCGAATTGTTTGGGAAAACCTAATCTTTTCAGTTTATTATTACATAATTCTAGGTACTTTTTACTTTCTTCTGTATTTCTATCCCCCCAACGAATACCATTAAATGTAGATTTAATCGCACAGGTTTTTAATCTAATAACATTAATATCACACTCTAACTTCAAGGGAAAATGATCTGACCAATATGAATCAAGAATAACCTCAATGTTTACAACTGTTTTTGCCGCCGACTGTGTCACAACACAGTGATCTAGCCATCGCTTACACCCGTGTGAGTCACTAATGAACGTATACGTATTTGAAAACATACCAAGATAATTAATATCTGCACATAATAATTCCTGCTCTGAACAAAAACTAAGAAGCTCATCACAAAATGACTCACCTGGGTGTGCATTGAAATCCCCCAATACATAAACTGATTCAATATTGCTGTTTTGTATTATAGAATATATTTCACTGAGACATTCCGTAAAACTCGGAAGGTTTTCACTACAATCCGTCGGCATGTATGTATTTATAACCATAAAACATCTGTCTTTCACGACTACTTTTATTGCACAAATCCGATTATTATCACTTTGCACTACAGTCACACAATTTAATGCACTTTTACGCCACAATATTGCAAGACCTCCGTATGGTCTACCTTTACAAATACCGGCTGAAGTGTCCACAGAAGACTTCGCAGTGTAACTAAATTCTTGATCTATATTTTCAAGATAGCATAAATCATGTGGATACAACCATGTTTCTTGTAACAATACAATGTCAGCTTTCCCACACAGTGACCGCACACAGTTTACAGATCTCTTTACATTTTTACAATTAAATGTTATTATGTTCATTTTTGAAGCACTATCCATTAATTGTATTCATTGTTTATCTATGTGAAAGGGGTTTTCCTTCCTCTTTTCTGTATTTGAAATGTATGAAACGCCGAAATTTTATACCGTCAGGCCAAATGTGGTCATCCAAAAACGTTTCCACTTTATTTTTGTTTACATATATTTTATAGGCGTTGTACGGCTTTTCCTTTTTCATTTTAATTTTTTCAAGTGAAACAACTACTGAAGTTTTATTTTTAATATATTCACAAATATCTTCTTCTGCTGGCTCTTTGTTTACGTTAGAGATAAACAAAGGGATTTTTATTTCAGCCGCTTTGAACTTCTCTGAGAGATTTGTAACCGCTTTCCCTGTTCTCCCAGCAAACCGATTTCTATACCTTTTTTTTTGAACTGTTGTCCACTTATCCGTTTGTGCATTATTTGTTTTCCATTCGCCTTGTCCCGCAACAACCGCCATGGTGGGTTGTTTTGTTTCCGTATTAACTGTATGACAAGCCGCAGTCTCGGTCATCTCAGTACATATTTCATTTTCTAACAGTGTTGAGTTAATCAGTGCGCACACACCTATATTATCTATGTCGCCCTGAGCGCGAGCGAGAGAACGATACTTTGGTGACTCAGCGCGCTCGGAACTTGAGCCTCTCGTGTTCAAACCGGCCGGCGATAAACCGACTGGCCCACTGTCGAGCAAATACCCTCCTCTTTTTCTCGTATTGATATTGCAGGTTAATAACGATTCCGGGGGTCGGATTGCATCTAAATTCATTTTCAATTCATCCAGTTGATTCACAGTTACGTAGTTACCTTTTATTTCATTTATCTCAGTACGCATAATCAACAGGTCTTTCAATAACTTGGTGACATCAACATGGTCGAACGTAACGGGTGGTAATTTTTGCAGGTCTCGCGCCACAAAAGTTGGGATCAGATCCGGCTCTGTTACTTTGAAGACACATATCATATCCTCTAACTCTCTTTGCTTTTTGCCTTCTTTTCGCCTAGACACTTTTTTTAGTTTACTTTTAACAGAACTAAATAGCAAATCTTTCGCATATACTACCTCCTCTTCAGAAAAAGCAGACGCACATATCCTTATTAGACTCTCATTGTTTCAAAATGTTTCAAAACTTTATTTCATGAACAATTTTTACATTGTGTTTGAATACATAATACATACTTTAAGGAATAGAGGTAAACTTAATAATAATATTCCGATGCCATGACATCATAAAAAAATACAAATCAAATAATTAGCACACCATTATAAACATACAAGTCAAGAAAATATAATAAAATAATACAGTGGTCAACAAAAAAAATTTAGAATTGAATATAAGCATATGGTAAAATAATAATGTAACAATGTCAAAAGAAAATAGGTATATATCTAATAATAATACTTAATGAATTAAATAATTATGATAAAAAATAAAAATTATTGTAATAATTAATGTTTTTCCTCGTCACGATAAGTACACTTTTGCATGTCATCGAGAGAATATAAACACCCTTCCAGTAAAAACATTCTAAGTTTGCATTTAAAATTACGTTTATATAGCAAGCTCTTCAAACCAATGGGTAACCTATTAAACATTTTGATAGCGTTATAATAACTGCTATGCTTTACTATATTCAGGCGAGATATATTTTTGCACTGAAAATCTTTTCTACGTGTGTTTTCCCTTAGTTGGCGTTCTTCATCGGTTTCGTAGTTATGAACGCATTTTGCAAAATTTGTTAACAAGACTAGTATGTATAGACTCGGCACCGTTAAAATTTCGAGCTTCACAAAATGCGGTCTACAAGATACGTCTTGTTTTATACCTACAATTGTTCTGATAGCCCTTTTTTGTAAAATGAAAGCTCTGGAAATGTTATAATTGTAACTACCTCCCCAGAATAATATGCTATATCTTAATTTGGATTCAATCAAAGCATAATATACCATTTTTAAATATTTAATGCCAACTTCATCCCTCAGACTTCTTAGCACATAACAAGCAGAACTGATTGCACTGTCCAAACTTGTGAGTTCGTTTTTCCAGTTCAGATACTCATCCACGTGGACTCCCAGAAATTTAGTACTTGTTACAGTATTTACTACTTCACCATTTAAAACACAATTTAGTTTGTCATTATTATTGGCCGTTGAACGAAACAACATGATATTAGTTTTATTGGTGTTTAAGTTTAGACTATTTATAGAGAACCAATTATGAAAAATGTGTAATGCCTCATTAACTTTTGAATTCAAGCCGTCTATGTTTTCTGCTGATATGATAGCATTGGTGTCATCAGCAAACATAATTGGTTGAATATCTCCCATTGAAATGTTTGTAACAAAGTGTATTAAGTCATTAATAAATGTAATAAAGAATATAGGGCCGAGTATTGAACCTTGCGGAACGCCTGTTATTATTGGAGTCGTTTTTGACTTAAATGTTTCCTCACAACAATATTTTCCATTCAAACCATTACTGTCAGCTACTGCATTAATTTGAACAAACATTTTTCTATTTTGGAGATATGATTGAAATAATCTCCACGCGTTACCCCTAACACCATAGTGATCTAGTTTTTTCAGAAGCAGTTCATGGTTGACCGTATCAAAAGCAGCACTTAAATCCAAAAAGAGTCCTGCCACTTTCTTTTTCTGGTTCATTCGGTTTACAACGTCACTGACTAGTAACTCAATGGCGTCTTGAGTGCCGACTCCGCTTATATACCCAAATTGTCGATGATGTAATACTTTGTTTAAATTCAGATGTTTAATCAACCTAACTCTTATAACTTTTTCAAAAATTTTTGACACTGTCGGTAATAACGAAATGGGCCTATACATAGAGGGATCTGACTTGACTCCCTTTTTATATATAGGTAATATCTTGGCTATTTTAAATTGATCTGGAAAAGTACCTTGCTCTAGACAATCATTAAACATTATGGTTAGAGGCTCTGCAAGAATATCAATATTTTCTTTAATTGCTGATATGGGTAGTTCATCGTAGCCACATGAGGATTTATTTTCCATGTGGGCAACCAATTTGAAAATTTCATCAGATGTGACTGCATCCCATATAATCTGGTTTTCGACTCTACTAGTATTTTTTTGTAGGAAGGTAATTGCCATTTGCGAGTAATCTTGTGCATGACTGAATTTCCGCCCAAATTCTTCTGCGAAAATATTAACAATTTCTGACGGATTAGACACAACTTTGTTACCAGATCTAAGAATAATCTTATCTTTTACGATTTGCTTTTTATTTCTGTGCTGATTGATAATCTTCCAGATATCTTTAGACAAATTTTTAAACTTAGCTATTTCTCTTTGGATTGCCAACCTCTTAGCCATTTTAATTACCCTTCTGTACACTACAATATATTTTTGTCTGTAATTGGTAATTCTTAAATCGTTATGGTTCCCTTTACCTACCATCAGAAAACGTTTCATTTGGCTAGAAGTTTTAATTCCTTTTGAAACCCAGCGCAAATTTGTTAGAGCATTTAACCGTATTTGCCTTTTTTGTTTTTTAAAGCTCTGTTTATATTCAGTTTGAAGCGTGCTAATGAAAGTATTGAGACCCACATTATTCCAGTCATAACTTAATAGCCTTTGCCTGAATCTGATTTTATTTTTTATACTAAGCCTCCTTTTTGTTACATAGAAAACTTTGTTTCTATTTAATTTGTTACATAATAATGATAAGTTACAAAACAGACCGGCATGTCCGTCAGCTACACCATTATGGTCAATATCTATTTTTACAATGCCATTTGTCGGTATATTCGTCAAAAAATTATCAATGCAGGACGAAGAGTCATTGCGTATAAAAGTAATTGTGTCAATAAGCGGTTTAAAATTATAACATGTCAATAAACTAATGAAATCTCGGCATTTTTTACTATCTGTTAATAGGTCAATGTTAAAATCTCCACATATGCAACTGCTGCTGCCGTGAAGGTGTTCTAACAGAGCTTCCAATTTATTCATAAATGTACTTATATTAGTATCATAAGGGTTACGATAGCAGCAACATACACAGGCACCAGTAATTTTATCCTTAATAGCACATATCTCAAATGCCTCAATTGTATACAATTTTTTTGCAATAGGTATTTCCTCACACTCCCTATCATTTCTTGCTAGTATAACTGTGCCTCCTCTTTTTTTATTACTTCTAGTGTTATAGGAAACCACTTTATAGTTAGTAAAATTTAATAAACTTATTAATTTATCATTCAGAAAGTGCTCACTAATGCAAAGGTAATCCATAGAATTATGTAAGCTTTCTATGTAGATCTCAAACTCATTTTTTTTATTGTTTAGACCACAAACATTTTGGTGAAAAATATTTAAATTTACAAAATTTGTATTATTGTTGTGTTTAGTTACATTCATCGAGCTATTTTTATTCTGATGGGGGGCGAAAACAAATCGTATCAGGGTGTGATGAAGAACACTGGTTAGCCACCATAGTAGGTACTGTCATGGTGGGTAAGGCGCCATCACTAGGGCAAGAAATATCGTCAGTTTGCGTGCTTACAGTAGTGCTTTTTATGATCTTAACCAATTCACATAGTGTGTGTTTTGATGTAACATAATAATTATTATAATTTATTTTATATGTGGCATTCAATATGGTTCTACACAACCATCTACAAGCGATAACACTATTGAAATTTTTTCTACCATTATAGTTATTATCTAAGGAAACAAACATTGTGTTATTTTTAAAATTAGAGCAAGTATGTTGCAACAATTGATTCAGTTTATATTCATTTAAATAGTTATTTTTGTAGACTTTACCAATCAGAATATTAGTGTATTGCATTCTGTAAAGAAAATTATAAAGAAAAGATTGAAATTTTAACACATTTTTGTCATTTGTACCACTCAGAAGTATTATATAATCTGTGTTAGTGAAGCTTTTACAAAAAGATTCGCATGCATTTACAACTTGGTCTATCTGTGCATATGGTTTAATGTAACAAGTTACAGTGTAATCATACCCCAGCAACTCTTGTAATTTTTGGCGTATCCCATGTCCTGTTTGGTCAGCAAATATTGCTACTCTGTGTATAGGGGATTTCTTCTCAAAGCTAGTCGCATTTAGAGCCTGATTCTTCTTTATAACTTTTTTTGTCGTAGATTGCTGCTCTGAAATACCTGTACCCTGTATTTGATCATCTATAAGGGTAACAATACCAGGTACTGTTGACGTCTGACTATTTTTTATTTGAGGTTCCTGGTGAGTGTGACGGTTGTCTCTGGAGTCATTAGGTTGCGCTTTAGCTTCTTTCGGCGATCTACCAGTTGTATGTAGTGTATTATCTTTATACGGCGCCTCATCTACTTTTTTTCCGCTGTTGTAGGGTTGCAGTGCGGCTGTTGGTTCTAAATTTCCTTTTTCTTCATCAGGGTTAATGCTGCTACAGTGTGTAGGTAATGTTGTTGTACTTGCATTCATTGTGGTTTCCTCTTGAGACGAAGGATCCTTGTTGAAAGTTGTTGTCGAGATACATATTGTGTCCTTGTCCTTTGTTGACGATTGGTTTGCACGATTTAATTTTTTTTGGTTTGATGTCAATTTATCTTGTATATTCAACTTTTTTAATTTTGGTTTTTTCCTTAATCTAGGTGTAGTTGCAGTGGTAACTTTTTTATAGGTATCTACTATTTTTGTTTGTTGTTCTAATTGGGTACTCAGTGACTCGTTTTGTGAACACAGATTTTCAATTTCTTGATGGGCAGAATTTAGTTGAGCTTCCAAAGTTTCAATTTTAGTTTTTAGTTCTAGATACATGACGCTATCTTCTCTGCTATTCAGACTTAACATGGTCAAATCGAGTATTGATGTATTGGATAATTCATTTAGAGAGCTGGTCCTTAGTGGTTTACGGAAGGTTACATTGTCGGTTTCCATTATGCCAATCAGTAATTTGTGTCTTTATTGTTATAATATAACAAAAAACTTTCTATTTATTTTTAGTTGTTTGATTTGTAGTGTTTTTCTTTATAAATATTTATGATTTTCCATTGAAGTGATAATTTGGACCAAATACGATTGTTTTTTTTACTATGGTATCATTTTATATCGATTTATACAATGGCAACACTATACTTAGTGTCAGGAAATGTCTAGGAGCTGAATATATGTCAATTTTCGTACTCCTACTCTCCACTAGATGGCGCTGTAAACAATTTCCGACTACCTAGAAGCTATTTTTAGTACAGCAACCCTAGCACTAGTGTCAGCTAATGTCAAATTTGTATTTCTACTCGCCACCGTGGGCGCTAGTTGTAGGGCAAATGTCACTTTTCAAATATTAGCACTGTATTGCAACGGTGTTTTATAAGATTGATTTGAGAAATCACACTAGTTCATGCATTTAGACTGCACAATTGTTATGAAAAATGTTCTTCAAAGTATGACACGTAGTTATGTAGTGTTCAATTATGTTACTTACTGTGTATTTACACAAATTTATGAAACATAGTCATTGATGTTTACAACTGTTTTTATTCTGTTTCCAATTGTTCATATAAGTCACTAACACTGTCACTGATTTAGAGAGATATTAGCACTATATTTCACTGTTGTGTACGTTGTTTTAAGCAAACATTGTTTATTTATGATTTTTAAATACGAGTATAATGCACGTTCGATAAAGGGTTGCCACACATTGTATACATTGTCTATCACTGCAATCTTATTCTGGATAAATGATAATAATTCACTGATTACAATATTACAGTTCGCACATTTTAGCGTATTCACAGTTTTCACAGACATCGTCGCGGAACTAGCCATTATATGTACAACTAACTTTTATCACAGCTATTGTCAAGTATTGAATATTGAAAAAAGAATGGTTGCTAACTAACTTTGTTAGTATTACTGTCATAATCATGTTATACCTTTTTGAAATGCTTAAGATGAGCCCTTTAATTTGATACCCATATTGCAGTATTCAAAACAACTTTTTTTTTCACACCTCTTTATTTTGACATCTCACAGCCGCCATATTTGTTTTTTTTAAATGTCACTTATCTAAGAACACTCGGGCGATCAAGACGAATCTAACGACGTCTGAATTGTATAAATCCGTTCAGTGGATTGTGAGATATTAGGTAATAAAGAATATTACATACATACATACAAACAAGATCCGCGCGAAAAACATAACCCTTCTTTACAGTCGGGTAAAAAGAAATAATCTTAAAGGCTTGCAGTTATGACATAAGTAGTCGAAATATAGTATGAGAGTATGACACGCCCGTGACCAGTATTTTAGTTACACTAATAGCGAAACCCTAAAAATGAATATCGAAAACAATATTGTTAAAACAATATTGTTTTGCAAAATTGAGTCTCTATTATAAGGGTTCACTGCGAAAATATTTAAATGGTACAAATTGGAGCTTATCAAGATAAGCACACGGCTATAACTCGGCGTGGTGAGAGCGTGACGCGACTGCCGGTGTGAACTCACCCTAATGCAGACAGATGGCGCAGGTAAATCAAGCGACTAACATTTTTCGCACGATTAATCTCAGCGCATAATGTTATAACTTTTTTATGTGATCATGGATTGATGAACCTCATAATGGGATTCGTTTTGTTCAACGATATTGGTTCGATGTAATCCCCTTGTTTCAGTAAAACAGAATTGAGTAAAAAAATCAGAGGGGCCTCTGCCAAATACTCCACAATTAAGAGGTTCTATTAGCGAGGCTCTCTACTCCTTTTCCTTATTGCGTTCGGGTATTTCAGTTGTCATTATAGCAAGGAAGCAGCTTAATAGAATCAGATACATACATAATACTTATTACTGCGAATATACTATTTTCGATTAATAATATAGAAGATTTTATTTTATGACGAACATTGAAATGATTGGTACTCAATCATGATCGAATTGCTGAAAGCGTTTTGATAAAATGCGGTACACAGATAAATGGTAAACTGGAAATATACAGGGTGTAACAGAAAGGTGTGGTCAAATTTCAGCAGCGTATAGGGTATGTTATCAGTATTGTACCTACCATGATGCCATAGCTGGTTGCATTATTACATAGTTATAGTATATTCTTTTTTCAAAATTCAGTAGTGAAAGGCGTATGGCATAGGAATTATTCCTCTATAATTTGATTGGATTATTATGGCACAGTACTTTTTAAGTAATACTTTGTTTAATTAATAGATTTTTCATTCCTAAATAATCTTAATTTTGTTTTTCAGGGTACTAAGATTTGATAACATTAGGTATGTGCACTCAGTATCATGGGCATATACTAACTCTTGAATATGACCACATCTTTTTGTTACAGCCTGTATACACAGTAGTATCGTATAAACAAAAAGAGCGTATATTAATTAAACTTAAAATAAGTCAGACTAAACTTACTAGACGGATCTTAAATTCCTTTTTAGTAAACCTCTTTGTAGTCTATAATGTGGACATATAAATGGAAAGTTTATCATCATTTGAACCTCTTTACTCTATAGAAAAAATTTCTTTTACATTTCATGTTTCTATTTCGGGCAATATGCTGTCTGCCAGTCAATCATGGAACGCTTCAGTTCTTTACCCCTATTATACATAAAACCTTTGTGTTACCATGTAGCTACAATTTTATAATAAGCAAAAGTATTCTTATTGGAAAAATAGGTGAATACAACTCCTCTAGTATACAAATGACATTTAGTATAAAAACAATATTACAATTCTCCTCGTGTTGTAACAAGACACAGCCAATGAGAAAATCGAATCGAGTGACTCATTAATAGACATAAACGAAGTACCCAACGAAGAAGGGAGCGAAACATAATTGCTACTTCATTGATTCTGTCGTAGCCGCGGAGCACCGTAGCACGTCAACAAATGATCGTAGCGATATAGAAGCTACGACACAGCTACGGTCTGCAACTGATAACGAAAAACGATTTGGGTAATGAAACGGTAATTTGGGTACGAGGCTATCATACTGAGTACTTGGTTACTGTATTATCATTTGGGATTGTCGTGAAAACCAAATTAGAATATCATTATTTAATATATTATCCGACTAATGATATTTTCATAAGATATTTTCCTAAACAAATATATGCCAGCTAAATTAAAATAAATGGAATTGAAGTTTCATGCAAAAATGTTTAAATAAAGAGTCTTTCTAGAAATTATACACGTGGTATTTGTGGAAGTAAACGCTAAAATTTAGTTGGGGAAGTAAATCTTGTAACCAGAGTGACATAATGATATGTTATGTTTCACAATATGAGTACGGTCGCCATAGCTCATCTGGGAATTACTGTTGTGACAGCTATGGGCCTAGCAAATGTCGTGTCAACATTCTATTGATATGAGATAAACTTACGCAAAATAAGGAAATAATGTTAACAATATTTTTGATGTGTTAACGTTTTATAAATCGATGACCGACACTCACGAAAAAGTGTCACGTTCCCCCACGGTCCGACTGTTGACTGGCGTTTTCGTTTTAACTGACTGAATGTTTTCTTAAAAAGTGTCACGTTATTGACTGGTTGCTAAGCAACGCAAATGGCGATATGTAATCAATGATTTCTTATGACGCTATCACGTAAAATTATCGTCCGTAAACCGGCTTTATAGACAACCATTTTTTTTTACTAACTATTTTTTTTTTAAAGGTCTCACACTAGCAATCCTGTTGACCTACTCCTGGTTCACGTCGGTAGTATAATAAGTAGGAATCGAACTTTAGGCTACTGTGGCTAATAATTATAAAAAAAAATTGCATATGGCAAATATTTCGACAATAGTTTCGACCGGGTTGTACCAACAGTGATCACAAGCTGACCTGCTCGAAACGTGAATCAATCCAATAAGTAAATACTTATCTAATGCCAGAGCCTGATAAATATTTATCTAATGCCTTCTTGACATTATTTCACAACCCTTGTCTACTTTACAAATTAAGCCCCTCAACAAAAAAATATATTTCTAGAGAGTTTGTGCTGGGTGTTGATGATGATTGAGGATGATTCACCGAATCAGTTAGGAGTTTCTCTTTTATATATTAGACGATCGCGTTTATTCCCAAATCAAACTGAAACATGCAACGCGAAAGATTTAGATTATTATTTGTAATTGAATAAACGATTATCTACAACTAGATATAACCAATTCCATTTAATCGTTTATTGCTTTACGTTATTCGATTTGTTCGACTATAAGATATTGATCTTTATAGTAAGAGCCTGGAAATGTAATAAGACAAAGTGAAGCATAAACGTTTTGTAACGTCATGTCAAATGTGTTACGGTTAAAGCACAATATATATATATATATATATATATATATATATATATATATATATATATATATATAGATAATAAAACAGTTTTTAACTAACACTTGCCAAATAAATCAGTGGATTGGCACCATGTCTGAGTGTTCTATGTGTTTATAAATATAGATTATATTTATAAACACATACTAATATTATAAAGCTGAAGATTTTGTTTGTTTGTTTGAACGCAATAATCTCAGGAACTACGGATCCGAATTAAAAAACTCTTTTACTGTTGGATAGCTCATTTATTGAGGAAGGCTTAGACCAAAAGGAGCGGAGCAGCAACGAAAAGTGTTGCAAAAACGAGGAAAATTTACACACCCGAAGTTGCGCGGGTCAGCTAATATAATATAATAATGGTCTCCTAACCGATTTCAGTTACGGCGCCCAATCTCCAAATCAAAAGTGTTTTTACCTCTTTAACTATGAAAAAAAACAATACTATTTGAGGGAGCACAGTTATACAACAGATTACCTAACTATGTTCGAACTACAATTAACTAAAAACCCAACAAATAAAACTTTACAAAAAACTTATTTGTGCGGTTGTGGATTGATAAAAATCAAATGTCTCAATTTTTTTGGATTCTGTACTGGATTCTTCACGATGTTGCCTCTCTAAACTTTTTCTTTGCCGTTGTCTTTCATGACACTATTTTGTACTTAAGTGAAAATTCGAATAGAATAACAAATATTCTCAAATGTCAGAGGACATGGAACTGCTACAAATTTTCCTTAAAGAACAAAACTTTGAAGCAAATCTGTCTGCAACTTTACTTACACTACAACTTGGTACTTTGTTTCTCAAAATAGCAAAAGGAAAACATACGTCTCGTATTCTATGGAAACAGTACTTTAATATTCTTATTGGTTATTCTCCTTCATAGTGTACTTTACTGAAGGTATATTGTGTATTTACATCTTTGAATATTACCGACACTGTTACTGAAATAAGTGTAGTTAAATTTCGATATTTGACAGTCCCTTTACCATCAATAAAGATATAGAATGTAGTCGCAGGAGTTTTAAATATTATTTTTAAAAGACGACTCCCGCAGTATGTACAAGCCATGTATCGCGAGGACTTTACAAACATACAAGTCACGGACACAAGTACACCCAGACCCGGAACAACAATTTGTGGATCACACAAAGGGGTGTCCTGTGTGGGAATCGAACCCACGACGACCTCTTGCGTAGCAGTCGGACACACTCCCACCACGCCACAGAGGCAGTCTAAATAGAGGGCAAACTAACTTTTCATTATTCTTGTCTTTGCAGTTAATTTTAGTTTGATTGTTGTGTGTTTATTTTACAACAATACCCTTCGCTTCATTGTTTATTATATTTTATTTACTTCCAGCAGATATTTTTGCAAGTAAAAAGAAACACAGTTCTCATCACCTCAGTGTATTGTTCTCTATATATGAGTTTGTGTAGCTGCCACTCGAGTGTATACCTAATATTACAAACATTATAGGTGACAGTGTTACTTTTTTCTTTTTCTGATTGTTAATTGTCAGTTATAATATTGTTAATTTGATAATAGTAATACTAATACTTTTACCGCATTATATAAATCATTTGCACACTGCCGCGTTTATCGCAATACGTCTAAAATCTTTAAAGCAGAGATATGTGCAGTTAAAGTGTACTATAAATATTCGACACTAGCACAAATTTGTGTATAATTGCCTAGATTTTTTTTTAAGAGACGACTCCCGCATTAGCGTACAAGTCCTGTGTCACGCAGGACTTTACAAACATACAAGTCACGATCAAAGTACATCGAGACTAGGAACAACAATTTATGGATCACACAAAGTTGTGTCCCGTGCGGAAATCGAACTCGCGACCTCTTGCGTAGCAGTCGGACACACTTCCACCGCGCCACAGAGGCAGTCGAAGATTGTCATGAGTCGAAGATTGACATGAACTCAATAATAATAATAAGAAGTAAATGTGGTCTTGACATTTGACAGTTCCTGCGCCACCAATCAATTGGGCTTTAAGTAATTCATCAGAGAAATTGAGTAACACCCTTGACACTGAGTTACAAAACATCATTTTATGAAACCTAAAAGCACTGACAACAATAAATAAATAATTTATATTAAACTTCATAGGCAATTAGAAAGCAAAATCAATAGTCAAAAAACATGTATTCTGTAAAATTAACTTTATAATTATTTTGGCAAGTTAGCAAAATTACTTTGAAATTTACGACAGTTCCTGGATGTGGAACACAGGAGCAGAGGTACTGATATTAATAGAAATTAGAGCTGTTTATCGGTAAAAGGATTTGTAAGTAACAACACAGTAGCGCTCCGTCGTCCGCCTATTCATTCAAATTCTATTTTGTATATTTTATATTAGACTTTTCATAAACCTCAGAGGGAGGAATTGTGTATTGTTTTGTCGTCACTTTCGCTTAGTATATCGAAAATACCAGGCCAGTTTAGCATACAAAAATACAAACATTAATTTAATCAAATTATAAACAAGAGGCAGTATAAAAGAAGGAACATATACAAATTATAGAGCTAAGGTTTAACATATAACAACAACTACACTACTAGGTAATTCAGAACAAGAATAAAATTTCTTTAAAAAGTTAAACACGCAGTTTAAGTACATTCTTCTGTAGGTAATAAAAACTTTTCATTTATTACGTGTCAGCTAAATGTGATTTCCTAAAAAAGATAACTTTGCTACAGCGTTCCACGGAAGACTGGACACCAATTAATTTCGTTTTATTCTGTCATTAATTAATGAAGTTCGTCCAATTCTATTAAGTACAAAGTTTTGTGTTTACTTTCTTTACCGTTGTACCCATTTTCTGTTAAATAAGGCCATTACGTCGTTATTTCGGCGAAGTCAATTTAATAAAAGTAGCGCATTATATTACTCGTACACCAATTTAACGATTCAACCATAAAAAATGGTCAGTTGTAGGTTAGCCTTTATGGACGTGGGACTTTTTTAATGTGTTGTCTTTGACTTCAAAAATGCTACCTTCTCTCGTATTTTGACCAAACTCAACACTGTAGGTAGGTACTTAATTTTTTTTATATAAGAAACCACATTAGAATGAGAGGGTGAATAGAAGGTTAACATATGAATGTTGGTAACCCTTTCACGCAAAAAGTGAAACGTTTGAAGAAAGTGAAGTGTTTGAAGAAACTCTAGAGTAATAAAGATCATTGTATCATAATAAAACAAATATAATATGTTATCCTGGTATTTGACTACAATGCAGATGGAGTTTGCAGACAAAAACTAATAAGTTATAAAAATTCTATTTAAAAAATACTTGATTTTTAATGTCTTGGAAAGGTAAGGTTGTAAAAATGCTACAAAAAAAACAGCGAGTAATTGCTAGTTACAATATTAAACGGGCATATTACAAATTCATCCTAAGTCTCGTCTTTAGATTTCTTACTTAAAAATGTAAACGAGTTTTACACATTACGGAACCATAAAATATTTAGCTGTTATAAGAAAGTAAGATGCCCGAGGCGGCTTTTAAGCGCGATCCATTCCGAATATTAATGGGTCCTCCATTTTGTATACGTTCGGTGTATGTAAACTATGAAGGACGTCAATAGCAGATATCTCTGACTTAAGGTACGGCGTCCGTTCCCCCTGACGGCCCAAAACTTGGCTAAAACTTTTGTTTGGATATCCAAAGATATCTTATATTTATGTTCGTGAGAATGTTTGAATTTGATATACCGATCTTTGATGTATAATAAAATAACATTGTTATACATGGATGTTGAATGT
This sequence comes from Herminia tarsipennalis, assembly GCA_945859575.2. Lineage (NCBI taxonomy): Eukaryota > Metazoa > Arthropoda > Insecta > Lepidoptera > Erebidae > Herminia > Herminia tarsipennalis. Next base: position 13,278,041 of record OX243839.2, on the reverse strand, counting down.
AAGCTAAACAAAACAGTTTGGTTTAATTATTTTTAGTTTAAATGACGATATAAGTTGTAGTACTAAAATTTGGTATAGTATTTTATTAATTAATTAACTCAAAATAGAATAATTGTCATATATAATACCGCTAAATGAGTTTCGAACTAAATTATAATTCAACTGTGGTATACTTATTATGAATATATAACATACTATTACTAATTAAACAATTGGTGTATTATTTTGTGTTGTACCTAATCGAAAAACAAAGTGTTGAGCATTCCTAACAACACTAACTTTACTCTAGTATCAATCCTCGTCTTATATTGGTGTTGTTTGTCCACTCGAGGGTAATACATTTTACTTTAATTGTCAGTACTACTCTGGGGCATAGTTATCGCCATATTAACCATAACAATTATGCGACAGGGGCCCCAAAAGTGCGTTAGCAATAGCACCTCCCCGTGTAAGCGACAAACAATTGTGAGTCAATTGTAAATTTGTGCGAAGGGCTCACAGAGGCCCCCAACAAATTTTGATTCAGCGCTTGTTAAACGCAAGCTACGCCCCTTATATTACCTAATGTCGACGGTCTAGTAAAACCAGTAAAAACAAACTTAGATTCTCCTCCAACCTCCCAGTTTCATAATCAGATCAGCCCCATTAAATATTTAAATTCCCATCCGGATCACATGTACTTGTAAAGTTTTGAATCGTTAGAATAATCAGAAGTCAGATAGAATCGATTTTCAACATTTGTTCCATAGTAACCATTGAATTTTATATGAGCGTGTGTGGAAAGCCATCCTGTTCCATTTCAATTGGCTAAGATAAAGTTCCTAATTAAAATTATGCAGACATACATAGCGGAAATACCGTAAGCCCTTTCACGATAAGCATCATCAACCTTTAATCCGAGTTCGGGCGTTCATTGTTAAGCTCATCACGCGCTTATTATTTCACTCCCGCAGCTCAAATACAATATTCAAATGCTAATATGTTTCATTTAGTAGTAGATTTAGTGTTCGTCTTTGAGATAAATGACTTTGATATCTCGGTGTTTCGATTAAATTACATATTAAACAGTTTGTGACCATGATGAACAAGATATCATAAGATCTATTAGCTGATAGATGTGAAACTTTTCGTAATTTAATGTAAAATGAATACATTGTGTCCTTTCCGCTTTTTAAACTTACCAATATTTAAAAATTGAAAAAAAAAATATATATTATTTGCGTTGAAAGAACAATAAGAAAACACAATAATTGCATTTTTGAAAGATAGAAAAATTTGAATCCAGACTCAGGAATCGAACCCGAGACTTCCGTAGCCAAACCGGGGCCAGAAGCGAACCACCTATCTGGACTATGCTACTAGATATCAAATTCTTCTATCTCTTAATACTTATACTATTTCTATCTTTCAAAAATGCAATTATTGTGTTTTCTTATTGTTCTTTCAACGCAAATAATATATATATTTTACTTAGTCTTACTTTCCATTTTATTTTTAAATTTGGATAGAATAAAACAAAACATTTGCAGTTTGACGTTTAATCTACTAGGTATATGGTGTAGCGAAACTTTTAAAACTTTTCTTAAGACTATCTACTCAACTTAATTTTAATGCTTCTCACACCTAAGTAGACGATTAAAACAGAGCTTTGGGGTAAAAGTAGTTTCTGAGTGTAAAACCTGGTTGGTCTATTACTAATTTTATATTGCGCGACTATCTTTGCAGTCTGATAATAATATTTGTAAAGTACATATATATCAAAAAGCTGCCTAATGATTAAGGCACCGGACTCGCAATCGTGAGGTCGCACATAATACTACCGACGTAAATCCACTCCTAATACAAGCAATTTAGCTTAACTGGAGGGGTTAACCAGATTGCTAGTAATGTGCAACCTGCATTGTTAGTTTTCTTTAAAAAAAAAATAATCAAACTATAAATCTAAACAACATTTTATTAAAAGCCCTATCCAGGGTTTTAGACGTGAAAGCGAAACACACACATACAGTTGCTATTGCATTTATATTAACTACGAACATATGAATTACGAAAAACTTGAACATTATAATGAAACAAATTTTCGAGATCATAGTTCAGTGCCGTCTAATAGAGCTTACAGAACGTTGAGAACAATAAACTATACTAAATGAAGAACAAAAAAAATACGGAGGTCATTCGCCAATAAACTATAAATCTACGCTTATGATCGCGTATAAAGCAAGGAAGCAATTGAATACTCCAACCACGCGTAGCACGTATTTATATTGCAGGCGGTTGAAAGGCTTGGCCTAGCTCCAGTTTGACTGGGTCGAACATCCCCTGTCGGCATCGGGACGGCTAGCGGTTCGTCTACGTACATGTCTCTAGCGCATATGTTCCCAACCTGGGTATTTAAACAATTACTACCACGTATAGAGGAGATCAGATTTTTTTTTTTAGAAGAAGGTCATGTAGCGTTTGTGATAATATCATTAGTACGTGCCTTGTACAGAACGTGTAAGCGTCCCCATGTTCAAGGCGCTTTGGACATTTTGGCCGCGAAAAAAATATAGCGCCGCAGTGTATGCTGGTCTTAAAGAAAAATGATGAAGATTTTTTTCAGTATAAATTATCTCGATGACCTAAGGTAGAGAGTAAAGCAGCTATTCTTTGGGGTAAAGAAGGTGATAATAAATTATACTGTATGATCAACTAGATATATATTTAATTAAAGTACACTATACTATAGCTGCTTTACTCTCTATCTCGATGACCTGGGGTAGAGAGTAAAGCAGCTATAGTATAGGGTAAAGAAGGTGATAATAAATTAAACTGTACTAGCGGCCCGCTCCGGCTTCGCACGGGTATAAAATATATAGCCTGTATTTAATGGATGTTATTATGCATATAAACCTTCCTCTTCAATCACTCTATTCTATCTATTAAAAAAAAACGAATCAAAATCCATTGCGTAGTTTTAAAGATTTAAGCATACATAGGGATATAGGGACAGAGAAAGCGACTTTGTTTTATACTATATCAATAATAGCTATACATCAATAAATAGTTTACCCATTACTTTTGTGGTTTAAGAATTGAGAATTGAAACATAATATAAAATAACGCACTAAATAAAAAAACTAAAAATACAACAAAATTGTTTTATAATAATCCATAAGAGTAACGGGATCAAAAAGGTTAGGAAGCACTGTACTAGCGGCTTATTTTATAACTTGTTCCTCTGCGCACCGGGTTGGCGTGTCCGCCGGCGTTCCGTAAAACACGTTCTATGTTACCATGGTAATAAAGCTCTGAACAAGAATATTTGAACTCACCTTGAGCGAGATTTGTTCATCTAAATTTTAATTTACTAATAAGATTAAAGGAAATAAGGTGTATAATGGAACTACATTTTTTACTCGTCTACCCAAAAAAGGAGTGTATTATTTTCAGGGTTTATGTATGTATATTCAAAAGATTTTTTACCCCATCATAACTTTTTAACGCCATAACGGATTTAGATGATTGGGGTACTGTTAGAATACCTAAATGAGTCTTTAAGGTTACTTTAAAATGGCTGCCTTAAGTCATAATGTTTTTGTTTTAATTCAAATTACTTACGAGTTATCACACTAATATTATAAAGGCAAAAGTGTTTTGTTTGTTATTTCCTCACGTCTAAACGGCTGGAGCGATTTTAATAAAATTTGGTAAGTATGGAGTTTGCTAACACCCTGGATTAACACATAGGCTAATAAAACGCGGGTAAGACCGCGGGGCATAGGTATTTCAAAATAATTGCTATGCCTGTAGGCATATATTATATTTAATGACACTATGTAGGTAGGGATACGAAAAAAGTATCAATACTTTGAGGTATTTACCTTTCGATACCGATAACTTTGTACTCGATACTTTGCAATCGATACTTTATACTCAATGAATACTTTTTGGCAGGAATCGTATCAAATAAATGTTAGAAATTACATACTTAAAACTTAGGTTTACACGGTCTAGTTCAATTATGTCTTAGGGTTGAATAAACTTTTTTTTTTTAAATAACTATCGGCGATATTTTTATTCTACATAAATATCGATTTTCGATATTTATTTCAGGGTATCAAATTCGACATTTTACACACCATTCCGTTTCCGGCTGTATTGGGTCAGTCAATTCGTTTTGTCTTTTTTATTCTTTTATTTAGTTCAGGTTTTCTATTGACACCTTTAAAAACATCAAACAAAATTAAATAACCTTTATTGAAATGTCACACTATTATAAAAAATCGTACAAGTACAAATACATGATTTCATTATCACGAGCAAAAAAGAGAAAAATGTAATTAGCTGCTTTCATCTGTTGATGCCAGCAATGCAACACTGACATACTGAAGACATGTTAAATCTGTGAAAATTTGCCTTTGTGGATAAAACACACAAAGTAAAATTTTCACAGATTTAACTTTAACACCGAAAAAGTTACATACAAACTTGTAACTTCTTTTTACTCCCATAAGGGTTGATTTTCAAAAAACGCTGAAACACGTAGCATTATTTTAAACCAAAAAGTCATATACGAAATTTCACAGATTTAACTTTAAAACTGACGGAGTTCTATACAAAAATAATACCACTATTTTACCCCCATAAAGGATGAATTTCCAAAAATCCCGAACGTTCTCAAAATTTCACGTCTCTATGATCAGTGGTTTAGGTTGTGCGTTGATCCATCAGTCAGTGAATCACTCAAAACAATGACTTTTATATATACAGATTCACAAAGTCTGCTTTTGTGGTGTTTGGTTCGAATTAGAGTGATATTTAAAAACTAGTGACCTGCGAAACCATTGTGTATGATTTCGAGAAACCTATTTGAACTAACAACATAAACGCTTTTGATGCAGTATTTCAGAGTAAGATTAATATGGTTAATAATATAATCACTCTTCGATGAGATTTTTAGTTTATACCCATTATCAGGGCTTTCTTAGGTAAGTATATTTCGTACGTTCAACAAACGCCAAGAATGGGTGTTATAAGTGCTGAGTCATTCTAGCAATTATTACTTTAAGCCTATTCTCATTTGGCGTTTAACATAGTTGCGGCTTACATTTACAACCCTCCATTCATGCAATTTCCTCTATACAAGACTCTCTTTAAAAAAAACTTTACAAGCAAAGCACCGTACAAATAAATCCATTATTATATTGAATTGAAAAACCGTACTCGGGGAGTTAAACGTAACAATATACTCGTAAAAGAATGTGAATGTGTTCCTGGCTTATTTCCCTGAGTGAATACAGTAAGTAAGGGGCACTCTGCGCTTGCATACACTCCGGTGAGCGTGCACTGCAGTCTTTGAACAATTTTATTCACTCTACAACTCTAACCCGATAGACATTGCAACAACGTTAGAATTAAAAACTACAATCGTCCATTGTTATCGTATATTACAATTTTTATTTTGTAGGGTTCCGTAGCCAAAATGGCAAAAACAGAACCCTTATATTTTCGTCATGTCATGTCTGTCTGTCTGTCTGTCAATGACATTTTACTCAAAGACTACACAATGGATATTGATTAAATTTGTTGAAAATGTGTGTTTTAGTAGCCGCTACTTAGTTTGATAGCTAAATAATATAAATATTTTTTTTTTAGGGGGTCACTCCATACATGTAAAATAAAGTTTTTTTTTTGGGTGAACATCATCGTGTAGGTAAATACATCATTCGACAAGTCTTAAAAACATTTTAAGGTTTCTAATAAACTTTTTTGATTAAGTGAATATTTTTGGAAATTATCGCTCCGAAAGTTGCATAAATTGGGTTCCCCCGTTTCCCTTATCTTTTGAACCATGTGACCAAAAATATGAAAACAATAAAGAAGGTAGTACTTTAAATTAAAATTTTGATTATTTCGGACATGATCGGGTATACCGTCAATAAGTTATTGCAGAAAAACTGAGTTTCTCAACAAAAGGGCGTAAGTGCCATGTACAAACGCTCTTCTGGTGGAATTATTCAAATCGGATTTTTTCATACGGCAACGGCTCCGGAACCCTACACTGAGCATAATCCGACATGCTTTTGCCCAGTTTTTTTTTCAATACTCTGTACGCGCTCAGCTTCATCCACGTTCAAAAGTAATCCGTGACTGAACTTTGTTTTAATAACTTCCTCAATTTCGGTCTGACTAAGTTCTCATAAAAGCTTTCATTATTCTCTGTCCGTTAACTTGATGGTAATGATCGATCGAGAATGAGGCTCTAATTACGAGTATGATGGAGTGACCCAATAAGTTATATAACGGTTATTAGACATGTATACAAATGGTTTAATAAATTGTATTTATTTTACATTTAAATGTCTTCCTACTTTATCTTTAATTAAGATTTGTGCTATCTTCATATTTAATTTCATTAAAAACCTTGCAAGAGCATGGATCATGCCGTGTAGGGTTCCGCAGCTGTTACTACGAACTAAAAATACGATCCGATAAAGTGCATCAGTAAAAGAGCGTATCTTCGTGGCACTTACGTCCTTTTGTTGGTTAACGCAGTTTTTCAAAACTAACTCAATATGTATGTCCGATGAAGTTAAAAATAATTTTAGTTGAAATTATTTATTGAGCACCTTTGTAATTTTTTTAAATATTTTTTGGTCGCAACAGTTTAAAAGTTATGGGGGTGGGCACGATATTTTAGCAACTTTCGAAGCTATTATTTCCTAAAATATTCCCTTAATCGAAACAGTTTCTTAAAAACCTTGTAAATATTTTTAAAAGACCGGTCGATGTGCCATACGTAGATGATTGCTGCAAAAAACATGTTTTAGCCTCTGCGACATGTAGGGAGTGCTCCGTAGAAATATTTATTTTTGTTTTTTAACTATCTATACAAAACACCTAAACTATATTTTGTCAAGAATGCCTGTGATATACGGACGGACAGACAGACGGACGTACATGACGAAACTATTAGGGTTCCGTTTTTACCATTTTGGCTATGGAACCCTAAAAACAGTGATTTAGTTGTGATTAAGTGTCAAACAATAAAGTCATTTTTTATTAAATAACTGTAATTATCATTCTTGGACTCAACAGATATCATCTATGATCATTTTGACCGTAGGAAATAGTAGTAGGTAGAAAATAAAAGTTCGATATTATTGTTAAAGTAATTATACAGGCATAACGCGTTATGCCGGTTTTCCTGCTAACATTTATGATAGTCGTTATGCTAACTAAGCAAACTGAAGTTGCAGTATTACAATGGCTGGCGTCGCGCGTCGGTCCGGTCAAAGCGCTGTTGCCATGTTTAGCATAATTGCCACGATTACAATTAAAAATGTTACTTTTAATACGCTTATACGCTATACTAATGTAACTTCGAATGTGGAAAAAAACACTATACGTTTAATTTTCACCTGTTGTGTTCATTTTTATTAGCTGTATGAATAATTTCAAAATTTATGAAGAGATAATAATGCCTATAATTTTATAACTAACTAGCTGTCCCGCGCAACTTCGTCTGCGTAAATTTTCCCCATTTTTGAAACTTTTCTCATTGCTGCTCCGCTCCTTTTAGTCGTAGCGTGATGTTATATAGCCTATAGCCTTCCTCGATAAATGGGCTATCCAATAAAAAAATATTTTTTTCAAATCGGACCAGTAGGTTCCTGAGATTAGCGTGTTTAAACAAACAAACAAACAAACAAACAATCAAACAAACAAACAAACTCTTTCGCTTTATAATACACACATCAAAAGTGTCTAGGGATCAACATATATTTTTGCAATAACTTTTCTCCTGATTGATTTTTTTTTTTTTATTTCTTTAAGGATTCATCAAATAAAGTGTTTTCGTTTGTCACAGTAACGATAAACCAAGTCACCTTTGCATTAATAAAGAAATTTGCCATTTTCCTAATAAAGGGATTTTTGACATTTGAACCACTAACATTAAAGTTCGAAAAAAAGACTGAAATAACAGTTTTCTTTAAAATTTTATTGGGTAACTTAAACAATTAATAATCCGTGTTTCTACCGCGAACACTAACAACACAAGAACATCGGTTTGGCATACTCAAAATGAGTTCATCCAAATCACGCTGTGGAATGGCCGCCCATGTTCGTTGCAACAACAAAAAAAGGTCTTCTTGCGACTGGATACCCTCCATATTCGGCAGAGCTCTTCTCTGTAGCATATCCCATGCATGCTCAATCGGGTTCAAGTCTGGCGACTGAGCAGGCCAGGGCAGGACATTAATGTTAGCTGCGGCGAGAGTCTGTCTTACAACTCTTGCGGTGTGCGGTCGTGCATTATCATGCATTAACTGAAATAAGGGACCGATTTGCACTTGTAGAGGAATATGAAAATATAATGACGTCTGATACAATCGTCTCAGCATAAATTTGAGCGTTGAGGTTGCCTCTGATCCAAATCAACTCAGTTCTTCCGCCGATCCAAATACCCGCCCATACCATGATGGTTCCACCACTATAAGGATGGACTTCCTGGCAGGATTTTAATCGCTGTTGGCGTCCAGGGGTTCTCCAGTGTCGTATACGTCTTGTATCCGGTCTCATACCAAAACGAGACTCATCAGAAAAGCACACGAAACGCCATTGTTCTTCTGCCCAATTTCTGTGTTCAAGAGCCCATTGATATCGAATCCTACGATTGTGCATTGCTATAGGTGGTACCCGTAGCGGTCTTCGGGAATGAAGGTTCACTTCATGCAAGCGGTTTCTGACTGTTTGGTCGCTAATTAAGTTCCCTGAAGAGTGATGAAGCCTCACGGCTAACATCATGGCGGTTATTGTTGGACCTCTTCGAGTTAAGATTTGAATGTATCGGTCTTGTCTCCGTGTGGTGCAGCGATACCGTACTCCATGGCGCTCAGCCACGGTACCAGTGCTTCGGTAACGTGTCCAAAGTCGACTGATAACACTCTGACTTGTATTCAGAGCTAAAGCCACAGTACGTTGCCGGGAACCAGCTTCTATCATTCCCACGGCTCTGAGCATTTCTTCCCTGCTTAAATGACGTCGCCGCTCCATAATAACGTTGGTTTTAATCAGTAGTAGGGAAACAGTAGCACTAATAATGTCTTCAATGCGTTGTATGTTTTTATAGGGAAAATATTGACAGCTGATTTTCATCTTTTACTCGAATTTGATTCACAGTTCCTGATTCAAATTATGAAATGCACCAAAAAGGATCCATATAAATTTATAAAATCATAAATTTATTACAAAGCCACATCTCAATCTCAAGAAATCCGCATAAAAATGCTTGATCCCTAGACACTTTTAATGTGTGTATAAGTATAGATAAAAATGTCTCAAAACTAAATAAAATGAGCTCATCCCGTAATGGTGGAAAAATATTTTTTGGCATATATATGGTGTTTAGATTGCACAAAAACGTAACTATACAGTTTTTTCAAATTATGTTATAGAATTGTGGGGCTTCCACCAAATTATAGGGAATAGCAGTGAAAAGTTTAAAAACTAATTTTTGGTAAATGTCATAAGTCTGTTGTACTCTGGAATGCATTGATCAAAATCAGAATGGCTTCTAATCACTTCAATCTCAAGGTGAAAGTTTGTACACTGTTATTCGATGGATTAACTGAAACGATTAAACTCAACGCTAGCTACATAAATTACTATAACGTATATTAGTTATATTTCGGGACTTAATCGCGTGAATTATTCAAAGGTACGAACCTTTTATTTACCCGACGTTTCGATCGAATTGCACCGATCGTGGTCACGGGTCGACTGACTACTAACTACAGACATACTATAACGTATGTCTGTATGTTATGAATTTGTATGTATGTAATGTATTTAAGTAGGTATATGTAGATTTGAATGTATTTAAGTGTATGTATATTTGTAATTATATTAGGTATTTCAGTATACGTATGTGTTCTTTTTTTATTTTTATAGTGGATTGTATTTATACCTAATTTTATTTCACATCACCCATAGCCATCACAAGGTTGGCAGGTAGAGAAAGCTTTTAGCATTAAGTCTGCCTTTGTACATTATTTAAGTCAATAAATAAATAAATAAAATTAAAGCTTATTTTCACGATGCATTATTATTGTACATTCACGGGTAACACCTAATGAAATGAATAGACTTAAGCCATTATACGATGCCAACGTTTAGTTCAGACCATGCCAGGTGTTTTTGTTTTAATTTAATTGTATGCAACAGGCAAGAAACTTGCATCGTGTAAATGGCTTTTAAAACGAAATACCCTCAAAATTGTAATACAAAATAAAAACTACAACTGTTTACTCAAATTATCAAATTCCTTTACAAATATTTATTGAAGTAGTGAATTTCTCATAATATGTTAATCTTGATGCAAAAGGGTCTCTGAAAATATTTCAAGTGTGATTTTTTTAGCCCAAATGTACACATTAATAATTTTGTTAACTAAATTTTAAAAGACTATTGTAGCTCACCCACACTAAGGTTAAGCTTTGTCTGGGTGAGTTTGTTTTAGTCTTTTTAATTTCCTTGAAAATACTCTTTTAACACAGTTTTTATACGCCGAACCAATTATACACCCACGTCGGCTCTCGGGTGCCCTTTAAAGACAATCTGAACATGAACGTCAGTTATTAGTATAATATAAATAATGGCCCATTACAAAATTATCTTTACAAAAGTATTTTTTGTTTGTTTGAAACATTATCAAAGAAATATCTGTGTCATTAATTTACTTAAAATAATGGTTCTCTGTAAAGTCGGTTTACGGAGGATAATTTTACGTGATAACGTCATAAGAAAACATTGATGACATTGTAATAAACAATCATGTCTGGGAAAGCTTTAGTTCTAGTTGTATCGCTGATAGGCTGATACTATCAGCCTATCAGTGGGCAGAACGTGACACTTTTTCATGGGTGCAGCCGGTCATCGATTATAATGTTAGTAATTATACGTCAAAACGAATTGACAGTGTACTTACTTACATTATAATAAGCGTTACCTATAACCTTCCAAAGCCTTACTTAAACCTTATTTTAGGTAGTATCCACTTATGTCGCTGCAATCGCTATTTGCTTAGCATAACGTGACACTTTTTCGTGCGTGCAGTCGGTCATCGATTTATAAGACGTAATCACGTCAAAAAAATAATATTTGCTGTTCATGTTCATTTTAATTGTCTATTTAAATATCCTTGTATAAAAGATTATTAAAACAAAACTTCATCGACTTCGACATTTGTCCATTCTATCTATTCTTGTCCACATACGTTTCTTTTTAGATAAGATGTATATATTATCTTTATACCACTACGAGCACTTTTCCATGTGCGTCAGTAGCTCATATACATATGTCAGTCTAAGTAAGTCTAAGTTTTAAAATCATTGAACTACTTTTCTTTAAATTTAGAACATATATGGAGATCATATACTATCTACTTTGTATAGTAACAGGCTATTATAATGCAGACCCATTCACTGAACTTTAAAGAACATCCATTTAAGAGATGACCAACTATGCTTCACATTCAAAAGGCACATTTCTTATAAATTGACAAAATGTTTTCATCTTACTACAAAGAAAAACATTGACAAGCGAGCGAGGATACAAATTGTAAGAATAATTTACTATCGTGGACTAGATTCGCAGCCTATAAATCCAAACGGAAAATAAAGCCTTCTTCAAACCGAATCAGATCGATTGTGTACACAGCCTGACGTAGAAAAGTAAAACCATCAAGAATGAATTGGCATGACCCAAACTGAATGGGCACATTTGATGTTTGTGGTCATGTTGGTATTCAAATCGTCAAACGCGACGCAATAAATTGCGTCTTTCAATTGTAATTTAACAGATCAATTCAAAATGTCACTTGATTAAAACCTTTTCAAACGCAGTATAATATTTCTTTTTTTAGGGTTCCGTACCTTAAAAGAAAAAACGAACCCTTATAAGATTACTTTGTTTGTTTGGTCGTCCGTCCGTCTGTCTGTCAAGACCCTTTATCTCGGGAAAGCGAGAAGATATCGAGTTGAAATTAAAACTATATATTCAGATCTACAGTCCCTATAAAAAAACTATATTAAGTATCTACTTTCCTAGGCTAAAAATCTCTTAATATTCTTATATGCACACAGTCGAATGACGTCAGTAATTGATCCTATAAAATAAATACTTATGACTTTTTGTAAACTTTTTGGTTTGAGATCAAAAGTTTTATAAAAAGTCTTAAGCCAAAACAATTACATTTATTAATAATAATTGTCTCCTAACCGATTTCAGTTAAGACGGCCAATCTCATTAAAATCTAGCCAACTACGTAACTAAGACGCAGATGCACTCTCATTGTCCGATGGGACCGGAGATAAATTAGGCGCAGGACCCACGGCTTAACGTGCTCTCTGAGGCACTCCGGGTGTGACAATGTTCGAAAACGGTCACCCATCTATGAACCCTGTCGGTCCATAGATGGGTATTAGCGTTGCGTAACCTCGAAGATATCTCGATCTGGTGGGTCGCCACTGAGTCAGGGATTATTATTATTATTGAACCTGTGAAATCAAACTTCTAAGTTCGCTAAAAAAATATACGGCCGTTTATTTTATAAAAACTGCAAGACTCGATTATTGAACTACATATTTATAATATATTTCATATATTATAATATATAGATAATAATAGTATTTTTTTTGGTAAAACGTGTTTTTTTGAGATTATATTTAGATACGAATTACATACTGATTAAATATGAAAAATCAAAAAACTCAAATCAAATATTGAAATGAAAAAGACTCTAACCGGGGTGTTCGGCTTTCGGGACATAAGGCGACCACTGAGTAGTGTAATAATTCAGTTGTTAAAATGGCTGTGTTATAAACGAAATGTCTTTTACTAACTCACTCGCGAAATCGCGAAAACTACATGACCGTAGAATGACTGCCTCTGTGGGCGTGTTCGATTCCCACACGCGACACCACTTTGTGTGATCCACAAATTATTGTTGCGGGTCTGGGTGTACTTTGTGTCCGTGACTTGTATGTTTGTAAAGTACAACACAAGGCTTGTATCCTCCTGAGCGAGTCGTCTTTAAAGAAAAGAAAAAGTGGAATTTGGCTTCCAGGTACTTAATTTTCACGTGAGCGCTACTGGAACCCTTAAGATAATATTTTGTTGCCACATCCTCCATTTTATATGTCTATTATAATAATAAATTGAATTTCATTCACAATTATTATCACTGACAGACAATACAGTTATGTCGTATAGAATCAATTAAGTTTTAAGTAAAAAGAGGTAGATAGGTTACTTAAACAATATTCGATTTTTAAAAACAGCAATCTAATCACTCATAGCACTAATACTACTAAGCTCTCATATAACCTATATATTTTAATGTCACACTATTACAAAAAGTCGCAAAAGTAGGAAAGCATCATTTAATTATCACTAGCGAAAAAGAGAAAAATATAATCCACTGCTTTCATCTATTGACGCCGGTAATGCGACACTGGCATATAAAAATTTGGTCAATTGTCTAGATTTTAAGGTACCGCTTGCTGAGCATATAAAATGTTTATAAGTATAATATAACATCATTGTATAAAATGTTTTAGGGAGACGTTCCCTTCTTAAGTGTTAAATTTAGTATTTCCAAATTGCCGAACGGGAATTTAGGCTTCTCTTGTTAAAACATAATATGCCACAAGCGTCACTCAATTTTGAGATGCTGTTGACTCTCAATTCTTTCAAATCTTCTTAATCGTGCTCATGCTGTCACTATCATTTAAAAGAGAATAGTAGCGACAGAAATACTTTTAAGTACTACAGTTAAGTATCGTTTGAGTATTTGGGGATGTGTGAACTGTTACAAATTGTAATACTATTGTGAACCACTTACAAAGCAGTGATTGTAGTGACACAGTGGCGACAAAGTACCTACATAAATCTATCAAAGTTACCTACTACTGCCCACGTTAAAATGGGTGGCCGTTTCTAAAAAATCATACCCTTTCGTACCTCAGAGAACTCGTTAATCACTTTCGCTGTTCCTCTCGCATTTCCATCACACCAGATTGTAAAAGGGTGCATTATGTTTTTGCAGGTACTTAATATCTCTAGCACGTAGTTGACTAGTTTTTATTGAGATTGGGCACTATAATCAAAATCGGTTCGGTGACCAACCAAAGATTTTGATAAAATCATTTATAGATATTGTAAAGGTATCCAGTGTAAAATCCCTTAGTCGCCTTGACGATACCCATGGGAAGAGATTGGGTAACACTATTCTTTAGCTTGTCTAAGTACTTTAAAGCATTACTGCGATCGTCAACCCGCTTGCCAAGCGTGGCGATTATGGCAATTACCCCCAAGATCTAATAAGTAGGTTTTACTGGGGAGACCCGTTCCCAGTAGTGTGACGTCATATGGTTTAATATGTAAAGGTATCGAGTACCTAGCATGGCCTCATTAAGCTAGATGGATAAAAAAGTCTTCCAGCCATAATACTCGATAACAAAATGTAATTCATCCAACATTGTATCGAATATAGTGTGAGTAATACTCTGTCTTTACGACTAACTTGAAACATTAAACTTTCTCACGAGTTAGACTTATAACAGAGCGACACTCGAGCTAGATCAATAGGTTCCCCCGCTGCCTGTTAGCACATAAGCTCTCAGTCTGAACTGATACAAATCCTCTCTTGATTAATGTCACTATCTATAAAAGCTAAATGGTTTTATAACTTCGTCATGTTCACGTGATACAGCATTACAACTTTTACCGCAAAAGTGTTAAATGACTTTTGTGTTTCCCGATCACGTTCTCTCGTCCAAGTAATCCTTGTGAGCTAACGGTTAGCTACCACCTTTATTCCCAAGTCGTGAGGGATTTGGGAACAGTCAGCGAAAATAAATTTCTTCTCTTCAGTTTGCCTCAAGTGTAAATATAAAAAAAGGTTGAATGTCACCTTTTGTGCGTACACACGAACGCACGCAACCTATACAATATACCAAAATAAATACATTGGATGTTATCAAAAAATAATATAAAACAAACAAGGCCTTTACACATGTGTAGAGAGGCACTTTCAGCCTAAAGTAACATTTTTACCGATTTCCCTTATTTAACATTCATTATTCAATATTCCAACAATGAAAGGAACAATAAATACCAACAATTGCTTTCATTTCCTTGTCGTCTTTTTTTTAAACGAATATCACCCGCGCTCAGCCGACAAAGCAGATGTTGAGCTACACAAATATTGTTTTCGTTGTGAAAACCTGTAAACCTATTTAGGAAGCACTGTTTAAATTGATAAACATTCGGTTACGCCGTAGCATCGGGCGAGCTACGCCGTAGACCCTGTTAAAAGTACGTCGTTATAATTAATTCATTTACATTTCACGCAGTGTATCTTGCGAGCTCCATAGAATGCTCTATATGTACTTCCCCTTTCCAGATTCCTCTCTATCTTCAACGTGTTGCATATTTTATAAGTGCTTTCGTGGTTTTGCGGCGGAGACAGCGGCGTGATATACTCGATAGGTTCTGGGTGTAACCAGGATGTATTGTGATTGTTTGTTATGTGCGCGTGCAGATGAAGTGCAGGCGGGTGCAGACGGGGCGGCGTGGCGTGCGTGTGCAGGGCCCGGGCGGGTGGGGGGTGCGCGCGCGGGGGGGTGCAGGTGCACCTGGGCGGCGGCCGGCGCCGGGCGCGCCACGTGCCCGGGCGCGCGGCCTCAGTTGCTAGTGAGCCGCCGTCGCCGTCGCGCCGCACCCGGCACGCTGCGCCCGCCGCGCCGACAGCGACAGGTGGCGCCGACGCCCGCCGCCTGCGCGCGACCCCGCTCGCCCGCACATCTCTGCTCGCTAGCTCAGACACCATCAAATTTATACGACCGGCTTTAACATTCAACTTTAATATTAACCTCCTTCGGTAAATCACTGTGCAGTGCTATTTGTTTTTTAAAAGGAATATGATTGTTTCTAGGTGGTTATGTGCTGATGATAAATAAAAATGCTACGGAACTTTGGCGAGTTTTGAAAATAATATTACGAGTGAAAAATTGTAAGTATGTGTCTGAAAGATTTACGCTGTTACTAAGTGACCGTTAAGTACGTTTTTTTTAAAAGAAACAGCTTTTGGACATTAATTTTATATGAGTTTTAAGAGATACTATCAGAAACTAACAACTTAATCCCGACAATTCGGGGATTGACAGTTAATAAAAAGCTGTTTCTTGTGATATAAGTTTAAAACAGTTTTAAGTAGCTTTAAATAAAATAATAACATTGGTCTTAATTTTCATTTACTGTCAAGAGTTTATGAAGAGGTTTCTGATTTAAAAGAGCCTATTTAGTTTAAATACAACTGTAAATGGTGGGATCATGTTGATAAGATATTAAAGACTGAGATGATGATTAGACTACACCCGCCCGGAGATCTAAACTAGATTTGCTTAATGTTATCTTAGTACAGGCCTTGAATGTAAATTACTAATATGGTAAAGCTAATTGATTATTAAAAACACAGCGTTCTTGTAAATTAAATCAATAGTTAGTACTATTTAAAAGAACAATGTTGTTACTACCGAAAATTACTACAAGATATAAAGCTCACATCGCGGAAAAACTCGGATGCTACATTAAATTGTTTATTACTTATCTTTATACATTTTAAATCCTATGTAAGCTGTTACTTTTAATTATATGTTTGTTTGATAAACATTGTATTTCAAAATTGAAGGGAATACATAGGCGTAAAAGTTAGAATTAGTAAAGAATGTGCGATCTTCGGTAGATTTTGGTAACGTAAGTCAGCGGACCAGGCCGGCACATAATAATTAATTACTTTAAGTGGGGTACGAACAATTTTGAAAGCGATTCTGTGAGTGCCACGTTTTGTATGCTCGGCCAGTTTATACATGTATAAGAGCCTTCTATTTATATCTTCCTACGCAAATATGCGCGAGCCGTCACTTGTCCGTTACACCAATTGTAAATCAGGACGTGGAACATGAAAACCTACTTCAAACTTCAAAAATGTTTTGAGCTAGAATTACTTGTGAAGTTCAAGTCAAATTCCGCCGAGAATTAAAAGTCTTGGAATTAATTATATTGCTCATATTTCACCTCTTACGTTTACTGTAAATGTTACTCGCTGTTAAGAGCCGAGCCCGTTGTTTGAAGATTAAGCATACTTTTCAACGAATTAGCCTCAAAATTTTATTAACATTTACTAAGATTTGCGTTTATATTACCGTTTATAGATATTTTTAAAACAACCTCACCATTTCCAACGTTTATATTGTATGTGAATCACATCTTTAATTGATCAATAGCTACGGCAAATGATTTAATGATATATATTAGTAGAGGATATAAGCGATTTGCATAATATGTAACGAAGTAATAAACACACTCAACTAATGATGCCATGTACCGATGCCGGCAATATCTATGCTAATGTTATAAAGCTGAAGAGTTTGTTTGTTTGTTTGAACGTGAAAATCTCGGAAACTACGGGTCCGAATTGAAAAATTATTTTACTGTTGGATAGACTATTTATCGAGGAAGGTTAGACTATATACTACTATATAACATCACGCTATGACCAATAGGAGCAGAGCAGCAATAAAATATATCGCAAACACGCGGAAAATTTACGCATACGAAGTTGCGCAGGTCAGCTAGTCTATACTTCTATATACCTATACTAATATTATAAAGAGGAAAGATTTGATTGTTTGTTTGTATTGAATAGGCTCCAAAACTACTGGACGGATTTGAAAATTTCTTTCATCGTTGAGAAGTTACACTAACCCCGAGTGACATGGGGTATTTTTTATCTCTGTATACCCACGGGAACGGGAACTACGCGGGTGAAACCGCGAGGCGTCCGCTATCTATAATAAAGACAAATATTAAGTCACTTTAAATAATGCAGTACGTATTTTGAAATCATAAACAGATTTGATATGAAATCAAAATATAAATCTTAATTAGGTTTTTATCGATTTAAATATCCTAAGAGAATATTAAGTTAATTAAAATAAACAATGTATTTTTAGTTTACTATTCAATTCATTGTGTTTACTGAGTAAGAAGTTGAGACAATTTGAAACTCTATGAATAGTAATGGACGTATGCAACCTCGTAATGGAATATATGGTCGCGAGGCTCCTCTACCTTGTCTAATAAATTTTACGACACTAAATGTAGGATACCTTTAACGTCGTAAAAATGTTATTACATTAAACTACGGTACGATATTTCAAATGATCATTTTACCTATCTACTTTCTTTTATGCGTATAATGAGTCTTTAATTAGATGTTAATTACGTATCTTTAAAAACAACTTTTATTTAAAAAATATCTTGAGCACCATCTTGCTCTCATTTAATTGTTTTTTAATATACCAAGACATCGTCGATCTTTCTCAGCCATTTTGGGAGTTGATGTCTTAACATCATTTCTGCGTCAGAATAAATGGGTTTCTGTATAACTTTGTTCAAGAATTATGTCGTTTTACCCAAAAATCTTCGTCCTTGTCTTTAACGAGTCTGTATAGTTTGGTGTCGGAGTAAGTATACCGTCACGAGTAATAAATGAACATGTTGTTAATATTTTAAAATACTTTTTAAGCTACTTTTTTTAGAAGACAAATTATAAGGGATTTCAGAAGACATTTTGTATTTCTATCAAAAACATATTTTATAAATGCGTTGAGAAGTGGTGACCAAGTAAATATTTTCTGTAACGAGTAGCAAGTCTCAACCTCGGGATAATATCATAGTAGATCTTACGTTTAGGTCACGGGTTCAAAAGTCCAGGCATTTTGTTTCATCCTCATAGCTCAAAACCGTTGAAAAATAACATTTTGAAAGAAGTGATACGTTAAAACAAAAATCAAACCAATTCAACTATTCCGATGAATCACTAATCCGTACTAAGTTCACGTGGTGTCTTCTTCTCGAGAGGATGCCTTTATCTTTTATTATGGGAATGTTGTTGTGTTTCTATCTTCGGTAACTTAGACTGTACGTTATGTGTCAGTGGTATAACAAAATAGTTTAGTATGCTCATTGCCAATACTCGCACATGAAATAATAACCAACAAGTCATGACCCTTTATGAGTTTAGTTTTTATTAGAAACCACCCAAAAGGGTAGCAGCAAATAAGTCAACCAATTTTCTATACGAATAATTACCATCACGCCCTGAGCTTGTTAACTATAATTAATTGGCCAGCGGGTGAATGGTAGGCTTTCCTTATCAATTATTGCTCCCCAATAGATTTCATCCAAATAAAGCTTAATTTAATTAGCTGCTAATTATATCAATTTTAAGTGTTCATTTACAAATTGAAATGATTGAAAAAAGCGCATTTTAATTGTTTTACTTTTGTGCGAGTTTTTAGGGTTCCGTAGACAAAATAGCAACACGGAACCCTTAAACTTTTTTTTTGAGGGTATCTCCTATATGTAAAGTGTGGATGTGATTTTTTGGTTGATTAAGGGTTGTGAGAACCATTTTTAAATTTAGGGATCCGTTTGTAAAATATTAGGCTTTAAAGTGCATATTTTTGTTAGAGTCAAGTGTGTCCCTGGGGGAGGAGAGAGGGGGGGCGCCAGCTAAATGGTTGATGTCGGGTATGTGAAAAATGATAGTAGTACATATAGTGAAATTAAAAGTAAATTTCGAGGATTAAATCTGTTGTATATGGTATAGTCTTTATGCGTGTGGGGCTCAATAATATTAAAAATATTTTTTCAGTTCAAAAGTATCGGAATGGATGATTAGTAAACGTTTTATTTTGTTATTGTATAAATTGATACAACTGTTTTTCATATTAGGCGCGGAGTTTGTTGTGTGAGTTTTTTAGTTAGATCATGTCTAATGTGTATTGCAAATTTCATATTGGACAAAAACATCGAACAAAGAGTTTGTCTTAAATTTTGCATAGCCATTGGAATTTCGTGTTTGGAGTCCCTGCAAATGTTACAGTCAATCGACTTTATCAAAAACACGTTCCAAAGCAGTCGAGATGTGATGGAAGATTGGCCTCGCTCTGGTAGGCCATCAACGTCTTCAACAGAATTTTATATCGCAAAAGTGAAGGAAATAGTGACTGAAAACCCTCATTCAAGTTTGAAATATAGCCGCGGAACTTTCTGTGTCTCACGAGTCGATCCGTATCATTTTAAATAATCAATTGCCGCTCAGCTAGTCCCAAAAGACCTGAATTTTCCCAAAAAGCTCAATCACATAAGAGATTCCGACGCAATATTCATGAAACGCACTGGTGACGAGACGTGGGTTACGAGTTTAACATGCAAACTAGGCAACAAGCTTAAGAGTTGCATCTCCCAACTAAACGAAAACCGAAAAAACCATGCCAAAGTCGATTAAAAGTCAAATTCATGTTAACTGTATTCTTTGACTTGTGTGGTGCACTTGGAATTCTTACCGGAAGATCAAACGGTAAATAAAGAATATACAAGTTATGCGAAAGATTTAGGAATGAAAATTCTTGGATTTTGCACCACGATAATGCGCCTTCGCACAAAGCGATCATTGTGAACAAATTGTTGACCACAACCTCAACAAATACCATCGAACAACCACCTTATTTACCAGATATGGCTCCAGCTCAACTTCTTTCTTCAACTCAAATTACCACTTCATGATACCCATTTTTATTCGTAAAAGAAATAAAGGAGAATTCAAAATTATTCGTTGCCGTAACTGTATTGTTTCTGTTGCCTTAAAATAAATTTGGATGAATATCTAACATTTTGTTTATTATTAATCGTTTCCCAGTACTTTCTAGACGCTACTCTTGTCGTCCAGAAAATACCGGGAAACGATCATATCTTGTACGTTCAGCTATATATCAGAGAGGTATTTATCATGCTTAAAACGAAAAGATTTATTTGAGGATGGATAATAATGTAGATTTTCGTTACTTTTCCACTTTGATGAAACTTTTTACTTTTCCATTTCAATAGCGATGCCGTTCATTAAGGCAAAACCATGAGATAAAGTTGGTGCTATTGTATATCAGACTAGAGTTGATACTATACTATATTTATTGCTTACATTTGCTTCAATTTGAGTTGCTTTATATTCACACATCATCGATTTTGAACATCGTAATGGAAGTCAGTGATGTGTGTATATTATTCCCCACAGAAATAACATATCTGCCATAAATTGGTACCGATGGTTACGAGTTCGTAAGTACGTGACGTTCATTGTTGTTTTGAACGCACTCTCCCATCATTCGTCACATTAACGCCAATTTTATTGGCTCTTTATATTCTTTTAACTTTTATGGTATTGAGTTCCAAACCAAGAATATTGCCTTACTCTTCCCCACTGTATTTATTCTGAAAATAAAAACCACTCAGTTTTCTTACATATAAAATAATCTATAACCCCATCCACATAATTTATTAAAACTAAAATAAAGCGACAAGCGACCATATTTGTTACCTGATCATAATTTCTACTGGATCATGAATCAAAGTGTAACTCGTTACATTATATTGTAACACTTAACGTTATTACTATCATCATCAGAAAACCGGTAATCGGGAACGTTATAACATTAGTTGGCTGTCTAAATGGT
This sequence comes from Herminia tarsipennalis, assembly GCA_945859575.2. Classification (NCBI taxonomy): domain Eukaryota; kingdom Metazoa; phylum Arthropoda; class Insecta; order Lepidoptera; family Erebidae; genus Herminia; species Herminia tarsipennalis. Next base: position 13,256,415 of record OX243839.2, on the reverse strand, counting down.
TTCACTGATTAACCGTTTACTTGAAGTCTCTAATCCTATCAAGCGACCTACGAGTACCTATCTTAGATCTACATACCGCATTCTCTAACGCGATTGTGGCCTGTCGACAATTGACGAATACGACTATGTTACCTTCTCGGTCTACGAACTATCATATCAGTACTTTTCCTTTTTTGGCTATGATTAAATGCATTATTTTTTATTCAATAACAGTGTCTTAACACTAACTAATGTTCTGTCTTCTCCTATTATATTTTCTATACTAATAATATTATAAAGAGGAAAGATTTGTTTGTTTGTTTGTATAGGCTCCGAAACTACTGGTCGGATTTGAAAAATTCTTTCATTGTTTTGAAGCTATACTAACCCCGGGTGACATAGGCTATTTTTTATCCCTGTATTCCAACGGGAACGGGAACTACGCGGGTAAAACCGCGAGGGATCCGCTAGTCATAAATAAAGACAAATATTTGCTAGTTAAAGTTCTGTTATTGTCATTTAAATCCAACGTAGGTATGAATAGTAGAAACAGACGTATCTATACATAAATTGACATCCTACCTTATCTATCTAAATGAGACAGAAGTCGACAGTACTAACTATATTCATTTACATGCAGTTTGAGGTTGCTGTGTATCTTTAATAATCTATAATCTTTAATCTTAAATTTAATAATCTATAATCTTATGTTAGTTTTACAAATACAAGAAAGAAAGACTGGAAATAAGAATAAGCGTTAATCCCCTGTGTATTTCTTGTATTTGTAATAATGCAACGTGAATTTATTTCTTGTATTTGTAATAAGTAACTGACAGGTTACAAATTAACTTACAGGCTAACATCCTCCGGCGAACTGTTTGTTGGTGACAAGACTTAGTTTCCTATAAGGCAAAGTCTGCAACACATTGTTAGAGTGATAGCTCTTGAAAATGCAATGGTTTTATTAGGGTTCCGTAGCCTTAATGGCAAAAACGTAACCCTTATAGTTTCGTCATGTCCGTCTGTCTTCGTCGTCCGTATGTCACAGGCATTTTACTCAAAGACTACTCAATGAATATTGATGAAATTAGGTAAAAAGGTGTCTTGTAGTAGCCGCTACTTAGTTTGATAGCAAAATAATAATAATCAATATTTTTAGGGGGGGGGGGCACATGTAACAGAACCTGAAAAAAATGTTTTTCAGCAAATATCAACGTGCGGCAAATCATTCGACAGGCCTTAAAAAAACATTTTGAGGTTTTTAATAAACTTTTTTATTAAATGAATATTTTTGGAAATAATCTTTTTCCTTAACTTTTGAACCGTGTAACCAAAAAATATGGAAAAAATTACAAAGATAGCGCTTAATAAATACTTGAAACTAAAACTATTTTGGATAAGATCGGATATACCGCCATTGAGTTATACTCTTGCCCGTTTTTTTATAAATCGATTACGTAGTCCTGAGAATGTTTACTTGTTAATATATGCCATTTCTAAAAAAAACATAGCTATGCCTAAAAGCATAATTCAAAAGATCTTCTTTTCGGCTTTATTCCCCGGCCTCGTATTCGCTAAACCTTATATAATCCGACGCCGTACTCTTAGCCTGTAAAATTATAATAAACAAGTGTTAATAATTTATATTCACGAGCTGGTCTATCTGTTCAAATTTAATAAAACTTGTTAATATGGGCCGCAAATACAGAGGCCGTGTCGTTAATCTGGCTTTTAATGGAATCGATATAAAACTAGGAAAGAGATAGTCTAGACAGATGAAGAGATGTCAGTTTGAAATAAGCTTCTGATTGTAACAAGAAACTGAAGGTTTGCAACCAGGAGCACGCTCTACAGACAAACGTATCGCTTTTGTATGAATGGCGACGCTTATAAGCTGAATGCGTACGTGTGATATGCTAACAATTCAAACGCCTCGACTATCTCTCCAGGGTGCGTTCCCACTATGTGTCGTTTAAAACGCCGTAGCGTGTGTATTTAAATAGATATGTTTACATATGGGCCGACACGATTAGCTGTCGTCCACGGCATGTTTCCAGTGACGACAGATTGTCAGACCGGCTAACACGACAGTCATTATAATGGGAGCAACGATTAATTAATCGTCATGACATTGTGAGGACGCGCCGTCATAGTAGTAGTTACACTTAAATAAACACTACAACAGGTTATTTTTAATATACTTATAACCTCCCGCTCTTGACTTCTTTGCATTATACCAAATAACTTCGATTAAATATAACTATAAGAAAATATAACTATTGAAAAAAAATACAAATAAACCCGTCACCATCTACCACCTACTTTGGTCACACAAGCACTGATCACACATTTGAGAAACCCTGGAGTAATATCGATTTTCGTTTGTCATTTTTAGGGCCTTAACCTCACAATAAACAATGGTTTTACTCCAGTAAAATAAGACTATTTAAATTAACTCCTAATCACCTACCACCTACAGACGTAGGTGGTAGGTGATTAGGAGTTAATTTAGTAAGTTAGCACGTTAATCCGTCGGTCCTGCGCCAAATCTCTCTCCGATCGTGTTAGATTTCGGTCCTATCGGACTATGAGAGTGAAGGAAAAGAGAGTGCAGTTGTGTCTGCGCATGCTCTATAATATCTCTTACGTAGTTGGCTAATTTCTTATGAGATTGTCCACTATACCAACATCGGTTAGGATACCATTATTATTATTATCTGTACATCTGTGTGTCTGTCTGTGACATCGTAACACCCAAGAGAAGGGCCGGGAGTTTTAATAATTCAAAGATTTTAAACCCAAACGATTTTGTTATCAAAAAGTAAAATATATAAATAAAGCTAAGAAACATTTCAATTAAACTTAATTGAAATGTTTCTTCGCTTTATTCAATAAAAATCTGTTCAGCCGTTTTGACGATATAATCAACTGTCTGTCTAACCCCTAGATAAGTGGTATAAACGCTAATCGAATAGAATATCAATTGAATAGAATGATGTTGTTGCGCTTGCAAGACCGTTTTTTTTTAATATAAGATTCGCAGTTTTGCTCGTGCAATGACGTCACTGCGACGGCATGCTATTCGATTAGAGTGTATGCCACTAACGGCAATCGGATTAAAGATTGTCATTCTATCAACAAAAATCCGTTCAGCCGTTTTGACAATATAATCAACTTTCTATCTAATCTCAGCCTCTAAAGAAGTGGCATAAACGGTAATCAGATAAAATTACAATCTTCTAAGTGATTGCCGTTTTTGCCACTTTTTTAGTTGCTAAGGTTATACAAAGTTGATTATATCGTCAAAACAGCTGAACGGATTTTTATTGAACAAAGCAAAAAAAAACATAAGAAAATTGTTAAATTAAAAGATTTGGTATTACGCGCGCAACGACGCCATTCTATTCGATTATCGTTTATGCCACTTATCTAAGGGCTCTGTCTATCTGTCTAGATATTAAAATAACACTTCTCACTCACTTATAAAAACAATAACAAGCTTTTACGTCGGGTGTTAAAAACGTTCGCCATAAGATAATATTAAGAGTCTAAAATAAGATGAATATAAACGCATAAATTTATCGACACCCTATCGCGTTATTTATAAAAATACCCACGTTGAGTATCAGTTAGGTGACGCCGACAATATCTGATTTATTTATAAACATACGGCGTCCAACTTTGTAAAATATTACCCTTGGTGCTACATATTAATGTCTTGTGAATTGAATTTATATTGGAAAGTTGTCTCGTATCAAGTTATGGGTCTTATCTCAAAGTTAATCAATATGCGCACTTACATCGGTGTTTAATCTTCGCCTTCCACATACTCGTAAAATTAATGTTAACAGTTCAGCTTTCATTAACATCAGAACATTATTTTTTCATTCTTTACACAGATAAAAAAAAGGGTTGTCTGTGAAGTCGGTTTATGGACGATTTTGATGACATTGAATAAACAACCATGCATGTGGCACCCTTTTTTTTTAACATGTCACTACAATCGCCAAAACATTGATGACATTGTAATAAATAACCATGCCTGTGACAGCTTTAGTGGACCCGTGCGCATACGCCCGACGGCCACAAATCTTCAGCCTATCAGCAGGCGAAATCGCCATTCGCGTTGCTTAGCAACGAGTACGTAACGTGAGTAGTAACGTCACTATTTTCGTGACTGCAGCCGGTCATCGATTTAAAAGACGTTATCACGTCAAAAAATAACTTGTCCGGTGTCTGTCCTTATATATCTACGCTTAGATCTTCTACGCAACCTATTTAGTGTAGCAAAAAAGTCCGTACTACGTCCTATTATTCTAATCACTCATATTTAGCTTGTATCCTGTCTAACACCAAATAGCGGCTACGGTTCTCTTTTCAGTTGTATTATAGCCTAATGAAACTATCAATACATGCAGTCTAGGACAATCATTGATAATAGCGTTATAGTTTTTTTTAGAGGCAAAAGCCATAATTGAACGAACAAACCAACACAGAGTATTCTGCTTTCAAAACACTCAGTGTTGCCGCAAGTGCTACGCCAAAAGCTGTAGCGCTACGCTTTGTAGCAAGTCGTAGCTAAAGTTCTCGCGATGTTCATTGCGTAGCGTTAATTGCTATTAATGCAAATTCTGAAGTTGCATGCTTGAAGATTCTCGAGACGAGAACCACTAATCCGGCTTCCGACATTGGATAGATACTGAGTTATATTCCTATATTTTATGCTTAAAATGTGTGTTTCGTAACACTTGAAGGTATTTCCTAATACTGACTCCAAATCTCTTTCAAACGATTTAAAGGTATATAAAAAATCCATAAAACGTTCATCAAATATGAATGAAATAAATAACACGCTACACTGAAATAACACCCTTCAAAATGAACAAAAGACATCCAGTAACAAAACGTAAACTAAAGAAATCCCATAAATATTTACATACATCGTCGAACAAAAAGTGCGTCATTTCCGGATCACTATAAAATAAACCTATGTCGCCGCAGAAAATAAATCCCCAATAGAGAAATTCGTCGGATATCATTCGGACGGATGTTTTGGCAAGCGTGACCCTTGTCAGAGGCGCGCCGCTACCGCGCGCCGACCGGCGGCCGGCCGCCGACGACGCGCCGTCGATATGCAGATAACATGCCCCGACACTCTATTGCTTAGTATGTAACTAAAATATTCGATCACTAAAATGTCTGATAGAAATTGATTCATAATTATGTACATTTAAATTTACGCAAAAAAAAAAGGATTACTAGAAAAAAATAAATAATTTTATACAAAGTATTTGAAAATATAACAATTAGTTTGCAACTGTACTGTGAATAACTACGAACATGTCAATAATCTATAAAACGTAATAATGTTCATTGAACAAAGCCATGTTTGCTTTTATATTTGAATTTATTTTAGGTTATTTAATATGAATCGGTTTCTTTGGTTCAACATTCGAACGATTTCAAGTCGCCCCGTATCTATCACTTGTTGTTAAAGTAACTATCTTTATGCAAAATTATAGTAACACTGTTCTGAATTGTTTATTTCGATATGAATTGGAAACCCATATATAGAACGAAATCATGTTTTTTAAATTAGATGTGAAGAAAATATTCCAAATTAATTCATTAAAAAATACTTGAATTTCCGATGGCTTGTTAATATACTGTCAACGTAAAGTAGTCAAAAACGTAAACTTTGGTTGCCTTGTGGTGTTGGTCTAGTGGTTAGTGAGCCTAACTGCTAAACCTGATATCAGGAGTTTGATTTCCACTTATCATAAATCTTTGTACGATGAGTACGATTGATTATTCTGTGTCTGGGTATAGTACGTATATCACCAAGGGTATAATTTATCTATATCGTGTGTGACTTATTGTGAATGTGCAAACTTCATTGTATTCTTTACATTATCGTAAAAATTATTATGGGCGATCTAACCTCTGAAAACATTACCCTTCTTGGCAATCAGGTAAAGATATTCATTTTTACCTGATTAAAACTTACCTCTTATTAATTTGACATAAGTTACGCACAAATTATCTGAATTTCAATGAGATTATTGAAAACTGTTCACACCACATTATCCTATCCCCTGGGGTTTTAGTCTGACATCAGATATCAAGCTGTACTTTACTCACTATACAAATACAAATGAACTCGTTGGCCACCCTTGACAAATTAATTGTAGCCAGAGCAATAACGATTAAATATAGGCCACCTGTTGGACCAAGAACCAAGAACTAAGAACTTTATCTTCCGAGACTCGACAACTGTATCGATGACTTTCTACAAATCAATCAGTGATTCCCCTAATTGGTTAAAGCAGTATTTAAATAAATGATAGGGCTGAATTGACAGTTTGATTAACGATTGTTGTCTTTTTATTTGTAGTCATTTATCTGCTTTTCAATTGTAAAAGATAATCATTTGTTACGTTTCGATCTTTGTTGTCGAAATTAGGTGACGAGAGGGAGAAAAAATATACTTAATAGCATGAAGAAAACCAGTTAGACGATCTTATATGGGAGAGAAATTGAAAAAGTGTACAGTGTAAGCTGTTAATAACAGTTCCAAACTATCGAAAGTGGCGCTTTGTATGAAATGAAAAATTCCTCCAATAGTCACAGTTCAATCAACGCAACACTTCTACAAGTTGTAGATGGATTGAAGTGTCCCGATTGAATGATTTTTTACCCAGTCGTGTTATCCTTTTTTTCGACGGACACTTTTCACATATAGAGATCGTCCTTCTTATCTTCATTCTCTATGTTTAATATGTAAAGTACTTCCATATAGTGCTGCAGAGTGAATAAACGGAGCGAGGCAAAGCGTTGTTAGCTGTAAAGTACAAACCGTATTAGAGATGTGGTACAAAGCTTCGCAGATGCGTTGAGTGTGACCACTCTCGCTGTTTGACGGTAGCTTTAACAGTTTAACGTCAGGCAGGTAAAATGTTTCAGTTTTTAACACGCTTTTATTAACTCGACAGTATCAATTCAATTTTCACGCACTTTCTTTTATTTGGATAATTGAAAATATTACTCACTCGCTTATTTATAAAAACATTTTAACAAAAAAATAAATACCGGCTTCCAAAATGCCTCTGTGGCGCGGTGAAAGTGTGTGTGACTGCTTTGCAAAAGGTCGTGGGTTCGATTCCCACACGGAACACCACTTTGTGTCCGTGACTTGTATGTTTGTAAAGTCCCCCGCGACACAGAGCTTGTACCCTAGTGCGGGAGTCGTCTGATAAAATAAAAAAAATATAAGGTTACTAAAAAGCAAAAAATAATATAGGTACAACAACAAAAAATAATTAATCATTTTGAAGTTGGTGCCAGGAAATGTGGTTTTATGTTTTAGGCGTCAACTTCATAACAAACATTAAAAAAAATATACAGTCGAATTAATGTCCTTCTATTTTGAAGTGAGTTGAAAACAGGTGACAATGTAATCTCACACTATACAATTAAACAAGATTATTCTACGAACTATGTTAAAAACTATATTGTCTTAAACTAAAAAATAACATTAAATAAAACTCTTCTTCTTCTTCTTTTGCCTTTGTACCATTATTTAGGGTCAGCTCTCCTCGTTGCAACGCCGTATGTTCTGGGTTTTCTGTGTTGTTAGTTGAGCTTTACACTACAGAACGGTGCGATCAGAGCGCGCGGATTATCACTAATGGGAACAGTTTCATAGTAATTATACACGGAGTAATTGTTGCAATTCGATTAGGAACGCCCAATAGATATGAACCTTAATATTGCACAAATCAGTGTACCTATATTATTAAAATTATGAAAAATATTAAAGCCGTTGTTATTTGTTCAAGTTGATTCGAGAAGAAGAGGCGGCGCTTGGTTGGTTGGTGCTGGTGGGGGAGGCATGTCGCGGTCGCGGCGATGACGCGACCCGCAGCGCGCGGCATGCCCTGCTGACATGGCACGCAGCCGCTCCGCCCTCCTTACGCTGGCAGCTATCGCAACACTCGCCGGTAATGTACCATATTATGTTAAGCCCAAGGAAGACGTAAAGCCAAGTACACTTCACCTAAGGAACCTCGAGATGAGCTCCTAAGCGTACCACAGTCTCTGAAAAGCTTAACTCTCCGTTCGGCAAACGGATAGACTGGGCGCACGGCTCGCGTAAAGGAGCCTTTGAGCATAAGGGTTTACCGACACCTAATGGCATGTCGGGCGCTCGCCTCGTTTGATGCATGTCGCAGCAAGGCTCAATCATTCGCGCGAAACCGTCTGCATTTGCTCTGATGCATGTGAAGGCAGTCACTCAAGTGAACAGTGTACAGTAGCTCAGTTTTAAACAGGAAGGATATAAGGTGCGGGGACGCGGCGTCTTTTAAACAGTTTACCACTCATATTTACCTTGTCCTAGCTCTAGTTCTTTCTGTGTGTCCTAACCTCTACACATGGCTAACAAAAACATAATGTACGCAAACAATTTGAAGCGGAATTTTGAAGCGAATTCTCCGACGTCGCGTTCCGTGAACTGGTGTTTCAAATATTATAGAACGACATTTGGCTCTGTTACAACTGAATTTACTAACAGATTTTAAATAGACCATTGTAAGTTTATAAATATCACAACTTTAATATGCTCTTTACTTCTCTGCTCAAATTATGCAATGTTTTTACATACGAGTACATTTTTGTTTTAATTTGCTACGGTATTAGTAGATATATAACTATACAAGGTGTAACAGAAAGGTGTGGTTATATTTAGGAGTTGGTATGCCCCCATGATACTGAGTGCGCGTACGTAATTTTATCAAAATATCGGAGTACCTACCCTAATATTTTATTTATTATTTATTTATTTATGAATGCAAAAGTTATCAATTAATAAAAGTATGACTTGAAAAGTTCTATGCCATAATAATCCAATCAAATTTTGCACTAGGGGAAGTGTACTTATGCCATGCGCCTTTAGGTAGGTTTAATACTGACAACATACACTATCCGCTGGCGAGATTTAACCACACCTTTTTGTAACACGTTGTCTACGCACTATCATAACATATTAACTTCAGCATCAGGCGGTGACCGCAGTCAATAGACGTTACCTGTTGCTGACTCGAGTCCTTTCTTAAATATACTTCTGCATTTCATGAGTTACTGTGCTAGACACAACTACTATTTCATTTACGTACTATCTTTTCCCCGCATAAAATCTCGCGTTAAGTTTGGTCAGATTGAAGATTAGAACTCCTGTTTCACTTTTTTAGGGGCTGAGTTTTAAAAATCCATCCTTTGCGAACGCCATAGTAACTATCAGTGAGTCAAATTCCAACCTAATTCGTTCAGTGGTTTGTGCGATGCTTGCAGATTAGTTGGTTCTAATACAGTGTACTTATTAAGGTTTTATGATTAAACGGTATCAAATGTTGTATTTACGAAGGTTTATTTTTACGATTCCTTAATAATTATACGGTGTCTTAACGCTTCTTGTTTCAAACGGATTACAATACCATTCATAAAATAGTTTGTAGTTTCAATGATTGGTCTTATCTTCTCATGAAAATAATACATTCAAAGCGATGTCGACCCGGAGTCCAAAATTATTCCAATCTAATTATTGGACAAATGGATATCCATAATGTGGATTAAATTCAACCGGTAATGCATTTGCAGATATTGTATAATTTATTCGGCAAATTTGTCGATACGATATAGATTGAATGCAATTTATATTTCATGAATGTAATATTATGCGAAAAAAAATATTAACCTTAAATTTTAGAAGAACAAATGGTATTCTTTAACAATAGCAACATAAGTTGCAGAATGACGAATCGTGGGGTTTTTGGTGGAAAAATAAAAGAAACTGTCAGATATGTTCATATTTTGTCAAAAATAATCCTCCTAAAATTGCAATATTTTATCATTCTACTTAATATTTATTTAATACTGACCATAAATCAATATAACCAATAATAACAGCCTTTCAAGAATATAATATTTATTCAATGTTCTACTTTTAAAACCTCACAAAAAGAAGCTTTTGTAAATTTGCCCCTTTGTTAAATCTGTTACTCTCGGTCTGCTTTTCTCATTAAGATACACAGTTAGATAAACGGATTTCTGTGTATTTTAAATTAATTAGATAGTTTTTGAAGTTAGTTGAATTGGTGATGGTTCGATCGGTGACGAAATTTAACTGATTTAAAAATAGGTATTAACTTTTTACATTACTTGTTGGTAAAAAATATCACACATTAGTTTTCAACTCGCATTAATAAAAGTATTCACGACACTTCAGAAAATAAAACACTTACACAAGTACAAAGAGGGAAAAGATACAACAAATTTCTTCGCTCAAAATTAGCATCGCGACAACAGGGCGAGTGCTTCTCCTAAACCTTCAAATTACAAAGAAAACGTTATCATAGCGAGTTGTTCTTAAAAAACATTGTTTAAAATACAAAGGTATATAATGTTTATATGTAACGGACATTTTATTACTGTTAGATACATCGTGTGGCTGTTAAAACGTCGAGCGTTTGTCCTATTTTAATTCAACGACCAACTGCAATGGTGTGTAACGTAGTATTGTTTATTGTGTTTCCTGATATTGGATTAGTTTTATATGCAAGTCCAGAGGGTTGTGTCGTAAACCGAGTTATGCGTTTATGCGACTATATTATTGAGTGATAGTATCGTAAATTTCTGTCAGTTTTATTGACGATCATTTGTCTAACGGCTAAAGTGGCATAATAAGTTTAAATTTATAGTAGAGCGGTTATGTGACAGGCCTTCGATATGAACTCCGAATTTAGGTGGTAGGTATAACGTACAATGTCCTTGGTAAGTGTAGATAGTTGGTAAAAACAGTGCCTGATTTCAGAGCAGGTGTAGTGGTACATACATTATTGTTTTCAAACGTTGCTGAGCTTATGATGGTTCGAAGATTACGGCGATAGTTGTGCAGATACCCAGTCTCTGCTATATGTCCTCATATATATTGAACGAAAATATAGGAGATCTTAAGAGAATAAGAATTTTATTTAATGGAAAAATCTTTACACCGTATATTTTTTAAATCCAAAGTATGTTTATTTTTGTATTCCAGTCACTTACCAAAAATAACAGTACATATTATTGCACATCAGAGAGACAATTTAGGCCGCCTTTATTTGTATATTTCGGCACCACAGACATTGTTTGTGTTGATATTTCTACAATGAGCTCGTGTGATCGATTGCAGACTATTTTGTGCCTGCAATAATAAAACATAGACTAGTCCATGTAACGGCCATAAGTTCTGTTACAAATTAAAATGCATTTTTTTTAATGAAGTATTAGTAGAGTATTACTAAAACTTACATGTACATATTTATTAAAAACTCGGCAAAAAAATAAAAACAATAGTCTATTCAAAATGGCCACCTTTGGCTTTTATTCAGGCATTTAATTTGTCTGATTACGAATCTATGGATTTACGCACTGTTTCCATGGAAAATTTCGCCTCTGCTTGCTCCAGAGATTTTTTAAGAGACTCAGTTTCGCCGTGTCGTTTAGAGCAAGCCATGTCCTCTAAAACTGACCATAATTTGTAGTCTAAAGGGTTTAGGTCTAGGCTAGATGAGGGCCAGTCTTCACCTCTTATAAAGTCCGGAACGTCCGGAACGTTGGTTTCAAGCCAGGCTTGGGTAGTTCGTGCCTTGTGACCAGGTGCAGAGTAGTGCTGCAAAGTCCACGGTACATTTTTAAAAAGTGTATTCCTGAGAGGTTTCTCAACACGATCCAAGACTGACTCCTGATACACTCCGGCTGAAATTTTCACTCCTTTTTCAAAAAATTTAGCTTTGTGACGTCTTGATAAGACACGCCCCACCAAACCATCGCTGACGCAGGATGATGACCATTCTGTACCTTTCCGACCACTTGAGCAACTTCTTTAGAACAGTGAGCGTACACTTTATCATTTTTTTTTACACTTTATTGGAATTGTGCTCTTCAATCGTGAATTTTTTTTCAACGGTAAAAAGGATATTTCTGTGCCCTTCAACTGCGTATCGCAACAGATGGTCTTGTTTTATAATACGCGATTGCGACGAATTGTGGCTTTAACAGCATTAACAGCCTTTGTAGTTCTAACAGCACGCGGCCACCCCGATCTTTTATGATCTTCGACAGAGGAAGTGTTGTTGTATCTGTTGATAGTAGGATATACGAACATACGGCTCATAACAAGCTTTTGAAGTGTCTGGAATATGACCGACGGCTCTATACCCACTTTGTGCAACGCGATCACCGCAATCCTATTTTCTATATCACCCCAATCCATATTGTAATTTGATAATGAACACGAAAAAATGTGAAATGGCGCAATATCGAAAGCACTTTTAGAAATAATAAAGGCGTTCCAAATACAAAGTAATTAAAAAGTTGAAAAAAAGAAAAGTTTTTATGTAACAGTATTTATGGCCGGACAAGTTATATGTACATGTAATGTCAAGTTCGTAAACAAAAGGAAAAACCGGAGAAAAGAACATGACAATAAAACTCGAGGCCACTCTTCTCAAATTGCCAACTTTACAATGTTTGAATGTTTATAAACTTGATACGGGGTAAGGTGCTGCCACTAATATACTATACACCATATTATGGGACTGTTGCCAATTATATTATTTAAAAGTTTGAATTATCACTGTTTTTTTAATTTAATAATTATATAATTTTTGGGCATAGCATGAGTTATACTCATATAAAAACGAAGCGTGGCTTTGCATACATTTATGTGCTTTTTAAATTGATGTTTCAAATAAGCTTCTTGCGGTCACACTAATTTATTTTACATACAATACCTAGAACTTATCTATAACATGCTGTAACATTCGAATATCGATAACCAAAGAAGTTCCTAACATAGAACATAAATTCAAAGAATTGCAATCATGTATGTCGACAACGACATTTGCAAACCAGCATAGTTTCCATACACCAATAAAAGTTTCCGAATCTCAAATCTTTCCTATTCCACCGTCGTTTTATGATGCCCATAGAAAGTGATGATATTGCTTGTTTTATGATGCATTATATCTTAGACTAAGCTTTTAAGCACCGGTGTATTATTACGCTATTAAGCGACAATAGAAGATAGATTAAAACAGCTACCAAATGGTGGCTAAGTGATGGATATTAAAAATTCTGCTTATTATATAGAAATATGGGTGGATATAAAAAAGCCTATTAGTCTAATTGTTAATGATCCTATCTGCTAAACCAGAAGTCCACGACTTCTGGTTTAGCAGGTATACCGTACAAACTTATCATTGCGGCTCATAACAATATAAAATTTGTCAATAAATGCAACATGCAGTGAAGTACCTATAAATTACAACAAGCTAACTTATTTCAAAATAAAAAACCCAACTGCTTAAAATTAGTAACTGGAATATTTTGGCGCCAAAAATACGCCATTTTTTTTTCTAATTCAGATGTACCCAGTGTCACTTTAGAAAAACATAACCCCACTATTGCGCGGTCGGGCAAAAAAACTAAAGACAACTGGAAGTGTTTTTATTACGTGAAAATGTCGTATTCTACAATTACTTATCGAAAGTTACAGTTAGTATTTTACCGAAAACGTCGCTATCTCTGTATGATGAAGTATCTACGCTGGCTGCCTTTTCTCGTTATGGCATTAAAAACTAATATCGTCTGAAATTACGTATTACTAGCTTAATTTATGTATAACTAGCTATCCCGACAAACTTCGTACCACCCCGGTTTTGTTTTTGTCATTTTCTTTATTTTTTTACATAACAATCTATTAGGAAAACTTAAAAAAATGAATAAAGTCGGTAAAGTCGTTCTTTAGTTATCTCGTGACCAAAGGAAATAGGGATTCATTTTTATACATCTAAATAGATATATATGTATTTAGAAATATATAAGTATATTGCTGGTAGTAGAGTATCAGTTGTCTGCTCTGTCTGTCTGCTATTGCCATAGCCTTTGCTTAGTTTGAGATCAGATAGTCGGGTGTGACGTGTGCCAAGACATTACATTATTGTTTCGTATACGTTATACGGTATACTGAAGAAAATCGAACTGAATAATCTTTACAAGAACTTAGGCTAAGTACTTGAACACACATAAATACATCTTACTCAGTTATAAGTACATATAGTTGACGTACTCGTAGTTGTATGTGGTCGTATTTAGATGGAACCGTCTACCAGCTTAATTAGCCCTCGAGCCAGTCACTTGTGCCCATACTGAATCACGTAGCATGAGCCCTAGTTTACTATTACTCTGTCGCATTGTCGATATTACTGTGAACACTGTGAATCATTGAGAAAACAAGACCATATATAAGGTACTCTACTAGGTACCTATAAATAATTGTAATGTAGCTGTGGCAATACCTTGAAAATATTAAAAAAGAAGTAGCCCAGATCAACAAATAAGGGTTTACGAAACTGAAACTATGCTTCTTCTTTTCGTTTGTTCGAGGTTGATGTAAAACTCATTTATAAAATAGTTTAGAAATATAGATAACTAACGGTATAGGAGATTAAAATCGTATGTTGATAAAAATGTGCAATAATACCTTGGGAGTCATGGGTTTAACGAGCGAACGATATACGTTCGCTCGTTAAACCCATGACTCTAGCAGTTTTTTTTTTAATTGATTTTAAGTGGATTTACACTATGAAATGAGCGTATATATGGCATCTGATTTAAAGTTTTACAATGCCTAATTTTTTGGACAGCAATTTAGTTTCATCTACCTCTTTGATACAAATACATACGTGAAACTGATGCACTAAAAGTCCTAGTTCCATTCTCAGTTAGTTCAACAAAATGTTATCGGATTTTTCGTAGGGTTTCCTGAAATTCGGCAGAAAGATGTGCAAAGGTTTGCCTCCTGGCAAAAATTGATGTAGCATACAACCTACAACCTAATCCAATCCGTCGAAACGACATATACGTGCTGTCATTCCTCCGTCGCAAAGTTAATATTATTGAGGTTGTTGCATATCCTGCTGTTTTCCAAGTTGGCTTATATTTTAAAGGACCTACATACGTGTTCTATGATTTGTCATCATGGAAAACGGCGTAAAAGTTATGGTTATTACTTACATCATCTTTGCGACTCGACATAAAGCAACGTCAGTACTCTAGGACTCCCAACAGGAAGATTATAGCTTTTCACATATAGGTTATGCGTATGTGAATATACAAATTGCAAAGTTCGGCGTAACGCTCGTACTATTAGCAAACACTATTACTGTTAGTATTTGACTTACGAACCATGTTTCAAAACCAACACACTATAATACCTACACAGTATTTATGCCAGCATATTGCTTTTTAGGGAGATATATATGTGGCTATTATGACCAAAGTATCAGCAATTTAACTGTACCTATTATATCTACCGTTTATATCTTTACTTCGGTAGATTGGTAAAGCATGTCTTTAAAATTGAAGTTACTAAAGTTGTAAATAAAATAAATAGACCTTTTTAAATTATTTACTAATGAAATAAGCAATGCTTAATTTATAAATACCTTAAAATTTCACCCAAATAAGTGTGATTGACGGACGACATCTAAATCTGACAATAAACATTTATGAGTATTATTTCAAATATAATTTATATGAAAATATGTTTATACCTTCCTAAACGAATAAGGGTAATCTTTTTGATCGTACACGCTCATAATTTGTGTCACTAAACCGTACAAAGTATGAACGGGCGGCAGATTATGAGGATTATGATTTGCTGCCAACCTCTCGCTGCGACTAACTGAAATGAATAATTCAAGAGTTGTTCTCGCGCCGCTACTACAAGCAAATAGAAACATAAGAGGTATATTGTGTCGCAACGATAAATGACATCTATTGAATTGCTTTTGAATGAAAACAATGAAGGCGAATATAGTGTTCTGCAACGGCATTTAGAAAAGCACTGTCATCCAGTCTTCTAGCTTCCACTTTCCTTATTCACTCTTGTCATGGCTCCAGTGTGTCCATTGTGTTATGCCGCCGCTGAATGACTTTTACAACATGCATTGTTTTACGAAGATATTAAAAATAAAGCTCGTTGGATTTATTAAAAAATATATACATATTATACTAGATTTTCAGTAGATTATTAACACTATATGTAACAAAAATATATGTACCATAAAGAAGTAATTAGTTTATTTATCAATTTAAAAGCGTGTAATAAATAATACGATCAACCATACGAAGTCTGCTGCCCATACTTATATTATCAATTTGAAAGTAACTCGTCTGTCACGCTTAAACCGCTGAACCGATATAGATGAAATCTGGTATGGAGATAGTTTGAATCCCAGGGAAGGACATAGAATAGACTTAGCACCATACTGCTAAAATTCGACCACACCTTTGTAATACAAGTTGTTGTCAGTCATGGAAAATGTTAGTTAGAAATAACCTGAAATAGAGTGTATAATAGAAAAAAAAACCTAATTAATGTTATACCTATCTGGTACAATGAACCGTCTAATGGCAGACTGCGACCTACTTTTCATTAATATTCTGCTATAATTAATTTACAAGAAAAATGCGATGTCTGGGCCTCATTTTTCTTTAATTAATGAAAAATGCGTAATTGTGAGATATAGATTAAATGAAAGAGATATAGAGGGTACTAAAAGGATTTCAATAGGTAATACATATTTCCATATGAAGTAAATGTTATGTTATTTCTTTTACCATTTTATTGTTATTCGTTTAGAAAAGTTAAAACATTTTAGTTATTTTTCTTAAAAGATATTACTTTATAAACATACCAGTACAATTAACGAAGTACACTCTGACACAAAATTAATTATTATATTGATAAAATTTCTTAATTTGTACTTATTATGAAACTGTATATGTGACCTGTTGGTCTAGTGGTTAGTGATTCACACTGCTAAGCCGGAGGTCGTAGGTTCGAACCTCACCCAGGATAAAACTTTGTGTGATGAGCACGATGGTTTATTCTGTGCTATAGCTTGTTTATTGCCCGACGTTCTACCCGTAACATCATAACACATAAACAAGCTATTTTACTTTAAATTATTCACGCGATTAAAACCCGTACCTAGTATATATAATTTCATAATTAATTATTATGGACCATACAATATGGACGGGAATTGAATATACTACCTTTTGCAAAATAGCCATAAGCACTCTCACTTCGCCCACGAGGCAGTTATAAAAATTACATAACATATTTACTTATTTAAATACACAGTAATATCCTACAAACGTCTCACTGTCAAAAATGACTAGACATTTTTGCTCGCAATCCCAAAGGTCTCCTACGTTTTTGCATGACACGACACCGCTAAGCGATTTAACTGACAGACGGTCACATATCTGAATATCATGATAATGACACCGGCTCCACACGTTGGCCCCAACGACAGCACCAACGCTATGTTGTGGCTGTCGAGGAAGAGGAAACGTCAAATCATGACAGTTGGCATAATTTGATAGCTATTTCCCCAAATAACTATGAAATTATGCCCTATGTCTGCATTGTGCATATCTGTATAACTACCTAGAAAACTGTTTTCTTAGCCATAGTGCACATGCTTGGAACTGCATTGATGTTATAAAGAATAAATCGCTTGCATTATATGCAACCGTTCACCCAACGTTTCTACGAAAAGCGTACGGTACAATGCGACACATACGCCTCTTAAGCCTGCAATAAAACATGCAGTACAGAACCGTGTGAAATCAGTCTTACTGTCTACCAGATAACGTAAAGTTAAACCTCCAGAGGTAGGAATTTGAGAGAGATTTCCCTCAGAGAATGTAGATGGAGGTAAAATGGAATGTAAAAGTTTTTATTGAATATCAGATTCCTTGAGAATATTCTCGGTTGGTTCACAGTTTGAAAACTGCAGTACTAATAACAAATTGTTTTGATAAGTTCTCATGTTTTAAATCAATTGTGTTGTGATTATGTTATAACTAAAAGACATAAATATTTTGAAAGCTATATCATGTCTCCATATCTTGAAAAAAAATGGTTGTCTGTAAAGTCAGTTTAAAGACGATAACGTTATAAGAAAATATTGATAACATTGTAATAAACAACCCTGTCTGTGCAAACAGCTTTATATAGGTATATATATATATATATATATATATATATATATATATATATATTCAATTGTATTGCATGTCGTTGCAATCGCCGTCTAAAAATACAAACAACCTTCATAACACAGCCTCCTTATTCGAGCTTCACATAATCATAAATAACAGAATATTTTTAGTCGAGGTCTAAATGTAACATTTTTTTCGTCTAACCTTTCAGCCCGCAAACAAAAACATTCGATAAAATGAACCATATTTAGTTTCGCATATTATTTTACAGGTTAACTTGTAACGTTGAAGTTGACGAAAGTTTGCAGCAAATAAAATGAACACTGTGAACGATTGCCGCAATCTAATTATTGCAGCATCGATGTAAAAACTCGCCACGCTTCATGAATACTTTAATAGCCCTGTGCTTTTGTCCCTCATAAGTTATACGAGTAGGGTGCCCTTTTTAGGTTTATCTTGGATTAAAATTTGTAATGTCAAAAGTTAGAAGAGCATTGGGCCCTGACTTTTTTATACAGGAAATACTTTGGTTGATAAAGAAACTTCATATCAGAATAAAAAAACAGTTTTACTAAGGTAAGGTAGGTACGTAGCTAAAATTTAGAATATCGTCCAGATACCAGTTCAAACCGTAAAAGGTATTTCATGTTTCTCACCTTGTTTTAGCACTAGTAGGTACCTATTCTACTCCGAACTAAAAGTATTTTAGGCGTTTGGTAAAAGTTATGCTGTACTTTACAAAATAACGTGTCTTTTATTTAAAAAAAAAATACCTACGGCTCCACCCTCGGGTATATGGGTTTATATCTCAGCAAAAGACTGCAACCTTAAAAAGTGTCCAATTTATAATCAAACTTTCATCCCCTACTTTATTCCTTCGGGGGTGAAACTTTCAAATGCCCCTTCTTAGTATTCACTTATTATATTAAAGGGAATTTTCATGTGTGTTTGACATTCTTATTCTTTCACACAGAGGTTTCTTCTATCCTTTGAACGATCCATCTTCGGATATAGATTAAAATTTTCAATTTAAACGTAAAAAAAATATATGCAGTTATTCTGAATATTCTTGTTTGCATTCCAAATCAATAATAAATTCCCAAACCCTATACAGAACAAAAAATCAGTCAATATAATATATGCAATATAGTGTTTTTTTTAGGCGAACAAAAACGAATAAACCATCAGGTTTGTAATACGTATAAATTTATAGGCTAAAAATTAGTGACGACTGACATGACCGTTTATTCAGTGAAATAAAAAATATTTACTAGTAAACATGGAAGACAAATAATGACTGAGCACAAATAGCGATGAAGCAGAATCGTTTGTGGATAAACTTCGTATAAATAGTCCACATAAAAGGAAATGTACTTTTATGACATGAGATTATTGACGCTTGGCATTATTGTCCATTGGTGCGCTAAAATGTTTACGATCCCTGACGAGGCTGTGAACTAATTATTATCATATTAACGAGGCTATTAATAGGTTAGGTAAAGATACTATATTATTATAGGCCGAAATAAATCTAGTCTGGTTTTAATGCAAGAAATAAAAACTCACAGTACTTTTAAGATAATTTTAGGCAAAACTATAGCTATAGGCTGTTACCGCCGGCTTCACCCAGGTTTATCTTGGTTATAATGAATTAAAAAATCACCCATGTTCGTAATATTTTTGTTCACTTTTTGCTGTTTTAAGCTTCGGAGATTTCCCTTATCAAACAAATTATTTATGTTTGTAATATTATTTAGTACAGATAAAGATCTCATATATTTTATAGATAACTTAATGCCTAATGCGCACACTTACCGTATTGTTGGTTTATTTTTAACATCGCAACATTTTGTTGAGCCGCTCACGTCTGGAACTGTGCCCGGTATATGACACTGCAAAATGTTCGCTCTCTATTCTGTTAAACAGAAATATTGCTGACGATGTGTGAGGTTATTGGCCGTATCCTTTTCATAGTATCATTAGGCGTTGTGAGTCTGACACTAAATATATTTTTAGGTAGTTCCTACTACACTTAACACAATGTTTTCATTTTATCATAATTTTTAATATTACACTGATATCGAAATCATAAGAGTAGTGGGCGTTGTTCACGATAAATATATATATTTATTTAGTCGTACGTAATTAATATTGATAATTATAGCTAAAGGCATTTATTTCCTCATAAGAATATTATATTCGTTTATCTGACAAAATACAGTATAACTTAATTAAGTATTTCATTACAAATACCGGAGAATAAAGTTACAGCGATTATATATTAATAATTAATATCTTAGGATGACACACGATACATCTGATTCCAAACTAAGCAGAGCCTGTACTTTGGCAACCAGACAACTGATAAACACAACAACTTGAGGGTTGATTTTCACTGTCGATAAAAACAATGAAACATATATTTCTTCATTATAAACCAAGTACGAAATTTCTCAGATCTTCTTTCAAAGTTGACGGAGTTCCTTACATTCTTGTAACCTGTTTTATCCTATTACGGATTGATTTTTAACAACAAACATTGAAACACGTTTTTTTTTTATTTTAATTACCGATTTAACTTCAAAAGTAACATAGTTTTATACAAACTTGCAACCCCCATTTTACCCCCTTAGGGGATGAATTTCTAAAAAACCTTTCTTAGTGGATGCCTGCAACATAAAAGGCATCAGCTGTCAAAATTGTAGGTTCGTAATTGTAGCGGTTTAGGCTCTACGTTGATGAATCAGTCAGTCAAGACAAGTGATTATAGGTATACGTATAGACTCATATTAAACAATGTCACATGTTACAAATAAAATGGTAATATTTTCTTTTACAATAATAAACATTACATTTCATTTTCTTTGTAATATGTAACATTATTTACACTAATATTCTAAAGGTGTAATTTTGTATGTTTGTAACGATTAAACTCAAATACTACTTGACGGATTTCAAAAATTGTTTGCTTGCTGAATTGAATGAAAGCTTGAATGCTACATTAATAATAATAATTAATATCGTAGGACACCTCATATACGACATATCTGATTCCAAACTAGAATATATTTTAAAATTTATTCACATATCAACCCATATGATGGCCCACTGCTGGGCACGGGTCTCCCCAGTAGAACCTACTAATATGTAGATCCTGGGGGTAATTGCCATAATCACCACGCTTGGCGAGCGGGTTGGTGATCGCAGTAAGGCTTTAAGTACGCAGAGGACGCTGCTGCCCGTCCTCCGGTGTGAAATCCCTTAGTCGCCTTGACGACACCCACGGGAAGAGATGGGGTGGTACTATTCTTAAGCCGGCACCACACGGCAGAAAAAAAAAAAAAAAAAAAAAAAAAATATTCGTACTTAAAAATTTAAGAAATAATGTGGGCCTGTCTGCCTAGGGGCGCGGTGGGAGTGTATCCGACTGCTACGCATGTCGGTTCGATTCCTACACGGGACACCACTTTGTGTGAAACTCAAATTGTGGTTGCGAGTCTGGGTGCACTTTGTGTCCGTGACATGTATGTTTGTAAAGTCCCCCGCGACACAGGGCTTGAACCCTACTGCGGGAGTCGTCTTTTTCAAAAAAAGTATAAAAGTAAGGTAAAAAATGAATATAGAGAATTATAATAGTAATAATTCTTTATTCATATAAAACCTTCTTACAATACTTATAGAGAGATAACAAAATACTTTGCTAGGGATAATGTTATCTCTGTATAAATATTTACACAGAGATAACATTATCCCTGGGTAACGTAAGCCATATTTATTACTAGAAAAAATTAGGGACCCCTATATCCACCCGTGCGAAACCGAGACGGGCCGCTAGTCTGTTATAATACACATAATATATTTAACTAGTTCGCAGTAACATAGTACAGAATATCGAAGTAGTTATCTAGAAAGGAAGGAAACAGCTACGAACAGCCTACAAATCTATAAATTAACATTCTGTGCCAACAGAGCTCGATATCTCATAACTACTCATGAGCATACTATATAACTACATATAGCTACATTTATACATTAAGTATATGTTAGTCTACATCTATGTACCAGTGGTGAACCTGGCGGGTAGGCCCGGACAAGAAAATTCACTGATAATAACAAAAATCGCCCAAGTGCGATCGGTACTCGCATTTTTAGGGTTCCGTAGCCAAAATGGCAAAATCGGAATCCTTATAGTTTCGTCATGTAAGTCTGTCTGTCCGTTCGTATGTCACAGGCATTTGACTCAAAGACTACACAATAAATATCGATTAAATTTAGACAAAAGGTGTCTTGTAGTAGCCGCTACTTAGTATGACAGTAAAATAATAAAAATAAATATTTTTGGGGAGCACTCCGTACATGTAACAGAAGCTGTTAAGTGCTTTTTAGCAAACATCAAGGTGTGGTACATCATTCGACAGATCTTATAAAAAACATTTTAAGGTTTCTAATAAATATTTTTAATTATGCAAATATTTTTGGAAGTAATCACACTTAACTTTACGGTAACTTATGAACTGTGACCAAAGAATATAAAAAAAAATGGAAAAGATAGCGCTTAATAAATACTTTAAACTAAAATTATTTCAGACATGATCGGATTTACTGTCATTTAAAAGGGTGAAAGTGCCATGAACATACGCTCTTCTGCTGGTGCAACTAATCAAATCGGTTTTTTTTTTCATACGGCAATGGCTCCGGAACCCTACATGCTACCGCACTGCATGGTCCGATATGCTCTTGTCCGGTTTTTTATTTTTGGTATCATCAGTGATCTTTTTTGCTCGGGCCTACCCGCCATCTTAATAATGCTCACCTCACATACCGTTTACACATGTATGTGAGGTAAGCATTATTAGATAAGCTGATAATTATATTGTTCGTAATTCACGATTCGGTGACTCATGGAATTATCGGAAACTGAACAAGATTGTGTTATATACGTGGCATAGATAATAATCAACATAAATCGGTTTTAATAATAGCATAGCTTACGGAGACATTGTAAAATAGGTTTAGTTCCAGTCGTTCTATGGCTTAGCCGCTTAGTTTCAAATAACACGAGCAAATAGTGCGCTAAACTCTCTTTATTTTATGTTTGCCTAGTAATTGTTTTAATGGAGTTGTGGGCATAATAACTTTGAAACTTACGCGTTGCACGGTATAAACAATTTGAAGCAAAAATAAACGTCAAATAGGTAATGTAAACGTAGCTGCTTAGAATAGGGCGTAAAAGCAATAAATAGTTATAAAACCATCTGCCCTTTTTAGTAATCTAAACTCACTAAGTACATAGGTACATATATGTTTTTTTTAAGCTATTGCATAGCTTTTATCGCGGGCTCGGGTTTCAAGCGTGGCGACCGAATCAAGAAATTCCGTAACGAAAATAAAACCTAACACCCCCACTCCGCCTACCATGTAGTTTGGCCGAGCGTTCGCTTAACGTATATGTATATGGTACGACTGTACGAAGCTCGCACGGATCGAGTCGAGCTGTCCCGAAATGTAATAAATAAATATATAAAAAAAGGTTTTTTTTTTTTTTTATAAATTTAAAATAAATGTATTTTCTTTCTTTTAAAAAAAAAAAAAGAAATACTGCTACTTGCATAAGTTGATAAAAAATGTTATGCAATAGCTTTACCGCGGCAGTCCCCGAGTGCCACACATTTTTTTTTTAACAATAGACGATACTTCAGACGTTTCGAAGACAAGGTGGAATAAAGAAACTCACAGACATTCATACATACATGAACCTTGAGAACAAAATCCTCCTACAATATCTCCTTTTTTGTGGCAGTCGTGTAAACTGAAAGTGTCATTGTTAGCCAGTTGAAATGATTGCAAAAAAGAAAGTCCAGCTACTAATAGAAGAACCATCAGTTACTGCGGCCAATCGCATTAGAGACTAGCCAACTACTCAGGAGATATATATGTAGTTGATAGTGCAAAAGAGTATGCTCTATTCCTTTACTCTCGTAGTCCGTATGGATGGAAATCCAACACAACCAGAGAGAGATTAGACGCAGGACCGACGGCTTAACGTGCTCTCAGAGCCACGGAGTGGTGTGGCCATAGTAACGTTGCTTTAACGATGATATATATATATTTTTTTCTTATTTTTTTTTGTTAAAAACGACTCCCGCAGTAGAGTACAAGTTGCGGGGGACTTTACAAACATACAAGTCACGGACACAAAGACCACCCAGACTCGGAACAACAATTTGTGGATCACACAAAGTGGTGTCCCGTGTGGGAATCGAACCCACGACCTCTTGCGTAGCAGTCGAACACACTCCCACCGCGCCACAGAGGCAGTCGATCAAAATTGGCTCAAAGATTTACTCCAGCCAGCCGTACCTATCGTATAAGAATACCTAAATACGTCATAACAGGTACAGTTGACTGATCTTCACTTTGACTAAAAGCGCTTGAATACTTCACACTACATAGCATTATTTTCCTTTATCGTTGAAGAATGACAATAAATAAAAACACAAGAGTATAGTATAGAAACTCTCTAGTGAATTACATAGTAAGTATTTGATATTTGGATGTGAATTTAGATAGAGCTTAGGTACTTATAGAATAGATAGGTATATGTAATTGTAAAAGACGTTAGAGATGAAATATTTTGTACTTATTTAATATAAACTTTTATAAAAATACTTCAGATACCTAAACTTCTTATTAACACATATTAATGGATTATACAGAACCAAACAAAATAGGATATGAGAGTAATGGTGAACTAAATGGAAAATTGAATAGATTTTGGAGTAGCCGATATCCATTTACAAAAACCATAAAAATTGAAAAAAAAAACATATTTTTTCATTTTAATACTTCAGCTCTTGAACGTATAGGCTTCTTGTTTTTAAAAATACACTATGGTGTAAATGGTTTTCCTAACGTGCCTATATAACCTAACCTAATATTCTTGCTTTAGTAAATTCCAGTCTCGTAGATGGCATTCATGATCATCAATTTTAAAGTTAAAACAAACTCGTTGTTCCCCGAAGCCTCGACAATATCCCGGCGTTGTCATAAAGCTGTATAATCTGTGATTGATGTTTGTTCCAGGTTCCACCACAATTACTTTGCCCTCTGACAGGATTATGTCATGCTACAGTTATTATATTGTTAACTACTTTTAATTAAAATAACTATAGGCTTTGATAAGGGCAAGATAAAACAGAAATATATACTTTGCTCAAAAAAGGAGTTTAAAGGTTACTGAGGTTCAACAATGTCCCATTTTTTTATTAGACGCGAATATTATGAATATCATTATCTTATCTTTCGTTATTTTATGCGCTTGGTGTAACACGAGTACATACATTAGTTACTTTATTAGTTAAAGATGAATTGTTCAATTGCGCAATTTCCAATTTCGCGTAATTAGTAAATCTAGTCTATGGAATCTACAAACTTTTTTATACTCCACTTTGTGATTAGAGTAATCACAAAGTGGAGTATAAAAAAGTTATAATTGTTCCACATAGGCTACGTAACAGAATTCCAAAACAGGACAACACCCTAAAGGGAGAGTAGGCACCTTCATGATCAACACCTTTTTCTTTTACTTTCTAACCTATTTTCTAAAAAGTATAATGTCTACATGAGAAAATACCAGCCAGTAATTGCAGGAATACGCTGTCAACCATCAACCTCACAATGTAGGTACCTAACCTCTAATGTTGGCTTAACTTTCGAGATCCGGGGCAGTTTTAATTAATTTGTTTGAAGCGTTGTGGTCACTTCACGCGTGTCACCGACAAAGTGTTATTTTTTTTGTGTGAAAACAATAACATTACGTCACATTTTGTCACCGTTCATGAATCATTAGTAGAGGTAAGGGTTTTTTGGAGCGTAATGTCTCAACTCATACATACAATGTGTTATTTCAAAAGTTGATTTATACAACGTTGCACATTGCGAAATGGGAATGTGCTCGGGGAGCTTTTTAATATTGTAATATTGTACTTCTTTTGAACCTCCGACGCAATCAGGAGTGTTATAAGTTTAAAGTGTTTATCGAGTATCAATTTGGGGTATTGTATTACTCAAACAGATGGACTGATTTAATAACAATAAAAAGTTATATTAATCTCTCGTGCGAGACGGGAAAGATTAATATAACTTTTACTCATCATCATCATCATCATCAGCCTATCGCAGCCCACTGCTGGACATAGGCCTCTCTAATTGCACGCCACTTTGTTCTATCTTCGGCTTCTCGCAACTAACTTTTACTATTACCCAAAATTCCAAAAAAACAACGGGAGCACTCCCGGAGTGCGTTATCACTTACGAACTATTACGCTGCGCCCTGCATTGCTTAAACGAAACAGCAGTAGAAAGAAAGGGGGATATTACTTCCTCTCCTACGCCGCGCCGACGGTCTACTCTCCCTCCGTCTTACGAGTTTTCGATCAAGTTATGTATCCTGAAGCGAGTTTAACATTTTTTACCCATCCCAAAAAGTGCACAACGCCGCTAAAGAAGTTTTCACTTCAAAAACGGAAGCCTTATAGTTTCGCCACGTACGTCCGTCCGTCTGTCTGTCCGTCCGCAGCTTAGCTCAGAAATAGTTAGTACTAGAAAGTTGTAATTTTGCATTGATGAACATATTACTCACGCCGACAAATTGGTAAAACAAAAACCTGGAAATAAAATCTTGGGCACCTCCCAATCATGTAAAGAGGATACATAAATCATTACATACAAAATATTTGGCAGTTGTAAATACCATTTTTCAATTTAGTGACCCGTTTGTGAAATATGAAGCCTAGACGTGCAAACTTTTATTAGAGTCAAGTGACCCCCCCCCCCCCATGCCAGGTAAATGGTTGTTTTTGAAAAATTGAGGGTAGTAGTGAATTAAATCCAAAAGAAAACTAATCCAGTTTAGTAGGCTTTACATGTTTACGTGTAACAACCTACCAAGTGAGAAGTAACAAAATTTTCGTACAAATTCCATTGAAAATTACTAATTTAACGTTGTTATATTATTAATTGTTACGAAACAAAAGCAACAGAAACGCCACTTCTTATGCATTATTTTACAGGGCAGCTACGGAACCCTACATTGTGCGTGGATCGACATGAACTTACCCGGTTTTTATTTGTAATATAATAATAACCCAGACACAGAGTTTAACACATCCTGGGTGGGAATCGAACCCACGACTTGTTGCGTAGCTGCACTGCACTGCCACCACGCCACAGAGGCAGGCAGATATCTAGCCGATTTTTCAGCAAATTTCACTCTTCGTATTAGAGTTCTGCGTTTGTAAACTGCGTGCTTGCCTCCGCTCATTCAAACTAAGAAGCACGTACTCGTAAAAGATATTCATCGCTCCCACGTCCACGTCAACAGGATATTAAGTAACTTTTACTTAATATTATGTTAAGTCATCAGGTAAAATGGTTCGTACATTTTTTGCTCATGTTTTCTTAGTGCCTAATCGAGCATTTCTAATTTATTTTTCACTAACTATGTAGCCTAATGGCTAAGGCATCGGTCTCGCAATCTTCAAGTCGCGGCTTCGAATCCTACCCAATAAACTACCGACGTGAACCCACTCCTAACACAAGCCATTGAGCTTAGCTGGAGGGGTTAACAGGATTGCTAGTAATGTGGGACCAAAATCCCACATTGCAGTTACTTTAAAAAAAAATACTTACTGACCGTCGCGGTTTTCCACGGATCTACTAATATATAAAAGGAGACCACATCTTCCTTTAACAGAACGATCATGTATTGAAATAAAAGGGTAATCAAATAATTTCCACCTATTTTTTCACTATTCCGTACAAATTTTCAAATATTTTCTTCAATACAAATTAAAGGTTTCAAAGGTCTAACAATTACAAAAATAACAATAGAAGAAATAGCCAAACAAGTGCAGTCGTTTTGGAGTGATACACTTACCTACACACATACAGCAATTTATTTTTATTCATGTCTGTTAAAAGTGCTGTTCTATCTGGCCTTGCGTTTGGACTCTATTTCCACTTAACATCACGTGGAATGGAGTCATTTGCTACCTATAAAGAAATAAAAATAAAAAAGCGGAATCGGATTAGTAGTTCCTGAGATTAAGTCGTTAAACAAACAAATTCTGCCGCATTATATTATGATTGCCGAAGCTCGTGTCGATTGCTTTTTCACGACTATGAGAAAAAGATGCGCTTCCCTGGTGCGCCGGGTGCGGGCCAGCTCCAGCAGTGTTTTGAGGTGCATAGCGCGCAGACTCGACTGTTTGTTTGTGAATCACTGCTGCCAGACATCCACCTAGGTGTGGTACAAGTGGCAGTGCTTCACATACAAATAATAATTATTTGTTATTAGGTTACAAGGAAATACTTATGAGGAAGCTCTACAGTTCCATAATATAGTGCCTGCGGTTATAGTTAAGTATATGCACTTAAAATTTATGAAAGTCATGTTTATAAACAACTAGCTGACATTTTTGAACATTTTTATTGATGCTCCGCTCCTATTGGTGGTAGCGTGATGTTATATTGCCTATCACACTTACAAATAACATGACTTTCTATTAGTAAAAGAATGAAATTTAAAAATCGTAGATCCAGAGATTACTCGCTACAACGTCACAAACTCACAAAGTTTGTCTCTTTATAATATTAGTATAGAAGTATTGATTAATTACTTAAGTAATTGTACTTATAAAATTATGGTGCAAATATTGTTATTATACATCTATTATACTAGATATAAGTTTATTTTCACAGTAATTTTACAAAATGTTCTCGAATTTCGAAACAACTTTCAAGAAAATGTTGGCAAAAAATGCGTTAATGAGAACTAAAGCGACTTATTAGTCTACATAAACTTTTTGCAGCAACATCATAGCAGTAAAAATGTTCGAGTTAAATTTAAAACATCTTGTTAGTAAAATATTTTTCCATTTGGCGTGCAATCTCGGATACGCCGTGGTCTACACTAACGGACCTCCCCTTCAGATCCCGTGGGCGTCGTATAGACAATTGAGGGATTATATTAGAAGGATGCCCAGCAGTATTAAATTAACCAGCACAGTAATGAAATTTCTCGCATAGGTTTACTCTAAAAAGAACGGTGATTCTAACAAAGTTTACTCTATGGTTATACAGGTGTTTGGTGTACGCTCTACTTTGACGTAATAGATAATAGTATTTTAACTAGCGAATGGTTTGTTTTCTTTTATTATATTTTGAAAATAGAATGAAAAACAAAGACCAAAACGAGTATTATGAATAAAAGTGTATTAATGTTTTTTTTTTTAATTGTAGCCTATCAGTAATCAATGCATTTTTTCCTGTTAGCGCATTAAATACTGTCTCGTAGTAGCTGCGATATTAAAGCTCTTTTTGCACAACTAGACGTACAAAAATGGTTTTATATTATTTTATATTTTTGGTTGTCATTTATGATATTAACGGCAAAACATTCAGCCTTTCACATTTCACATAACACTACAATACTATTGTACGCAACAGAGCCAAATGTTCGACGTGAAATGGTTATTTTTAATTTCAACAACCAATTTAAAACTCGTTTTAAATTTGAACGTAGAAAGGTGGAAATATGATATAATCTAGAGCTTTAGCATGAATCTTACTATTCTTTCGTAAAATAACCTCTTTAGAAGAGTTATTGTCGTCATTTGACATAATATGTTATCATTTAGTTTTCTATTATTGACCGTTTATGATGTCCCTGTCAAGTTTAAGATAGGTTAAGGAGTATGAAGAAATTAGGTAAGTACCTCCAATAAAGACATTACCTAACTCTTATATTTTAATTAAATATACTCTTGTAAAGCGTTAACTACACGATTTATATACAATAAAAAAGTAAGATTCATGCTAAACAGCAGCTTTTACCGTCGGGTTCACTTTTTGCCAGTTTAAGTTAAGTTTGTGTATACAGGGTGTTGTGTATGCGCGCCGCAAGGTAGCGTGCAGGGCGGCGTACAAGGAGGCGCGCAGGTGCCTCCAGGGGTGCCGCACTCCACCGCGCCGCCAGCCGGAGTCGGCGGCGTCCGAAGGTACCAATACATTACAACTTATATTTAACCAAAGTTTAAACCCATTGAGTCCGCGTGCCCCCTTCATGAGGTGGTGTGAGGCTAGGCTCACATGGCATTGTTCGATACGTTTTTTTGTCGGATGAAATTAATTGAATACAGTGTGGCACATACATCAGTCGAACATAGCTATACACCAGTATTGAATACGCGCCTCGTTTCTCAAGCAAAACGGATGAAGTCAATACAAATATTGCGGCTATTCGTTTTCTTGTCCAATGATAAATTAATGGATGAATGCTGTGTGAACACGCTACGATTTGTACCTACGTTAAAAATCGAATACGAACAAAAAGTGTCGAACAATGCGGTGTGAACCTGGCCTTCCCACTCCGGGAACACCGGACTGTCAATGTATCCCTACAGTTCACATCGTGGTTTATAGCATAGTTAAGAAAGCAATTAGGGCCTCCATTTGTTATGAAGGCTGCGGAGCACATTCTGAGTGAAATCTGTTATAGTTTAATAACACTAGTATTTAGAGGTATTCGAAGTAGTTCACTTATACTAAGGTCAAATAATCCTTACGTCTAATATCCTATTACAAATAACTACAATAAATGACATGGTAAAATTTAAAACGTAATAATTAAAAGCAAAACAATACCATCCATTATTTTTTTTTATTTTTTTTCCATTCATTTGATTAAAAAACGCGTTATTCATTTAAAAACTTCCTTTCGATGAATTGCGCCGTTATTTTGGATTCATTAAAACAAAGCTGATTGGAATATCACAATGGATGTATCCATTGACGAGCTGTTGTTTTTGCAACATTTTATGAATTTAATTATAATAGAATACCAAGTATTTTGTACATGAATATTGCTAATTAAGAAAGATGGCTTCATCGGTTTTTGTTTTAATTAACACATAAAATGTTTAGTTTCCATTAGGTAATTTTATATTTCTATTTTTTTAGTTTACATTAAAGGTGTAGTTTCTCTACACCTTTAATGTAAACTAAAAAAATAGTGTATGTGTGTAGGTTGTACTAATTGTATTAGTACTGAAAACAGATCATTGAAAATTAGTCAATGTTTTATCATTTCATCGAAATAACAGGTAATGTACCTTTGTGTGTAAATAAATCTATGTTCCAAAAACTTATTATGAAAAACCTTCAAATCTCAACTTTTTATTAAAGAGATTTTAAAGTTAAAACTTATCTAAGGCGAAAGAAATAGTTATAATAGTTATGTAGTGCCGTTTATTTTTATTACTTTGTCGTTACAAGGAAAGCCAACATTCCACAGTACCTACGACAAAAGAATCAAATGGGAGACGTGTTTTAAAGAATAGCTTTACCTATTACATATAAGATTAATGATTTCACAAATATCTAAGGCGCTGCGCAAACGTAGACACTTTAAATATGTGATATAAGCAACCAGCAGTGAATATTTATTTCCATTTAATTAATAATAAAAATTAAGTTACTCGTACCCAACCACAACCACTGTAGTTTCTTATTGTTTCCAGATTGTATACGTGTTACTTTTATTTGACACATAGTAGCGTCGATCACAATAAATGTATTCGGTGTTAACAAATTAATGTTTAATCTCTTTCATGGAAAACACAAGCCACTAGTACAAATTTGCACAAACGGTACATGTAAAAAAGGTATTCTGTGTTAAATCATAATTCCTACCTTCTACAGAGGCTACGTTCAATACTACAGAAAGTGTTCAATAGTTGCAATCCGCGACTGTATTCTATTACCTTCACTTAATACCTGACGCGATAAAAAGTGTCTACATTTGCGCAGACCCTAAAACCTCCTTTAGAATATGAAAGGAATCGATTTCTCTCAGTTGAATAGTCACTACGAATGGTCGTAATAATTAGGCGTCGATACTAAAACGAATCGTACTATTTATTAGCCCATTGTATTGCCCCTTCGCTCTAATCCTCTAATCGATTACCCCATTTACGTTGGGGGTAATTAAACAGCACCACGTTAATGCACGTGAAAAGCTTTATTTGTTGCTCACAAATTATCTCTTAAAGCATACCATGAATAAGTAAGGTATTCTGAACACATACTTATTTAAACCTGCAATTCTGCACTAAATATAATGGTAAAAAGTGTAGTCATACAACGTATTGAGCAGTTTGCTAGTAATTTGTTGTATTCATAGGCACTGGTATTTAAGAAAAATAATAAAAATAAAACAGTATAAATCACTTAAAATATACAAGCTTCCGTATTTAGTACAACCTAATTGAAAATAATATTTAGAGCGTCATAGCTACAGTATTGTTGAATAAAATAAAATAGCAAACGAACACAAGCACCTGTTATTATTGCCCGTAAAATCTTAACGACACTGTTAATCTTATCCCGCCATTCATTTCAAATTGTCTGCAAAACAATTTCAGAGCATAAATACATTATAAGAATTAAAAATGCAATATCACGTTTACTCGATCTCTAGATATTAATATATCCTAATTTTATTAATGTGCAATATAAATTCAATTTTCCCTCCATATAGGTTTGCTGTTTTAATTAGCACTGCTAATTATTACCGTGATATAATGTATTGCCCATTAAATAGTTAGGAGATTATTATGGAGCATAAAAATACAATGTCGGAATACTAAATAGTTAGTTGAAATTAAATTTTAAAGTGATCGGAATACGAGTAGTCGTTCTGCAATAGATAAAAGGTACATATTACTGGGTGAGATTTATGTTCTGAATTCGCGGAAATATTATATGCAAATACACTAAAAGAAACATATAAGTTGGGTAAATTTCGTCGAAGTGAGCACGTTCAAATCAAGTATTTGTACAATTAAAGTGTACAATAAATTCTTCACTATGGGAAACGGGCACCAATGGCACTAAACCAGACTCGGTAGATATCGCCATAAAATAAGTTTAAAAAAAAATACAAATTAAAGACTCAATTTACTCAGTTTTTATCATAAAACTGTAAAAGAGGCCGTGTATTTACTTCGCATCCATAAGTCAACTTGTGATTGAAAGGTCAGCTCTTAACTGTCATTAAGCTGTTTACGTGAGACGAGATTGCAAGAAGCGTCATTCCATCCCCTCGGTTTATATAAAAATATTAACGGAGATCTAACCACCATCGCCCACAAGCGTGAAGTTAATGAGCGTATATTTCCGCATTTGCTAAAGTCACTTAAAAAGATTCGCGTAGAGGGAAATGGCGCTATGTGACGTCCATAATATTATTTGTATAACAATCACATGATAATAGACTAGTTTCCTAGGTAAATAAAAAAATCCAAAAGACTAATTTAACTTAATCGGGACTTAATCGTTGGTTAAAAAAAATTAACCAAGGATTGCGTCCCGATTAAATTTTGTGTTAAATATGATATTTTATCATTAATCATATTTTAAAAAGAAGTGATTTGACTAGAAAAAGCAGCAGAAAACAGTGACATCATAGTCCAGCTTTTTTTTTGAAGTGAAAACCTTTTTAGCGGCGTCGTGCACTTTTTTGGTATGGCTATAAAATGTTAAACTCGCGTCAGGATCACGTGACCGTAAGATTGGTGAATTGGTGGGAATTTTACATCCAAATTATTATTTCTTCCCTTTATTATATATTTTTTTTATTCTTGTTTTTTAATTTGTGATTTAATATTTCATATTTTTGATTTAATTGTCATGTAGTTCGTAATTTTTGTTTAAAAAAAATAATGTAAAAAAAAGTCAGCAATAGAGGAATATTGTATTTAACTACTTAAATTATTGTACTTTTATCATACGCGTATAAACCAGGACTACGCCACCCCTTTCAATTAAAAATGGTCCATAAAGTAGCGTTATCTCTTTCTAGAGAGTGATCACTTTTTTGAGGTTCTAGAGCAATCCTCGTCTCTACGTCATTGACTTTTATACAGACAAAAAAAAATGTGTTCCCTAACCATGCCAAAATATTCAAAAATGCACAACGTTAATGTTCAAGTTTTCACTTTTTTTTTATTTATAAAAAAGCATTTATAAGATCACGGTATAAAATCTGCGTTTTTACATTTCTTATAGAGTTGTTGTTTTGACTAGTTGGAAACTAGCCTAATAATAAAACTAAAATATTCGGTCACATGCCAGTTGTCTACAAGTCAAATCAGTTTTATTTCTTGAAACGTCAAAGGGATTCGCCTAGCAGATGTTCGTATTACAACATAATGACGTCGTAACTTCCTGCCTACCAATCTTTTAGTTTTGAACATTAAGTATGTATGTGTTCTGACAATTACAAATCCCACGTTAAATTGTTGATGAACCTATTTTTTCAGAGCATAAACGTTAAAAGATATAAATCTCACCCACTCACGCGTATATTTACTCTGAAATTCTCTTCTGCAAACTTGTACTTAAGATACACGCACCATATATTTTATGTAGGTATTCAAAACTAAAACTAAAGGGTGTATTAGTAACGATGTACTAATAACTTACAACTAGTGACAGGGCCTGCAAACCGATAGTTTAAAGGCTCCCACAGGAACAAGTTAAATTATACCGCAACATGAATCTGGTTCGCCAAATGATACCACTTCACTAAACCCTATTTATGTTAGCAAGTTCGCAACCAAAGTAATACCCCCCTATCATTTGTAATAACTATAGTCAAATTTCTTCATAGATAAGAATATTGGGGATTTTATTAAAGTAAGTTTTACGTACAGAAGTAGGGTTGACGGTTATGCGTACCACAGGTGCGCTCCAACATATATTGTTTCCAGTACTTATCTAATACCCGACTTTGTATCTCATTCCAGTAAATAAAACAAAGAATTTTTTATACATCTGTCGAACATCTTGTCAAGTGTTCGCTATAAAACACGTAAAACTAATATTAGTTTCCATTCAATTTGTTTTGTACCATGTTAATGGCTATAAAAACCGACGAAATAGAATAAGCCAATAATAAAGAGATTACTTTTACAAGATCTTCCTTACTTTTTGTAGAACCTAAACGGTTTAGCGCGTCAATGCATATTCAGTGTAAAGATATCTATCATATAAGATCTTTGTAGTTAACGATAGGTCGATGGGTACCTCATAAAAAGCTTTTATGGGCCTATCCTCTTTTCTCTGTGTCTTGTCTTAACATCATAAACATTTTGTAAATACTTTGTAACGTAAGTAAGTGACAAGGTATACTTATGTAAATAGCAAGGACGCACAATGTTAAATGGCACTAAGCTAAAGTATGTGCTCACAGTCGATAAGATAGATGATAATCGATGAGGTTGTCGTGTCGACATAACGCGAACAGATCGCGGACGCAAACACGTTTGTACGACATCATCATAAAGACCTCTACTATCAATATATTGCTATAACGACCCACGCGATATGTGAACTATCCATTTTGTTTGTATTTCTTCTGTGTTGTAATTAATAAGACTTTAAAGAGAACGCATATGTATCTAATATTTTATTATCCGCTACAATACCGGTGCGACGAGATAATGTAAGTCATTTGTTAATTTAGAGTGTTTTGACAACTTTTTACTTTTTAATAAACTAGGAGCCAAAGGCAAAGATCATTTTTTGTAAGCCATCAATTGTGTCTGATGGATGAACAGTTCCGCTGCATGATGATAACATGATTGACATTTTGCACGTTTGACTCACTAGTAGAACCTAGGGTGATTGATGTAGGGTCAATTACTCCCAACCTAATAATGTTAGCCATCAAACGATACTTATTTATATATAAGTAGGTATTTTAGCTAATGTTATTACATTCGATTTTATTCACCTACAGAATAAGATTAAGTAGTATCCAACACGAACAAAGATTCCCTGACTACACCTGATATACTGTTTATTCCTATTAGACCTAATGTTTATATAACATTAAATCCCAAATGCTGCGAAATTGAATTGTTTGATACGATCATCTGATTGAAAACATTTTTCATAGGCAATCCGATATCAACTCAAATTCGACTGCATCTACGTCCAACTCCACACCCGAATCCATGATAATCAGCTTTGATTTTGAAATAATACAAACTTTATTCGCTTTAGTAAATATAGTTCCATAATTTATCACGGTAGTTACAATTGCATTCGCATGTACCACTTATTTACACTAGGCATATGCACGAACTGCAACGACAATATCCTATGGACGGAAAATGGTAACAATTCAATTTCGCTTTTTTGCTACAGTCTGTATGAAGGTACAATTTGTACGAACAGTAAGCTTTAGCATTGAGGGCTTGGCTTTACGCCAGTTTTGCAATCAAAGCACCTTCGGCAGCTTTGCTGTCTCATTACATGCAGTGGTGTGACATTATTTTACTAATGTAGACTTACTTAGTACTTTATATCTAAGTAATGTTTGACTAGGCCTTCATATAACACTATATAGCTGTATGTAGGTAGCACCAAACGGTAATTATTGCACCGAATATTATAAAATATTATATTACGTATTTCGCAGATTCAGTCAATATTCCAGAGGGCGAGGATTCCGCGACTGGCGGACCCGCGGGGATCCTATGCTCATCAACTCGCTGTGGCGCAGTCGACAGCCATTGGGGATACGCAAGCAGCTCGGTTAGATCCACATTAAATCAAACAGTACTCAGCAAAGGCCATCACGATGCTGTAAGTCAAGATAACAGATTGATGTAAAATGTTTGTTCTAGGAAACGCGGAGGTGTACATAATATTAGCGCTTCTAATCGGTTTCGTGACTGTGGTGGTGGGGTGCTGGCTGTCAGACAACTGCTGGTCGCCGGAGCCGGAGGACATTCTGGCGGGCGGGTGACCCGTGGCGGCGGGCGCGTGCACGCACGTGTAGCGCCCGCCATCCGCGGGGGCGGAGCGCGACAGCCCGTCGGGCGCGGGATCGCTGTCGCCCGTGCTGCCGCCGCCCGCGCCGCCGCCTGCCCGCGCGCCCGCGCTGTTCCACGCTGCCAGGCATCTCTGCCGCGGAACATGCCTCCCTCTGCCCTGTGACAGGAGACAGCCTCCGCCTGTTTTTTGACCGGAGCCTACGCACCACTCCTGCCGCATTCACGAAAAGACTAATGGGAACCATATTCCTACCATTGCAAATGGCGGTGTGTGCGATAATTAATTCGTGATATTCATAAACAATTTTGACAGTCACTTCTCGTCGTTAAAAGTGTGGGTTGTGTTTTTGGAAAGTGTTCTTTGACTATTTGTGAAATCGGTGATACAGTGCAGGTTAAACATTTAATGAACTCTAAGAGCTTTGATTTCAATTTTTATGTATTAATGGTACCATAATTACGATGTAAAGACGTTATAGGGTAATTGTGACGATGGTGCACGTCGGCGTGCCGTGTATCAGTAGCCGAGCGCTCGGGATTAGTAAACTAGAAGGTTCATCGTGTATTACTGAACTTATCGTAGGCTACGCTTCTAGCGATCGCTCTGATTTCCACTCATCTGACGTAACCTTACCTGATGGTGGTACAGCTACGTTTTCCATCTGTACCACCTTACTATTGTTTCTAAAAGTATGTGCCTTGAAACGCTTTCCTCGACTTGACTCGTAGTTTAGAGCGTGTTTTGAACCATTTAGAAGAAATTTCTTCTCTCTGTCTGTACGGACAAGTAATCCCATAAGTGCAATACACATCATGACCGTGCCTTTACCGTTCTATAGACTTTGAGAGGGACGTAATTAACAATAGGTTTTAAAAATACGCTTTCCTCGATGGAGGATCAACCTACCAACGATTACTTTTGTATTTTTGTAAAATATCCAGCTTGTTTTATTGTTTTGTGGTAATTAAGACGCAGTTAATAGTAATAGAGGAAAGTGCATTAGGACCAAGATGTCTTAATAAACGTGCGTCAATTGAATATTAATAATCTATTCGAAATTACCATCGCAATAGGATAAGAATCAACATTGAGAGACAACGACATGGGTATATGACTTAAAGTAGAATTTTGATATTTGTTTTCGCAATTTTTGCAGTATAGTTGAAAACGAGTACCTATTTACAGACAAACGAACACGTAAAGTATCAAAACGCTATCCCTTCTTTATCTTTAACACATACTGTCTTACGCATATATTGTATCACCCAAATTAAGAGACAACGAAATTCGAAATTAGGTAAACAGTGATTGAAATATTTAACAATAAGCGGAAACGCGTAAGAAAATAACAATAAGAACGGAAAATTGAAAACAAAGTTCACATGTTCTACGGACTGTTGTGAATGGAACCTCACAATAAAACGCATCCATACAAAAAATACATTGTAATTCTTTGTATGTATATATTACGTAGGTAACCCAAGTAGTCTCTGTATTTTTTCTTTAGTACCTACCTACGGGCGTGGCGCAAACTTTTAAATAAATAACATAACCCATCTACATTCGTTTCATCTCTTGTTCAGTTGCGTAGTTACCTTTTCTATACCACCCTACTTTGTCTTGTACAGCATGTATAGTATAAGATCGAACACTTAGATTAGTAATGTCGAATTAAAACCGGTAGTAAACGTTAGAGGCTTTTGCGTATTAAATCACTGCAATTCAGTTACTGTAAATAAAAGCACGATACTGTAACGACATGAAACGTTAAATTAAAATATTAAAACGAATTTCCATTTTTTATTCTAATAAAATGAAGTGATAATTGACTAAAAAGCTTAGTAATGTTGTACTGTTTCCGTCGCTCAAACAAGCTATACGTATATATTAAGCTATGTATGTAAATTAAACGTGAATTTGAATTTTCATTTTATATAAATCAAGTGTTGTATTAAATGTATTATAAATCGCGTGTGTTATTAATTGTATATGCAACATATGCTGTATTGATTTGCACTTAATGAATATTAATTGTAATTATTATAAAAAATAAGTGCAAATTAATTATGAAAACTCTTTGAAAAGAAATGAAATTTTCTAATCGAATCGTTTTGTAAGATAAATAACTCCGAATCACATTATGTTTTGCTTTGTTACGTAATTCTCAAAACCGGCTAGTTCCATGAATAAATAATTTACTAAAACAAATAAGAAAGTACTAAAATAAACCTTGTGTAGTTTATGGTTTTTGTTTTACATCATTCTTGGTAGCCATACGATATACTTGTACCTACTTTTAAGACACATAATGTATAAGTTGTGTGTTTAGTATACCCGTTAAAATTAAATATTCGTAGTAGAATTAAGGAAACCGACTGAATAGTCAAAATTTTTAAGCATTATGTAAATTGTAGTTAGGCGGTAGTCGGATATAGATAAACATTTTACTTGACAATTACAAACCGAGAATTTAAAACTCAGGGGCGTTTCTTATTAACAAAGGGATGGAAAGGTTTTAATCCACTATGTTTCAATTAATCTAACATTAAGACAATCCCAAAAACAAAACGGCAACATTTAAATAAACTATCTGACAAACTTGTTTTTTTTTTTAATATTAAATTACGTTTGTCTTGCATTAAATTACACCTCATACGTATTACAAATGATCGATGATTTCATATTTTATCATAAAGTTTGAAAGATGGTTTCATTTTATCATTTCACCATCTGAAATGTCCGTGTCATTATTTTTAATTAAAGAAAAAAATGTACCATAGCGTTAAATAAATGTCTCCATTGTATTATTTCTCAAAATGTGTGGTATTAGTAAACACTATAGCTCAACTTTATATTCATTCCAATAGTCATATGGAAATAGCTAGTTAGAATAAGATAACATTTTGTAAAACCAAATAGAATCTCAATCCTTGAAGTGATCATAATCAGAAGTAACCGTTTTGTATTGAAAACCCATTATACTAGTCTATAAGATAAAAAAATCATAAGGTACATACTGCTGAGTGTTATCACTAGTAGTGATTTGCAAAAGTTTTTCCAGCGAGGCTGTCGGTCAAAGTGTTTGCTACGAGTGCGTACCGAGGTCCATGTCTGGGCGAAGCAATCTCGTGGTATTCATCGTAACTAATTTAATACATGAGTTTCTAGTAACAAGTAGCATGTTATCTCTATTTAATTCGATAAGAACAACAGAGATAGCAAACTAAAGTTTAAAGAAGCTCAAATTTAAGACCTTAGAATTAGACGCGCTTACTCGCATAAACAGAATTGCAATGATCGCCTCGCTTGAAAAACGCTTTCAAAACGCTGTATCGAAATAAACCATTTTCTAATACATTTTTGAAACATACCTACTTATAGGCGGGGTTCCAGTGATCAATATGAACCTAAAGTCAGTTATGAAAACCAAACAGTTAATATAATTAACTTTTGCAAATGTGCCAATTACTAATGCATTAAAAAGTAAATAATAATATATATTTATAGAAAAGCCTGACCGATGCGAACAGGATGTGTATTAAAATCAACGTCCGGTGAAGGTAATTTATGTACGATTTAAATTATTGTGACATTCAACTAAAATTAATGTAATAATTTAATGAAACCGCAACCTCAGTCTGCGACATCAGTAATAACAACAATAGTGTACATGACAGTTATTATTATCTAATGGATGAAATCACAAGTATTCTTTGTTTTAAAGACTCAGACTCAGATGTTTTATAAATTACTTCTTCATTTTTCAAGCGATTTCTGTTTTCGTTACGTTATTCGTATAGTGATAACCTGAAATTAGTTTTCTTGGAATCAGTAACACATTCCAACGGGGTAGTTTTTGAACCTTGTTATATTTTGCTATTAATTAATTAAGCAATCATTATTTAATGATATTAATTATTCTAACAATCCAAATCTTGTCTACCTGTAAGTGTAATGGGAACTTTACCATATATTATATACTACAAGACGCGTGAGCATGATACTGCAAAGAACGCAAGACAACTCTTGTGGATTATACTATGATTTTTATAATACTAAGAACATCCCGGTCGTGACTTCTTTACATTAAATAACTTTGTAATATTAGTTTTGGAAAATATTAACCCTTAATCACCTTGTTTTTGGAGTTATGACCTTAACCAACTACAGATTATTTTACTGGATTAAATTCATTTTTTATTGTGAGGTTTAGATCTTAAACCTGACAAAAAAGCATCGATTTTATTCCGGAGTCTCACAGATGTGTGGTAGATGATCGTGTGACAAAAGTAGGTTGAAGGTAGGAAGGGTTAATGTTAATTGGTTGTTTTAATTTCTGAAAAAAAAATACGAAGTTATTTAGTGTAATGTAAAAGAGCTTCAAGCGGAAGGTTATTAGTATATTAAAATTCATTCTGTATAAGTTTTTAATCGTTTTATTTTCTTTTTTTTATATATAATTTCTTGAAGTCAAAAATTGTTGGGGGGCCTGAGCTATGCGCTATACAAAAAAAATACGTTGTATAAACTAAAACAAAATGTCATGTTCTCTATTGTACTTACTGCAAACCCTATACAACAACAATTCATAATTATAGGAACACAGTGTATTTTATAACAACATAACTATCTGTAACTAAGAGCAAATATATTACGTTATTACTACTATATACTTACAACTGATACTGAATCACGTTTTATGTGAATAATGTAAATATTGGAATAATCACACGCGATGTTCGGTCACGATGGAGATCTGTTTGGCTTGGCTGATTTAGGAATTGAAAGAACTCATAAGCTCAAAAAATAATACTTAGTAATTAAAAATAATAATTGATGTAGGTATTGTCATTATTTGTCACGAATAAATTAAAATAAATGTAATAACGTAATCTCAGTCGTGTTTCATTTCAATCTCTTATAAAACAGTGCTCGTCTCTCGCCTCGTTTGCTTTAAGAAACTGTGATATGAAGAAGAGAATGTTCGTGAAAGGGACTTTTAGCACGCAAAC
The DNA here is from genome assembly GCA_945859575.2 of Herminia tarsipennalis. Taxonomy (NCBI): domain Eukaryota; kingdom Metazoa; phylum Arthropoda; class Insecta; order Lepidoptera; family Erebidae; genus Herminia; species Herminia tarsipennalis. Next base: position 13,214,401 of record OX243839.2, on the reverse strand, counting down.
AGTTTTCATAGAAAATATAGGGCACAGCGCTTTCCGCGCAGCGAGGGGTGACACAGAAAGGCTTTCTCGCCTGACACTCCTATACTACAGCTGGGTAGTTACAATATACTCATCTGCGTTATTAAAGAACTTCCATAGATTTTCGTTCAAGATATCGGAATTGTCTTTGGTTTATTTGTGATTTAAACATTTTGCTGTGTTTTTTTTTCAGGGCAATTTTATGTCGTGAATTTTATCGGAATATTTTAGTACATATACACTATTTTAGTATAAACATATGTATATTCCGATAAAATGTGTAAAAAAACAGTGAGTGCTTGTTTAGATAACGATAACAAGTTAGTTTCTTGAAATGATTATTTCAGGAATATTGTATTATTAGCTACCTATGACATTTATCTAAGTAAATAGGTAAGTAGTTACTATTGACGAAGCTTTTAGTATTGATTTTGTAAACAAAGATCAAATTCATTTGTAAATTAAATTGTGTTTACTGTAGCTTAAAATAGACTTACACAAAAATCAAATATCCATCCAATTAGGCCAAATCTAAGGGACCGTCTCCACGGGCGAGAGAATTGCGGCGCTATTATCGTCTTGCCACTTATTTCTTTATTCCCTCTTAGAACGTGTTTCTACACGGCGATGTTATCGCGGCGTTGCGACGCGCGGCTGAGTGCACGTCAAGGCATCGCCGCACGCTCGCCGCGGATTACGGCGCAATTGCAGCGAGCGTGCTGCCAAACGCAGGCGTCTCGCTTCGTAAAAGTGACAATAATCGCAAACACACGGCGATTCCGTTACAAGTCGCGACGATATGATGGTATAATAATCGCTCATTCGTGGAGACTACCCGACGATAGTAGAACGGAATCACCACGATTCTCTCGCCAGTAGAGACGGTCCCTAAGGAGTTTGAAACAACCGCCCTCCCGAAACCACACAACCTTTATTACAAGGAAAAATCTTAAGCACCAATTACAATTTATACAACAGCTTAATTACAGCGCTGTATACTTATACATACCGGCACAATTATACAATATGTAAATGAACACATTATTACTTCGGCGTATTTAATTAACTTGGTAGAACATTGGCATTTAGCAGCAACATTTTAAACGGCGGGCTTGCTTATTATGCCTTTTGCCTCCTGTGAAGAGTCTCAAGTCGATAGCTCTAAACGAAAGAGGCTTGTTACAAAATGGTCGTCACCTAAACGAGCAGTTTTGTTCTTTAACAAACAGTCTCAAATATTTTTGAACAAATATCAACTCTCTATTGCGAGTAAGTAAAGCCCGCCTTTCGCGCTTGGGGGATTTGATTTCTGTTCAGAATAAATATTTGCTTGGCGAATAGAGTTTCGTTTCTGATGTGGATATTTGAACATGCTGTATGTTTCTAAAGGAACAGGTAGATTGTTTGAGACCGGAATGCGTAACTGATACGGGGTGTTGAACAGGTATATATGTGTTTTCTGTTTATGTGTGATATTAAGGTCGGTATTGCACTAAATTTACTGGAAACTCACAAAGTATACCGTTGTATTATATTTTAAATAGAACTTTAAGTGCAAAGTAACCTATAACATGTTTTAAGGTAAAGTATGATCAACTGTCTATTGGCACAGTTAATGGGACACCAAAACAACGAAAGATTCACAATTATTTGTGTTATATGCTTCCTATATCTATTTACATACAAATAAATGTTTGTCTGTATATCCTTTATAGAATCGTAAATTATGCATTTGCTCATGTGATGATCTTAAGCAAAGAGCTGTGCATGAGCCCACGAAGGTTTACGGGTACGGGTAGCGGGGCATCAATGAAAAAGTTATTAAATATATCGGGCGTCATTGTTCTAAAAGAAAACAACTTCATAGACAGGTCTTCCATTACATGCAGACCCAAACAAACAAAAGAACGTGATTCATTGGTTGTCAAAAGACAGCCAGACTGACTCAATAAGACAAAGTTAATATACAAACTAAAATAAAGAATACTTGTTGTTCACAAAAAGTGTCGGTTGTCGCTTAAGTTAGCGGTGCAATACAGTTCAGAAACTAATACCAGCACAGCTGCTGCGAGTGTAACCTAAAACTGTAATTCGGTGTCGGGACTACTAAGACATTTGAACTTACCACGCCTCGCTTTTGTTACCGAGCGGGTACCTACTTGTATATTACGAATATATTATATGGACCACTCCAATGAATAAGAATAAGAATAAGAATAAGAATAAGAATATTTTATTTGTACAGAATGTAGGTAACAATAAGATGTAACAACAGTTCATGAATCCTTGTACATTCTACCTTTCGGCATACAAACATGTAAAGTCTTAAATACATTTCTATAAGTAACTTAAGCATTATAGTACATCATTTAAAAAGTCATTTATAGAGTAGTAACATTTTTTTAACAATAAATCGGTTAACTGTTTTTTAAAAAAATTTAATGGCTGTTGCTTTATATTGTTGGGTAATTTATTGTAAATAATTGGTGCCATACAGATGGTACTTTTTTTTAACAGTGTGGTGTAGTAGCCACCTGTGTGCAATAAATGTTGATACTGAGTTCTAATACAATTTGTTCTCTTTCTTGTCTCGTTTAACGATGGAAACAGATGCGGGTTCGATTTTACAAAAATGGCTATTTCTAGAATGTACAAACATGGAAAAGTTAACAATTTATTTAATTTAAACAAAGGAACACAACTATCTGTAACCTGCAGGTTAAAAATTGATCTAATGCATCGTTTTTGGGCTTTGAAAATGCTTTCTCTTTCACTGCTGTTGCCCCAGAATATAATGCCAAATCTTAAAGTTGAAATCACAAGGCCATGGTAAGCAATAAGGACTGCATTAATATTCACTTTTTTTGTTAGGTTGTACAAAATATAGGCGTAAGTACTTAACTTTTTACAAATGTGTTCAGCTTGAGGTTTCCATGTTAATTGGCTGTCTATCAAAATTCCCAAAAATTTAGCTACTTTGACATTATCTATCTGGTGTCCATTATAATTCACGTTCAATTCTTCGGGATAAATTCGTTGGTAAAAATGCATGATGTTAGTTTTATTTAAGTTTATTAATAGGTTGTTGTAATTAAGCCAATTAACTATGGATTTAAGAGCGCTGTTTATATCATTTTTATAGTTTTCTCTATTGGTGCATTTGATTAGTGCTGTACTATCGTCAGCAAACAATATGACTTGATGGTCTACTTGGAGTGGTAGGTCGTTGATGTAAAGTAAAAATAAAAGCGGACCGAGGACGCTTCCTTGTGGGACGCCAAATTTAATATTTCTGTGAGAAGATCTGAGTTCTGTTTCACGCTTCGTAATCGAGCATACATGGGAAATTTCGGTGTATTGTATACGGTCACTAAGATAGGATATAATTAAATTTAAAGCGTTTCCTCGAATCCCGTAAGCATTAAGTTTGTGTATAAGTGTCTCATGATCTACGTAGTCAAACGCCTTTGTCATATCCGTGAAAATGGCGCAGACGGGTGTTTTTTTATCTACATTGACCATTATAGTTTTTAAAAAATCGAAAATAGCCATGTTTATATTTTTATTTTTACGAAATCCTTTTTGCTCGTCACAAAGTAAGTTAAATTTTGTCAAAAAATTGTAGATCGATTCATATATGATTTTTTCCATTACTTTAGAGAACACGGGAAGAAGTGCAATTGGTCTGTAATTAGACATATTTTCTTTATTATTCTTTTTATAAAGAGGTTTTACAATTACGGTTTTGAGACTTTTAGGAAATACTCCAGAACATATGCTTGAATTAATAACGTGACTCAAAGGACCAGAAATGACATTAGAGACAAATTTTGTTACTTTTGTTGAAATACCGTCATAACCAAAACTCTTTGTATTTTTTAAAGACCTAATGACTCTTGATACGTCTTGCGGTACGATCGGGGACATAAAAATTGAGTTAGGATTATGATTTATTGGCTTAACACGATGTGACGTAGATTTTTGAAAATTTAAGACTTCATCAATAAAGAAGTCATTGAATGATTCGGCTATATCTTGAGGGTTAGTTAATATCTGATCATGTTTATGTATTCTAGAGATAGGTTCAATAATATTGTTATTGTTATTTATTATTTTCCAAGCTGTCTTTGATTTATTTTCTGAGTTCAGAAGTGAGTGGTTATTTTGAGCTTTTTGCGTTAGCTTCACAATTTTTTTAAACTTTCTAGAATAATTACGAAACTTTTGTTTGTTTTCTTCTGTGGGTTTTTTTCTTTGCTGCCACAGTAGATAGCGTTGTCTTTTACTACAAACACGAATACCCCGCGATACCCATTTAATTGGCTTTCCAAATTTTACAGTTATATGTTTTCTGGGGAAGCATAAATTGTATAGTAGAAGAAATAATTCTAAAAACGTGTCATATGCCAAGTTTGGATCCTCAGTATTATATACCTCTGAAAAAGTTAGTGATAGCAGATAGTTTTTAAACTTTAATAGATTTTCATTCGATATATCTCGTACACTTTTACGCCAAGATTTTATATGACATGACTTATTTACCTTAATTTTTAGGATTTGTGCAGTGTGATCGGACAGCGCCAGATCTGTTACTTCCCATTTGCATTTTTGTTTTAAATTGTGAGCAAAGTTATCTAAACAAGTATTGCTGTTAAGCCGGGTAGGAACATTTATTTCTAATTTGAGATTAAAGTTCAAAAGAAAGCATTCAAATTCCAAAGTAAATCTATTTTTTATCATTGTATTGATATTGAAGTCCCCACACAATACTAATTTAGGTCCATTTTTAGTACATATAATTTTTAAGATACTATCTAAATTTTCATAAAATTTGCTTAAGTTACACATTCTGGGAGGTCTGTATATACACAGGACTATGACATTTTGTTTAATAAGTAATATAGCACAACACTCAATTATTCCTGCTACTGAGTGTCTCATGACGTCTGGTATTTCCTTGTATTCTAGTCCTTGTTTTATCAAAATGCACGCTCCTCCACGTTTTATGTTATTTCTAGAGTAGCATGCTGCTAATTTATAATTAGGAATGCATAATAATTTCTCGTAGCCAGACATCATGAAATGCTCAGTTATGCATAAAATATCAATTTTTATATGATTAGTAAATAATTCCTGAATGTGAACTGTTAATAAATCTGATTTATTTAACAGACCAGCAATATTTTGGTGCATGATATAAATATGATCATACAAGAAAAAAAGCAGTGTTAGTAATAGAATTTATATTGGGATTATCATTAAGGTTCATTTCTGATTCGGTATATTTACCTGAATTTTCTTGATTAATGGTGATAAGGATTAGTACATTGTTCATTATATTTCTCATACCATTATCATTAAGTCTTCCAGTATATTTTGAAAACATAGTAGAATCATATGATAAATTAAAATTAGAGTCCATTAGCGTAGCGTACTTATGTGTGTAAATGTCCATATAGAGTAAATTACTAAACAGCTCAATACGAGAATTAAACATCATGGAGTATGTAAAGAACTTAAAAGTCGGTAAACAAACAATGACATTAGTGTGTTGATTTTTTTGTAAAGAAACCCTTAAATCTAAAATTAAGTCTAAATAGTTCTGAGATTGTAGAAAATCGTCCTCTCCGATCATTATGACACAGAAGTCATTCCTTGAGTAGTCCTGTAACTTTACATGTAAATTACTTATAAGCTGCTTAATTCCGCTATGTGGTGATAAATAGTGACATATCTGTGAGTTTCTAAATGTATCTTCAGCAATAGATAAAATCTTGTTCGCTTTGTTACTGCTGACAATGCATACTTTATTGGTTTTGGACAATTGGGTGTTTACAACTTTAGTTGTGTCTTCATTTTGGATTGACTTTGATTTCTCCTTAGACCTGATACGTGGGCTGCTGGTACGACGTGAATTTTCGATTTCAAAACTCTTGTAGGGAATGTCAATTTCCTTCATTGATACCTTTTTTTGAATATCAATATCATCAACAAGTTTTTTAAGTTCCCTGTTTTCGATCGATAGTTTATTGATTTCTTCATGTGCGGTGTTCAGTTGCAAGGTCAACTGCACAATTTGTTCCTTATATTTTTCAATTTCAGTGCAGTTCTCATCCATCGATAAGTCTGGTAAGCCACTGGCAGTGCCATCTAGGTTCGATTCATTAATACTGTTGTCACACGACACTTCTGATACAGTTTGAGTGTGTGTTTTTCTGAATGTTATGTTGTCGAAGAAATTCATTGCAATTTCGAAGTATTTGCTTGCAATAAAAATATAAAACAAATGTTTGTTGTCAACTTATTTTCATAAATTAATTACAAACAGTGGCTATTCAACATAACAACAAAGTATTCTGTTTAAAAAGTTAAAAAAGAGCCTATCTTCTTGAGGATTCGAACTCCGGACAAATAGTACTTAGGTTGATCACTCAACCACTGGGCTATCTGTACATAGGAATCTAAAACGAAATTAGACTCTACGTGTTATGTTTTTATTTATTTTTTTAATTCGGGTATGTGGGTTCTTAATTTAAAAATATTTTTCTTGATAGTTATTGTTTTATAAATTGACCGTTCAACTTTATCACTTTTTTGGTATTTTACACCGTTTACACTGTTAATAGCGAATATAAATCACTTTATTTAGTAATTAATTGTTGTTTTCAAAACATAATCACAACAATAATAAGAAAGAAGTCTTTTTTTAGGAAAGTCAGCACTGGTTCACTAATAATTGCTTGAAACTTATGAATATCTATATTTTCACACTGGATAACAATATCACTTTATTATTGGAGTTCACGTTAACGTTAAAATATTTGGATTACTTGTTATCTAATTAAAACTATTTTTAAAGCAAAAATGATACAGAGCAGATGTTTACGCGGCAACTAGCGCCATCTACCTCTACTATAATACTGTTACAATATATCGTCTGTGTTTAAGTCCCCAGGCTTTCAATACGTGCTTTATTCTAGTATTGTTCATAGATTCAATACTATTTCTATTTCGTCAATATGGTCTTTCTGTTCTCCTTGTACAGCCAGGTAAACGCTACAGCTTTGCACCGTAGCAAATAGCATTACCGTAGCAATCACGTAGCAGGTTACGTAGCACGTAGCACTTACGTAGCTTGTAAAACGTGCAGCTTTTTCATTTTTAATTTCTGTGCAACGTTCTTACAAAATACTTCACATCGAAATAACAAAAATTGAGGGCTTAGGTTTCCGAACATGAAGGTTTAATAAAAAAGTTATCGCAGTTAAAGGGCAAATGAAAAAGAAAAATTTGCAAACATTATGCTTAAGTGATTGCTCACTAAACTAAATAGCCTCGCACAAATTGAAATATTATTAAACCATAGCATTACCTTTCTGTATATAATACTTTCGAAGTTTATTTAAATTAATTAGGAGATAATGGTACTGCGTAGGCATTATAAAGGTCAGAGTGGTTGTTAATTTTATTAGACATTTAAGTAAATCTGTTCAGACATTGTACATGCATCAGTGGTTTGAGAGTAAAGGTCGAGATATTCTGGTAAAAGCTGTGTTATAAACACTATGGCCGATATCGGAGCGCTATATCCGTCTCACATCGCGAGGGATCACCGATACCGCCAACACATGTTCTGAACCCTTTAGTCCTTTCATATCACAGCTTATAAATATAGAGATTTTCTAAAAGTGTCGATGGAGGCATTATGTTTTTTTTTAAACTAACTAACTTTTGGATGTTGCGCTGCTCGCGTGGATGTTAGCTATAACTAAAATTTTGGTGGGTTAACACGCTCGCGTTCAAAGCGACATTCAACGGGCACGAACACGAGCGCGTGCTAGAATGGGCGTGATCGTAATGGTCGGTTGTATGTTGACGGCTTGTTTGTGCCTGTTTGCCGAGCTGCTTGCCGGGCTGCTTGCCACGCGTATGAACGCACCATAACAAATGAAGACTTTAACTATGTCCATACACTAGTCAAGCTATGTGATTGTATAAAATTCATTAGTTTAGGAGTTTGCGTGTTCATAGAAATGAACCTTAATAATGGTCTCCTAACCGATGTCGGTTACGGCGGCCAATCTCTTTAGAGCCTAGCCTACTACACAGGAGATATTATAGTGCACAAGTGTGTGCGCAAACACAAGTGCACTTTCTATCCTTACTCTCATAGTTCGATGAAATCCGACACGACTGGAGAGTTTAGGCGCAGGACCGACAGCTTAACGTGCTCTTCGAGGCACGTTATGACAATGTTTGAAAACGGTCACCCATCTTTGCACAGATAGCGGTAATGTTGCTTAACCTCGCAAATATCACAATCAGCTCGGTTGCTACTAAATCAGGGACCCATTTATCTTACCTCAGGAGCTTTACAATATAAATATAGTAAACAACACAGTAAATATTGTAAGCTTCTTTAAGATTTCTCTTTTTGTAGATTTGGCAAACAAGCAAAATAAAATAGTCGGCTAGTCATACCAGGATTCACGCACGCAAAGTAACAAAAACAAGAACTAGTCAAAATTAATAAAAACAACATATCTAAGCCTTGTTGTGTATCCTATATTAAATAATTCTTTAGTAAACCGCATTGTTTTTATTGAATGCAACAATGAAGATTTAAACACATAAATGTTATGAAAACTAATATTTTAAATGTGAAAGTAAGTATGTCTATCTGTCTGTTACGATTTCACGCTTAGGCAGTCTTTATGAAATTTGGTACGAATAAAAAATACTCGTATTAAATAATGTTTATTCCGGTTTCATAAAATATTTTTCAATTTTGGAATTTAACATTTCCATTTAAGCAATTGTTTGAATTTGAATTTGGTATGAAGTTAGTCCCGGGGAAGGACATAAGGATAGTTTTTATTAGCGCCGGCGAGAGCTATTCAGCTATAAAACCTAAAAGCGGTTGACACGTTGGTACTGATAACGTAAGTTACAGAAACTACTTTAAACTTTTCGTCGGTTTCGAAACTCTCATATCAGATTCCGTTTTGAATCTCAAAAAGATCATTTTTTTGTAATTGAATTCTGTTGCAACACGTGCAATGAAAATTGCAAATTGAATGGATAATATAAGAAATGATGGAAAATACATGTCAAAGTCAAAATACTTTTTTTTCCCTTAGGTTACAATTGTAACTCTTATGAAAGTGTGACAAAACTTGGAATAGTCTATATTTAATACCAAATTCGAAAAAAAAACAGGCCACCTTTTTAAAAATAACAATTTTTATAATATTGCTTTGTATACAGTTATGTCAACAAGTAGGGTGCTGCAACCATAATCTACACTCAATCTAGACCACGAAAAATATATGGCCATACTTTAATAATTGAATTATCCTTAGCCTTAGCTTAGTGTGGATAAGAGTGATCAGATTCGGTCAATAGAAAAGTAACTAAACTACTTATTGGAAAAAACATTTGAATAGTTAACAAAAAATCTATATCAAAGACACCAACCCCTACCCCAATAAGCACCTGTGGTCTATTTATACTACGAATCGACTTTCACACATTTCTCATGTTTCTCCAGCGTAGTATAAATCAAAGTATAGAATCAAAATAGCAAAACAAATGTGGTAATAACCAAAGTGGGTAGAATAGGGAGGGGGTTTTACTGCGCTTAGAAATGCATAAAGCGCATGCGCGGCGGACATCTTTGAGCACACCGTGCATGCCCCAGTTCGCACGGACTTGCAGCGAAAACGGAAAAGAGGACCCCGTGAATAAATATCACCATTTAAAAGCAAATTTAGCTAACTAGTAACTAATCTTCTCACATAGAAATATCTGGCAATAGCACGATGGACGCTTTTTTTGCTATTTAGATGTCAGTTCAATGTCTCCACGGTCACACATAGCAGTTGGAAAACAGGAGTGTAATAATTTCCAAAAGGTTTGTATAAATAGATGTTTAATCATACTATTTATGAACAAATAATAATTCAGGACATTTCGTATGAATATCACGGTACTTATTTCTTTAAAGACATTTATTACTTGTATTATTTTATACCCCAAAAGGGATACACTGTCCTAAGGCCTACGTGATGGTAAACAGATAATTAAGCTAATCGACACAATATGAAGCTATAAAAGCTTAGTAGTTAAGACATCATACTAGCATCCGATTACATCTAAAACACAAAATAGCTAGTTTAACTTATGCCTGACCTCGGGTGTTTTCCCCTCGGTATTCAAAAAAGCCATTGTGCACCCGATTTACAAGGGTGGAGATAGAGACAGCGTCAATAACTATAGACCTATCTCCGTACTGCCTTCTCTTTCTAAAATTCTCGAAAAATATTTGAATAAAAATCTTCTTCAGTACATTACAAAATTTAATCTTCTATCTGACAGGAAGTACGGTTTCAGACGTGGAATATCCACTGCAGACGCTGTGCTTAATGTTACTACACATGTCACCGAATGCCTTGATAATAGACTTAAAACTATAGGCATCTTCCTCGACCTGTCAAAGGCATTTGACACTGTCTCAGTTCCCCTTCTCCTACAAAAATTGGAATCGCTGGGAATTCGGGGTGTTGCCCATGACATTTTTACTAGCTACCTTAGTAATCGTTCTCAATGTGTGGCCATTAATAATGTCATTAGCTCTGAAGAGTTTCTCAATTACGGGGTGCCCCAGGGCAGCATCCTTGGGCCTACACTTTTTCTTATATATATAAATGAGCTTGCATCTCTTGATCTAAAAAATTGTAAGATTTTCTCTTATGCTGATGACACGGTCCTTCTGATACAAGGCCCAACGTGGGAAGCAGCTAAGAGAAATGCTGAATCTGCTCTAAAAATAGTCATGTCGTGGCTTGAAACCAACCTACTTACTCTAAATTTGAAAAAAACTAAACTTTTGACCTTTTCTCAACAATCAATTTCGCAGCCGCCATCATCCTTTAATATCAAAGCACATACATGCAGACTCATAGATAATCAATCCTGTGACTGCTTTAGTCTACACCGCACAGGCATCGTTAAGTACCTGGGTATCTACATAGATTGCAAACTAACATGGCATCCTCAAATAGATCAACTAATATCCCGATCTAGAAAACTAATATTTGTTTTTAAAAGTATAAGGAATATTGCAGACTATAACACACTTCGCACAGTTTATTTTGCACTCGCTCAATCCATTATCACCTATTGTATATCATCTTGGGGTGGCACTGGTAAAACATACATGTTGCGTCTAGAAAGAGCACAGAGGGCTTTGTTGAAGGTGTTAATGTGCAAGCCCGTTAAATTTCCTACATCTGATCTGTATGTTATTTCCAAAGTCCTAACTGTTCGACAGCTGTACATCTTACAGGTTATCCTACGCAAACATACTGAGACTCCGTATGATAAAGACTTTGTTCAAAACACACGCCGATCGGATAGGGTATGTAATTTAGTTACTACCCGAACATGCCTTGCACGACGCCAGTATCATTCCCTCAGCTCAAGGCTTTATAATAAAATAAATAGGCTACTAAATATATACCCCTTAACACTTACAATGTGTAAAAATAAAGTCACAAACTGGCTAAAGTCCCAATCGTACAACAACTGCGAAAAACTAATACTGTAACAACCATGGTTTTCATTATTATATTCCATTAAGCACTACTATTTATAGTTGAATTTATGTTATGTAAGTATGTAAGAATATAAATTATATATTTATTTTTAGTATATATGTATCATTGTAAGTTTATTCCCTTCAATAATCTATTTGCCCAAACTTATCTATAACATTAAATATATTTATCTTAGATCATAACACACACACTCACACACACATACACACCACACGCGCACACACACAAACACTCACACACACACACACGCACACGCGCGCGCACACACACACACACACGCACACACACACACACACACACACACACACACACACACACACACACACTCAGTCACCACCTTAGTTAGATCGTTTATTTTTAGATTAAGTATACTTTTTTGCTACTACTTTGTTTGTTACTATCTGTTTTTAAAGACAATTAACAAGTAAGTAAGACAGTTTATACTATTGCAGCTATTAACGTAACTTATTCTTTGCTGTACATTAAATGGTAGTAAATAAATAAATAAATAAATAAATAAATAAAATAAATAAATATATTTTTTTAATAATATAAAACAACAGCATTGTCCTTATTCGGAGGAAAAGTGAATACCCGGTGAATTGATTTCCCTAACTAAATATTCTACAATATGCCAGAAACTGTGGTTTATATTATAAAATATTCATATTCGCATCCTTCCAACCGGAAATTTCACGGCAAATTCCACACAGCCAGAGTACTGATCTAGAATTTGTTACACAAAGGCAGCTAAATCAGCTATTTCAATTTCCGTGCACATTTATCATTCTACAATGCAACTTGAGCTGTCTAAAGGAATAAATACGGAAAACTTGCAGATTATTTGTGCCGATTTTTCTACAACAGATACAATAAATAAGAAAATGACGATAAACTTTAACCACAGCGTATGGAGAGTAGAAACAACAAAGGATATTTGTTGTTTCTATACTCTTATTTGTTGCAGTCAAGTAAAAAATTATAATAATAAACACTTATTGGTTGTAACTATTTATTATACGGGAATTAACGCGCATTGTTTACCTTAAAATTGCTTGACGTTTCGACCTGGTTGCACCGACCGTGGTCGCAAGCGGGCTGACCCGCCCCTCAGTCCGACCGTATGTCACAGGCATTTTACTCAAAGACTACTCAATGAATATTAATGAAATTTAGTGAAAAGGTGTCTTGTAGTAGCCGCTACTTAGCTTGATAGCTATATTTATATTTTCCGTACATCTATGTACCGAAAAAATATTTTTTAGTAAACGTCAACGTGTTGCACATCATTCTACAGGTCTTAATAAAACATTATAAGGTTTCTAATAATTTTTGATTGAGTAAATGTTTTTAATAATCGCTCCGAAATTTGAATAATTGTGTGTGTGTGTCCCCCCCCCCCCGCCCTTAACTTTTGAATCGCATAGCCAAAAAATATGAAAAAAATCACAAAGGTAGCGCCTAATAAGTACTACTCGTACAAACTATTTTTTTTTCGGACATGATCGGATATACCGTCATTGAGTTTTTGCTGAAAAACTGCGTTTCTCAACAAAAGGAGTAGGGTATAATTGGGGGTTCTGGATCACTTCCTCGCTTCGCTCGGTGCGTGATCCAGAACCCCCAATTCTCCACACATAGAACATGATCCAGAACCCCCAATTTTCTACACATGCAATATGATCCAGAACCCCCAATTTTCCTCACATTCAATATGATCCAGAACCCCCAATTTTCTACACATGCAATGCAGAGCGCTCCAATATCACACTATCATGATCGATGATTCTCTTAACTGCTCATCTTTTCAACTTAATAGGAACCGGTTTATGAACAGCTTAATCGCAGCAACTCAAGCTGTTATGCACAGCCTGTTCCTATGTATTAGGTTTCTTCTATCAAATCTACAAGATTGTTGTAGATTTGATGCTGGATTATTCGAGCCCATAGCTTAATCCCTTTAAAGCGAATTTTAGAGCATTTGCCGTTATCTCTAGAGCAAGGTATTAGGATTGCATTATACTGCTCGTGATTAATTATTTCTACAATATGAAGCCCGCATAATCGCTTTTCTACTATCAATACCTGTACACGATCTCCAATTCTCAATGTCATGTTATTCAGCAAGTAAGTCGAAGCTTGTATTTTATTTAGAAAACTGATATTTCAAATTTTTAATCTTGCTAATTACGTACGTAAATGCTTGCGAAAGTTTTTTAAGACTAAGGTTGAGGAACAGGGAAATTTTGAGCAAACAAAATAAGAAAAAAAAAACCACTTAATTAAAAAGTTTATTATCGAAACACCATTTTTTTAAACATAAAACATTTTTTAAAGAACATATTGAGTCATGATATATACAACTGTAAACGGTTTCAGAATCTTTATATTGCTCATACAAGCTTAACAAATTAGGACAGTTTTTATCTTCTAAATTAATAACATTATTATTATTCGACATAACTTGCAACCATGACACTTTTTCTAAACCTTTAGTGTAAACACATTTATTTCTTAACAGATCTTCAAGTAAACATAGGCAATTAGAATAAGGAATAAATCCTTCACCCCAATGTATTTTTCTGTTGCGCTCGATCCAGCTTACTTGACGTCTTTCTGATTTTGTCAAGTTGTAATAGGGAAATGGTGGCTTAATTAAGAACACTTGTATTTTGTTATCACACCATATAGCAATTTCTTTTATTATAAACTCATTTGCTTCTGTTTTGAAACCTTGAACGTCTACAATAGCAGTCATGATAATCTTCGCACTATATTACTCAAAGGCTTATATTCCACCAGACGATCGTTGATAATCAAACAATATGCGGCAGTATTATCTGGTATTGAAGTTGAACATTCAATTTCTAATCGAACATCGACTGGACCTGATTTTAGACTATCGTTTTGCCTTGAACAATCTAATATAAAAAGAGGAGCCTTTTCTTTAAAGTCCTTTAGACTAAGCAATGGGTCTGCTGGACTGTTGTAATACGACTGACGGAATTTGGCATACATTTCGTATAATATACTGTATTTGTTCTCAGAAAACTTTAAGCTCAAAAGTTCATATGGATAATATTGTGAATTCAAAAAGAGAGTGACATTTGTAACTTCACAATGATCAAATCGCGAACTGTCATTGAGTTTATTATTTTTTCTATTAGTTTGTAAGCAGAAAATTACATATCTAGGTTTCTCTAATTGTGACGCAGTTTTAACTGCCCACGAATGCTTTGTAGTTTTAGGAAGCAAAGGGTACTCATACAAATCCCAATTTCTAAATGCCATTTGAATAGGCTTATCCTTTTCTAGTAATTTTAAAAGAGCCAGTCTTTCTCGATCTGACACTTTTATATGTGGTACTCTCCATTGAAGCCTTTCTATATCTATTTTGCAATAAGCAATATCATCAGCAAGTATAACACTATTTAAATTGGAGTTACTTCTATTCAATATAAGTTCATGTTTGCAGTTTATTACAATTTTTTTATAGTCTTCCGCAAACCCTAAAATCTTATTTAAAGGTATTACAGCACTAAAATGGCCATCATTTTTAATACCGTTTGAATTCCAGCCCCATAAGGCAGCCACTTTATTTTCTGCTTCATTTAATGAGATATAAGATTTTATTGTGGACGTTATGCCGGAATTTTTTATACGATCTATTTCTATACCATTCATTTCGTACCTGATGTCTTGAAACAAGAACAAAATATAGTTATTACTAAATGTAACAATTTTTTCAATCGGCTTTCCATCTTTACCGAAGAATTTTGCTTGACCTTCGATGTAAATTGAACTGGCTGATGGTAACACGTATATATCTTGCTGGTGTATGGGAATTCTGATTTCGTCATTTTCTCTGAAGCAGTTATTGTAGGGATTGTAAGAATGGACTTCATAACTTTCGATTGAAGAATCGAAATGCGGTAAATCATTAATCTGTAGTATATTCATACTTTAAAACCTAAAGCTTTAAGAAAATCTATATTTGCTTTAGTCAACTTCCTCACTTTTTTCTTACGTCTACGCGTATTAGTGGTTGTAGAAGAAATAAGACGTTTTACTTTGACTGAAGGGTTTATATTATATTGTATCATTTTATTTTTCTTAAATGAAGACGCAGTTGAATATGTTCTACGAAGTTAATACTGTAACCAAACTGATCGACAACTTTAATAGATATAGATGAAATTGTATTTTTGTTTACCGGAAAATAAATAACGTTCTGAGGCGTTTCTATATATTGGTCGTCTACAACGGTATTAGGCACAAATTCGTGAATAATGTGAGTTGGTAATCCGTTGGTATAGGAACCGTATATCAAATCACATTCAATTCTGATAACAGATGAGGTATTGTTACTAAAACGACGACCTGATGTTGAGTTCAGTATTGAAAAGTATAATAATCCACACTCATATTTTCCAGATAAACTCAGAGGTGGTTGAAAATATGATTCTAATTCTGATTTATTGCCGGAGATAGTTACTGTAGTAGACATACTTGCATACTGAACTCTTTTCTTAAATTCTGTTTATTTTATTCCATGATTAATCCAAAAAAATCTTAAAAAGTTTAAACAAAGATGTCCGCAATGGAAAGGATGATTGCCTTGTACATTTTCATAATTGTAGTGAATTTTAGAGCCTAAATATTTTATTAATTCTTTTGGAGGCTTAAGATTTCCATAACTATCAAAATATTCGATATAATCTTTGCATTTTGCATAGGCTACCCAATGAGAGCCGGGGTTTTTAGAAATATCTAAATTAATAATACCACATTCATATTTAAAAGGGTGTGTAGGAAGTTCGTCTCTCATAAAGACACCTCTAAAATAAGGAATATTATTTCCATATTTTACAATGTCAAAATTAGTCAAGGCTCGATTGGGTAGCCGATACTTTAGTTTTTTTCTTTTGATACGAAAATTCCCAGACCATTTTTATGTGGCTTAACATGTAATCCATTTCCAATACAAAGGGCTTCCATTTTTTCATTGTGTCTCTTCGATTCATCATATAGCTTTTTAGCCATCTTGAATTCATTTATAGTTTTAGCTATACCAGCCGCCCCGCCTGCTATGGCTCCCGCTGCGGATAATCCAGCAAAAATAGGAATCAAAGGCAAAACTCCACCCGTTTTTGGTATAGGAATAACGCGGGGAAGTTTAATAGAAGAATCTTCAACTAATTCTCTGGCAGCAGCCATAGCTAGTTTTATTGCCCCTTTCTTGCATTTTGGTTTTAATTTTTTCATTCGTTTTTTCGCGACAGTAAGAACATTTTTAAATTTATTTTTAAGTCCTTTTCCAGAAGTCCTTTTGCATGAAGATTTTTGGCTGTAAGTTTTTAGGCCAGTACCAGTTTTAATTTTGCTTGTCATAATATTGCTCACTAGACGCGCTGCAATTTTTTCTCCTGTACCTGCATCAGCTGCAACTATACGTTTTTTCGCCATTTTAAACAAAATCAAATCAGCCTTATGGCGATCTTTTAAGTTCGAAGATTTGTGATATGCAATATCGTGTTCTTTACAATATTCGTCTAATTTGTTGATACCTTTATCACCACGCGCAAGTCTCCTAATTAATTTTGTACCTGGACCACAGTAATTGTATCCCGGCAAATGTAATTCAAATGGTAAATGGTTTATAAGCCAATTGAGAAGACTACTCTCTCCAGTGCCCATAATAAGACTGTTTAAAAATAAATTAAACACTTTATAAATATAATGCGTTGAATAAACAATTGACAGTTATCTAAGTTTATAAGTATAAATAATGGAATCAGACATTATTTTGCAATAATCTATTTAATTTGTTTCTTATAGCGCATTTGACTTATCTATCCAACTATTTTCTGCAGAAGATAAACCTAACCATTTTACTAAAACTCTGTTTCCTCTCTTTTTAAGAACTTTTTCGACTAGATACACATTAGGATGTTTAGTCTTTTGAAGTTCTTGCACATAAAATGCTCCTAAAATAGGCTGACCTCTAATAGTATCTTCAATTAAATAGGTGATAGGAATTGTATTACGTATTTCTCGAATTTTAAATATTTCTGTTGACCAGTTAGGTGTATATCCTTTTTCAAATGTTCCTTTGTACTTACTGATACGTACATAATCACCCACTTTATATCTTACTTTTACACTAACTTTTTTTACTAAACTTGCATAACGTTCTAATATACGTTTTTTATTTATATTATTCACATTCGCAGGGATTTCATCAATCGTTCTATGGTATGTGTGATTGTATTTATGAATAACATTATTGAGGGTATTATTTATCCAATTATAATTGCCTTTCAAACTGAATTCTTTGTACAATTTAGATTTCAATGTCCTAATAAATCGCTCGACTATTGAAGCTTTTTTTGATGAGAATGTTGAGTAATGATTAATATTATAAGATTGCATTAGATTTTGAAATCTATTATTATAAAACTCTGTCCCATTATCAGTTTGAATATTTTTAGGGACACGGCCTCTATCCAATAATATCTTAAAAGTATTACATACAATCTCTTTGTTTTTACTTTTGAGAGGAAAGGTCCAAGCATATTTAGAAAATGTGTCAATAACAGCGAGGATAAATCTAAAGCTTTTATTTTCTTTAGAAATAGATTGCATATCAATTAAGTCCGCCTGCCATAGATCGTCTATATCTTTCATAATAACTTTTCGTCGAGGAAAATTTATCCTGGCATTTTTATGAAGCTCATTTACCACATCGGCTTTGATCATGATGATTTTTCGTTCAAATTTATATTTTTGTCTTTTAGCTCAGATTGATTTAATAACAAATTTTGGTAATGATCGTGAT
Organism: Herminia tarsipennalis; assembly: GCA_945859575.2. NCBI lineage: Eukaryota > Metazoa > Arthropoda > Insecta > Lepidoptera > Erebidae > Herminia > Herminia tarsipennalis. The sequence continues at coordinate 13,195,927 of OX243839.2, read as the reverse complement.
TGTTAAGTATGTTAAACTGAATTAAATGTCTATTGCTGTTCCTATTTATTCCTTTATTATATTAGCTTCTTTTAGTTCTTCAATGATAGATAATATTTCATTATCATGATTTGTATTGCCAGCGTCTCTTGAAGCCATTAATAATTTTAATCTCTCAATCAATTCATTGGGATCATCCCAGTATACTAAATCAGTGTTGTTTTTAAATTTTTTTAGTTTTGGTAAGTTTCCTCCAAGTTTTGATTTAGGTTTACTGTCAGACGTTTCCGAAAACAAGGGTTTAATTATTTCCCGATATTTTTTACCTTTACTTGACTTTATCTGACCTCTGGGGCTAAAATTTCTTCTATGAGCATTTGTATAATGTAGCATATCTTTGTAGATCCGCTTATCTTCATTTGATATTAATTTTAAATCAGGCTTTCTTTTAAATAAAAGTTCTTTCAAACCTAATGTAAAGTTGTAAACTTTGTCATCGATTTTAACTAAAACGTTCTTATCATTATTCAAACTAGAAAATGATACTACTGAGTTACCCATCATGTAAGTCTTGTTTTTACTTCTAATTCCAAACGGTATATTAAGGTCATCATATATACCACAGATATCTTCTCCCTCTAATGATATTTCATCTAGCGATTCCTTTTTAGGGCTTTCAATGAATTGAGTAGAATCCAGATCTGGACTGTAACATTCTTCAAATTTACTCGATGAACTAGTATTTATATCATCGGACTCAATGCCTTCCAAATTAAGTAGTGTTTTATTTTCTACATTTTTATTTTTTTCCGCAGGTAAATTCGCGTCAACTAAAGACTTAAGGGGATCTGTTACAGGTTTTAGGACTTTATCGAGTGATAAATTCATCGAGTGTTCCTGGTTCTTCATTTGTTTTATTTTGTTCTTTATTGAGTTCACAGACTTCATTAATTCAATTTTAATATTTTTCTCCATATTTATATTAAAACAACTGTGTTCAGGGAATGAAGATCTAATACTGAATTTGTTATTCATGTTATTTATTATATATAAATTCAGTCAAATTTCAAAAATGTATCAAAATTCTGTCTGTACCTTCCATTATTTACGGGCGATTCTTTATTAATAAGTACGAAATTATATGGGTTACTCCAAATGGTTTTACAGATATCTTTAAACTGTTTCCATTGTAGATCGGAGCCGACATGTTCATCGTAAACATGTTTTAAATTCGTATCATCTTGTTTAAATAATATAAGAAAATTAACATTGTCACGTAACAATTGTTTCGGAATTTTAGAATAGGTTTGAGATAAATAAAAACAATCTATTTGTTTATGTCTGCCCATACAAAAATAATTACGGATATTAACTTGATTTTCACATGCAACATCATCAAAAATAAATACAGAGTTAGTCAAAGCTTCACTCGGAGCTATAACATCTTTATCATCTTTTAATTCATAGAAGTTAATCTGAGGAACTCTTTTTAATACCTCGCTCAAGAATCGATATTTTGGCTGAAAAGAAGTTTTGGAGTAAAGATAAAGATTTTTAAATTTCAATCCATTTTTATGTAACAGTAAGCTGATCATAACGTTTGTTTTACCACAGTTCGACGGACCACATATTATACAACGAATTGTATTTGGTAATAAAGCACTATGTCTGATTTGGCGAGAAGGTTCATTAAATTGTATACCGCTAACTTTCAGAGATATGGGTTGCTTAACCAACTTCATCTTGTCAATGATTATGTTGAATGGCTAACATACGTTTTTGTGTTCACTTTTTATACTAAAAAGGGGAAATTATGTAAAACATAACATGACATTTTGTTACTATTTCTGTACCTACATGTTTAGATAAGTTTTATTAACATAAGTAAGTATGTAATTACTCGTAATAAACATATTAAATCAAATTAAGCATGTGCACAATATGCATATAAATAATAATATCATATTAGACATGACTATTCAACTAACGCGTTTCTACAGGTTTAGACAGATTTATTTCATTATTGAAATCGTCAGCAAAAATATTATATGAAACATGACATGACAAAGAATATTCATTTATCGCGTTTCTACAGGTTAAGACAGGTTCGTTTAATTATTGAAATCATTAATGAAAATATTGCATTCTCGCATTACTCAATATCAAATGCCACTGTTTAAAATAATCCACATCTAAGTTAGGTAGGTAGTCGCTTCATTTCATTGCAGTATTTGCCATAAGCTGGACCTCTTGTTTGTCAATTAAACTACAATTGCCTGGTAAGTTTTGTTTTTTTTTTTTTCTATTTTATTTTAATGCCATGCATTTTTTTTTTACTTTCAATAAGTGTTTAATAATTAATATTAATTTATTTACAGAATCATGTCTCTGGCACCGTCCTACAGCCCCTCTATAGATATCGCAGATAATTTACGTGAGGTAATTAAATATTGCGTTTATCTTAACTTACTTAAATCCATTTTTCATATTACTTGTGTTATTTATTTATTGAATGACTGTTTTTTTTTTTTTTTTTTTTTCAGAATTTAATAGGAGATGCGGACCCAATCACCAATCCTTTTTATTATGCTCAGGATAGAGAAAGCTGGTATGCAGAAGTAGCAGCCAAATCTCGCGAAGAATATAAAAAACAAAAAGCAGAGGAACAAGAAGCAATAAAGAAGAAAAAAATTAAATCAAAATGTTTTAAAAATACCTCTTTTGTTATGCGTAAGGAGCCGGGTCAAGTTCGTAATTTAATACAAATATACATACATAATTTGGACAATAGTAATATGGATAAAATAAACCTTGATCCTGACAGCGCGGGTGTGAGTGTGCAATATTTAGTGACTAGTGATTACGATGACGTCATGAATGAGACTGAACATTTAGTTAGTAAAATAGTCAAAAAGTTAAGCAGACATAATGTGTAATCTTTTATTAAATACTGTAATCTACTTATTATTATTGTCATGATAAATTATATTATTTTAAAAAAATCTGTTTATTTCATATTGGAACAATAAATTTTTAAAATATATAAGATTATATAATACCTTTATTATAATGAATACTCAACCCAGTAAATATATTGTAAGTACATAGTAAAAAATAAAAAATTATTAACCTAACTAACAATTTTATTATATTTATGCTTGTTATTAGGTCAGTGACACATGTTGTAAATAAAAATATTTTTACACTAACAATATAATATTTTACTGTACATCTTACAAGCAAACTTAAATACAAGAAGCTTACAAGTATTTTGTTTTTTACAATAAATTTAATATTAACCAAAACATTTGTTTTACTCAAAATGTTGTTGTATAATTTTGTGCCTAAACCTACAAATTCCGTTATAATTTCACCACCTAATTTATCTTTTAAATAATCAGGTATTTTAATTAGCTTTTGGAATATTAAATAAATTATCCTTTTCGAAATTACTAATTAACTACAAACAAAAATATTTAGATAAAGTATAGGCGCAAAAGGCTGGAGGTCAGAGTCCGCAATTCCGCATTGACAAACATTTTCATGACGTAGCGCTAGGTGACTTAACATGTGACATGTCATTTGTCACTGTCACTTTAAAACAAAAATATGTCGCAAAATCTCTATTTTACTATGCCAACCAAATAAAAACACAAAGAAAAATACGAAAGTTGTACGATGTGCCTACAAAATAGGGCAAGGTACTCAGCATTCATAGGATGAGCATGACGACCCATCTTATTACTGGTTTTCAGTGTTGCCCAGTCTTGAACGTTAACGCCGTAACTACATTTCCAAGTCTTCATTGTTGTATTGAAATATGTGCAGCAAATCTAGCATGGCAAGTGTGCATAAACTATTAAACTACCTCCTACTATTATATAACTACTAAGATTATAATTCCTGCTTATATTTTTATATTAATTAAACCCAATACTAAAAAAAAAACTGATATTTAGCTATGGGACTGATTTCTTTAACTTATGTGTCTATATTATTTTAATATAACAGTAAAATACTGAACCACAATGCTTTATTCTTGTGAAAACAATGTGTATAAAAAGAAAGCTCACAAAGCCGCTACACTTCTACTCACAACAATCTTCTGCATAGTCAAATATATTAGAGTACTTGAGACATCAAATCCCAGTCTATTTATTTAAGTTTAGTTATTTTCTTTATGCTTTAGGTTCTCCACACAGAATTTACTAGTTAACTAGTTAATAGAGAGTTAAAAATTACCGCTGCCATTCCAAGATCCTGTGAAAGCTGGTCTGTTGCCACACTATGCGGTCATAAATCACTAATGGACTAAGACAGCAAGGTAACCATTTGTATTAAACATGTATTTGAGCTGAGAATTGAACTCAGACTCAGGTTATAGGTACTTAGGCAAATTATATTTATTACACAAATACAAAAATGAAACAAGAAACATTATGATTCATAAGATTTTTTTATTTATGCATTAAACAAAGTAAATACATGGGTAGATACATAGTCACAATTATAGCTCTAAATTATTGTAACATTATAAACATAAAGTAAATACATGGTAGATACTAAAATTAGGTAGGTATGTAGATACATAGTCACAATTATAACTTTAAATTATTTTAACATAAACAATGGTAGATTCTAAAATTAGGTAGATTCACAATTTTAGCTTTAAATTACTGTAACATTATAAACAGAAAAGATAGTAAATACAGTCACAATTATAGCTTAAAACATAGTACGATAATGACCCCAAGGTACAGTATAAATTATATTTCTTTTAATTTGACGTTTGTCATCATTTCCGTTGAGTACTAATTTATTAATTTTCTGTGTATACAACTTGTGATTTTTGGATCGAATGACATACATAGTATCTCTGAAATTTATATCATTATTCAAAGTATTTTTATATTTTTCAATTGTGAGCCTATTAGAAATAGGTTTTTTAACTCCTTTAGCTTTTTTAATTGTATTATTTAAACTATTTAAACAGTATAATTTAGCCCTCAAACCAATAAACTCTGTAATGATATCACCACCCATCTCATCTTTAAAATAGCCAGGTATTTGTTTATTCACTTTTGGAATACCATAAATATTATTGTCTTCAAAGTTGCTTGTATCAAAATATTTTATATTTTGTTTCATGTCTTTATAAAAATCATCAGTTTGTATTAAATACAAGAGACTATCAGTATCAGTATAACAAAGGCTTATGTCATTTTTGTATATTTTCTTCATAACAGAATAGTGAAATTGATATAAATGACACTTTGCTAACTCCAGTATCGTAAAACCAATATATATTGGTCGATCTAAAACTACTTTAGCAGGCTCTAATTGAATAGCAACAAGGTTCTCTGAAATAATAGCCATATTTTTAAAATTAGGGGCGCTCACATATTTTTCTGCCCCTTTTATTTTATTGGTCTTATTAAAGTTATCTTTCCACACATTAACTAATTTAACATCTACTTGTTTCCTTTTGTTTTCAATTGTTTTACCAAATATTGAATTATTTTGCTTCTTGAAAAAATCTCTTTCGAATACTGAGTTAGCTTTTTGTCTAAGTATTGTATTAAGATTTATGTATGGTTCTAAGATATTTTTTTGAGTAAATGCTAGAATTTTATGAATATTTAATAATATAAGACCATTCTTTAAACATTCTTGTAAATGAACATAGTGAATGACATATCTATATTTATCATACAGATTAGCAATTAGTTTTGTGTTTTTGTCATCACATGGAACAGGAACGGGCATTTTTTCTGGTGCAAATGGCAAATCAGAATGTTCGTCATGTATATCAGGCGGATAATGAATATCAACTTCAAGTATGTACCCTTCATCACTATCAGCAGTAACAGATGCAATTTCAAATAAAGCTATTTCAGATTTTGTTAAAAACCTAAAATTTCCTGTGGGAAGTCTTTGTGTCATAGCATGCCCATACAAATTGACACAATCTAAGTAAACTAAAAATGTATCGGGTTCTTTTTCGTTATAGTCTGGCAAATATTTATTATTAGCCTTTGCATATCGCAGCGAACATTGGGCAAGACCTCCTCTAATACCCTTTTCTAGCATTTGATATATTTCTATATCAGATATTAAATCTAATTCTACTTTAGTTAACAAGAGCATGGCGTCCCAGCTTAATGATGGTGATGAAACGTAATGACAAGGGTCAAGCTCATAGTGACATAAACTCATAGATCGGAATTTCTCAAATACATCGCACAATAGTAAGACATCACATTTCAAATATAAATCAGTATATTCGCCTAAATTCTTAATACCAAATATAGCCCACATCTTTAAAGCGTGATTGTAATCGTCAGTAGACACTGTATCGGATGTGAGTTTATTATAAAAATTTGAGCGATCTGGTAACTGAGTTTCTGCATATCGTTCCCAGGAGTCTATATAGTCATAGCAATACACGCCTTTCCTAAGGCATAATTGAAATAATTTTTTATCAATGAAAAATGATCGTAAATGCTTTAAATCATTGGAGTCCAATGTCTTTACTAAGTTGTCTAAACTCGAACTTAAGAAATTAAAAGAATCTATAAATTTTAATTGGACTACTTTCTGAGAATTAAATGGAAAAAATTTGGTAAAAGAAATATATTTTTCCTTAGTCTTTGGAATTAAATTGATTCGACCGGAAACACTTGAAAGTTCTTTTATAAATAAATGACAGTCATATCCTGAAAGATTATGAAATATTATGGGAATAAATTTTACAGACTTATTATTTAAATTGCATGAATTATGAGCTGGACCCCGATATTTACCTGTGAAATGATCATGGTCATGAACAATACAGTCATTATTAGAAAAATTTTCTTTACAAATATGACATACTGTAGCAGTCTTAAATGAAAGAAGCTCTTCATCATTCAGTGGAATCATGTCTCTAGGCAAAGATAAAATGTCATATAAAGTTTCTAAATCCTTAGCAATAGAATCTACAAACTTTTTTGAACAATTTGGACCTCGATAAGATACTAA